>QNTS01000566.1:520088-577167 GCA_003317085.1 Hucho hucho | reverse complement strand
TGACCAAATACTTATTTTCCACCATAATTTGCAAATAAATAAATTAAAAATCCTACAATGTGATTTTCTGGATTTCTTTTTCTCATTTCGTCTGTCATAGTTGAAGTGTACCTATGATGAAAATTACAGGCCTCTCTCATCTTTTTAAGTTGGAGAACTTGCACAATTGGTGGCTGACTAAATACTTTTTTGCCCCACTGTATGTAGATATCTTTGTTAAAAAGAATACCATATTTCCGTTCATGGTGATGCCACTCCCCTAAGTTTGTGAGCATGTCACGACTCTTCTGGAAACCTCTTCCCTGTACTAACTCTGCCTCGCTAGAAGGATCGCTAACCCTGAGAACGCTACAGCCCCAGAGCCTAGGGCAGCCCCGTCAGGAATGACATGTTAACTCTGTGAAAGACTATAGCAACAAACAGTGTTTCTCCCATTTCCTCCATTATCACCGGATTCTGGGGGTCGCATGTAATACCATCGCGGGTCATGGTGAATTTGGCACAGCCCAGTTACGTGGTTGTCACTTTGAATGATGGCAAAAATCTTGCAGGCCTGTGCGTTCACGGTCCAAGAGCAACAGTTGGGTCAGTTCAACGTCTGTTAATCCTTTTTTTCCCCTTTACTCCCTTCCCTCAAACTTATTTTTGGAAATAAAACTGCCAAAATACGTACGGCACACTGGCTTCTCACTCCACTTTGTCCTGTTTGACTTGGAAATTATTTCCTTTTCCCGAAGCAATAATCCAATCAGTCTAAACTTCATTCAGAGTTTTTTTGATATACGAGAAAGGGCAAATGGAGCGGTGATTCAATTCTTGTAGTTGGATTTACAAATTCGATTTCGCCTCCAGGGGAAGTCGTTGTTTTTGTGGCGGTATCACTGTGAAAGGAGAGCGGGGAGGAAATGTGTGCTTGTAATTGGTTTATCTGTATGCAATGTTTCTTTCACCTCAGAGTAATGGAGTATTCCTTTTCCCCTCTGTCTCTTTACTGATTGGAGTGGACACAGAAGCTAATGCACTGGATTCCTATGGTCAAGCTGTGCAGAATGAACAGAGTATACAGTGTCTAGGCCTATTGCCAAAGCAAAGCTGTGGACCAAGCCTGTTTGTGTAGAGCCTAAATGTGTGGCCAACGTATATGCTTATTTGTGTTTGTGAGATAGCCTTACTAGCCTATATGGGTTTCAATTGACCTATACAGGTTTTCTCATTGGCTGTACTGCCCTTGGAACGGAGAGGTCACCATGGATACAGACTAGGTTTTCAGGGATTGGGGTCTGGGTTTTCAGGCATACTGTAGTTACAGAACTCAAGGAGGTCAACTGGTCTGGGCCTAGCCAAGCGACCAGATGACTACGGAGCATTCCTGGGAGGCCATCATCTGTTTACTGGAGTCGACTCCCACACACAACCACCATCTCATTCAATCAATCCCAAATCACACTCAGACACAGACGAGAGAGAGAGAGAGAGAGAGAGAGAGAGAGAGAGAGAGAGAGAGAGAGAGAGAGAGAGAGAGAGAGACAGAGACAGAGACAGAGACACAGAGAGAGAGAGAGAGAGAGAGAGGGGACATAAAAGATATAGGACTATTGAAGGGAATAATGAGGGAGAGAAAGAGCGAGAGAGGATAGAGCGAGACAGACCCAGAGAAATCACCACAAACAAGTGCTCGCAAGCCTCAGTGCTCCCTGAGAACTGATGGAATGTGACTAATGATAATAAGCCACAAATAGGGGGGGGGGGGTTACAAAAGAGAGAGCCATTAATTACAGGGCTTGCCCATATTCCCCATACAACACCCACTCATTCAAAGACCGGGGGAGAGAGGGAAGAATGGAGCAGGAGAAGTCGACTCCCACCCCATCCCATTTCACACCCACGCTCGCACACCCTTTCCTTGGCTCGACAGAAAAATCAGGTCTGCAGAGTGCCCACGGCCTTCTGCGTTCTGTCACTCCCTAACATCAACAAAGAGCGTTTACAAAGGATGCTTTAGAGCCCATGTTCAATTACACAAACACTGGCGTCGATGTACCCTCCCCACCCCTTTTCACAGTGCAACTGACTGTTACAGCACACACAGAGAGACCTGTGATATATATACAAGCTGCTTAAACCATTTCGGGGAAGCTCGTAAAGGCTAGCCGACGAGGGTCAGTACAAATGTACACCATTGTGCTTTAAATAAGCAAAAGCATCAAGTGGCGTGAGTGGGGAAATTACGACATCGTTAGTCAGTCTTAGCTTATCACCAAACATGTGTCTCATCACGCCCCTGTATGTTTTCATTAGGATATATCAGAGGGTGATATGTACGGCTTCCATTTCAGAGGGAACAAACAATTATGGGTGCGACTAAAGGGACGTGATTGACTGGCATGTCAACCCAAACCCCTAACCCCGGGAGACCCCTAATGAGGGTCCAAAACGCAGTTAAAAAAGTTATTCTACTTTGAGAGTATTTTGTGTAGATTGTTGACAAAAAAAAGACAGGTCCAGAATCTGAACAACTGTAGTATCGACTGTAGTGTCTCACACCCAAGAATCCAAAAGTATGTTTAGCGCGAAGAGATAAGTTGCTTGTAAAAACTAAAAGTACAGGGGCGTGGTGGAGCACCATTTGGGAGAGTGTCCCAAATCACTTTCTTGAACTTCCAGGTTCAAGAAATCTGGAAGTTCAAGCTCTGTAATTGGTTGTTGATCATTGCTAGACAGCCATTTTCAGGTCTTGCCATAGATTTTAAAGCAGATATAAGTCAAAACTGTAACAAAGCCACTCAGGAACATTCACTCTCTTCTTGGTAAGCAACTCCAGTGTAGATTTTGCCTTGTGTTTTAGGTTATTGTCCTGTTGAAAAGGGAATTCAACTCCCAGTGGCTGGTGAAAAGCAGACACCCAGGTTTTCCTCTAGGATTTTGCCTGTGCTTAGCCCCATTCCATTTATTTTTTATTCAGAAAAACTACCCAGTCCTTAACTATTACAAGCATACCTATAACATGATGCAGCCACCACTATGCTTGAAAATATGGAGAGTGGTACTCAGTAATGTGTTGTATTAGATTTGCCCCAAACATAACATTTTGTATTCAGGACAAAACGTTAATTGCTTTTGCCACATTTATTGCAAACAGGATGCATGTTTATGAATATTTGTATTCTGTACAGGCTCCCTTCTTTTCACTCTGTCAATTAGGTTAGTATTGTGGAGTAACTACACTGTTGTTGATCCATCTCCAGTTTTCTCCTATCACAGCCATTAAACGCAAACTGTTTTAATGTCACCATTGGTAATTTCTTCCCATTTACCAATAGGTGCCCTTCTTTGCGAGGTATTGGAAAACCTCAGTGGTCTTTGTGGTTGAATCGGTGTTTGAAATTCACTGCTCGACTGAGGGACCTTACAGATAATTGTATGTGTGGGGAACAGAGATGAGGTAGTCATTCATAAAAAATCATGTTAAACACTATAATGGCACACAGAGTGAGACCATGTAACTTATGAGACTTGTTAAGAAATGTTCTACTCCTGAACTTATTTAGGCTTGCCATAACAAAAGGGTTAAATACTTAGACTCAAGACATTTCAGGTTTTCAATATTAGTACATTTGTAAAAACACATTTTAAAACATATTTCCACTTTGACATTATGGGGTATTTATTGTGTGCAGGCCAGTGACAAAAAAAACAGAATTTAATGAAGTTTAAATTCAGACCCACCGTCGCTGGACCAGACAGGACTGGCAAAAAGTGCTCTTCACTGACGAGTCGCGTTTTTGTCTCACCAGGGGTGATGGTCGGATTCGCGTTTATCGTCGAAGGAATGAGCGTTACACCGAGGCCTGTACTCTGGAGCAGGAACGATTTGGAGGTGGAGGGTCCGTCATGTTCTGGGGAAGTGTGTCACAGCATCATCGGACTGAGCTTGTTGTCATTGTAGCCAATCTCAACGCTGTGCGTTACAGGGAAGACATCCTCCTCCCTCATGTGGTACCCTTCCTGCAGGCTCATCCTGACATGACCCTCCAGCATGACAATTCCACCAGCCATACTGCTCGTTCTGTGCGTGATTTCCTGCAAAACAGGAATGTCAGTGTTCTGCCATGGCCAGCGAAGAGCCCGGATCTCAATCTCATTGAGCACGTCTGGATCGAAGGGTGAGGGCTAGGGCCATTCCCCCCCAGAAATGTCCGGGAACTTGCAGGTGCCTTGGTGGAAGAGTGGGGTAACATCTCACAGCAAGAACTGGCAAATCTGGTGCAGTCCACGAGAAGGAGATGCACTGCAGTACTTAATGCAGCTGGTGGCCACACCAGATACTGACTGTTACTTTTGATTTTGACCCCCCACCCCTTTGTTCAGGGACACATTATTCCATTTCTGTTAGTCACATGTCTGTGGAACTTGTTCAGTTTATGTCTCAGTTGTTGAATCTTGATATGTTCATACAAATATTTACACGTTAAGTTTGCTGAAAATAAACGCAGTTGACAGTGAGAGGACGTTCCTTTTTTTGCTGAGTTTATATGAGGATTATAAATGTTTTCATTATTACTCATGAGTTGAATCTTTGAAAGGCCGTGTTAATTCCTAACGTCATTGCCCAGGTGTTAACTTGCATAACTTGTATGATGTTGGTGCTTGTGAGAGAAGTACTATATAAGTTAACTGGGCTGTATCACATCCGGCCATGAATGGGAGTCCCATAGGGCGGTGCACAATTGGCTCAGCGTCGTCTGGGTTAGGCTGGGGGAGGCCGTCATAGTAAATAAGAATTTGTTTTTAACTGACTTGCCTAGTTAAATAAAAATAAACTAGACTGCTCTGTGTCCAGTTAGTTCAAGTAGCCATTATTTATCAGTGTGCTTCAAACATTTTCTTCTAAGACTCTGAACTAAGTCATGTTACAGTTTGTAATATGTTACAATCAACGCCTGCCAAAATCTTAAAAGTTGGCCACAGATTATGTTACAGGCAGTGGTACATTATTTATTTTCTGTATCAGACTTGACTCTTCTTCCAAAACTCTCTTGAAAGGGCTGAGTAGAGTTTCACTGTTTGTTTCATTTATGATATCGAATTGTTACTCACCATCAGTCCCTCTTTATAAAGACACTATTTGAGCCCTTTCACTCTGAGCAAGTCATAACATTACCATTACAGAGATAGCCTTTTGAGTGTTATTGATAGTCTACAGATTGTCAGAGTCCTCGTGTGTATTTTTTTTATTTAGTACAAGTCGTTTCATGGCTTCTGCCCAAGCCTTTCCAGATGGAGTTGGGTTGCGATACAAGTAGTGCCCCACGAATAACTGTTCCCCAGCCTGTCAGTTGGCTTGACCGCTTGCCTGGCTAGTTATTTATAGAGAACAATGGCCGCTGAACTGAAGAGAACACATTCCTCCTCGGCAGCTCAGTTGATTAACTTTCTGATAGGGAGATTACTGCGTGTGTGTTCTTCTGGAAAGCTATTCTCTACTGGTACAAGACTTTAAAAAATGACCGTATTTTTTATAATTAGCCCCTTTTAAGGGAGAAGTTTGTTCTCACACTCTTTTGGTCATGTTCCACTGCTCTGGGGGAAGAGAAACTTGTCACTAGGAGAGGGGACGGAAGTTCCCATGGCTATTAAACTTTATGACCCCTGAGGAGGAGTGACTCCTGTGCGAGGGAGGCTGCTGAGTTGTCAGAGGGATGGATATCCGGAAGACAGCGGCTTGGTTGAGGGGATCCACCTTCCTTCAGGGGGACAGATATTGGCGTGACATATGAGAACTTTGATCAAACTACTTCCTCTGTCTGTGTTGCGCTCACAACAGTTAATGTTAAAACTAAGGAGCTCGGATGGTCCTTTCTCTGAACACTTACTTCTAAAGCAACTAACCAAAAGTTACTCTGTAAACTGATGAATTTGAGATCTAGAAATAAAACATTTTAAAAATAAGTTATTGTGGGGACAGATGTTAGGGGCAGTGTCCTCTGGGACAAACTGTCAATCAGATGAACTAATGTATACCCTGTGAAAGTAACCACTTCTTCCGCTTTACTTCCAAATGACGTACCCTAATCTTCTGAATGGGCTTGCCGATTAGATCATCAAATTCGTGAAAACGCGGTCACTTAAGATTCGGTATATATCAAATGAAATGTGTTGATTAATTTATTTCCGCTAGATGCACTACATTTTTTCCAATTAAATACCATTTACTTCCTGGAATACGACGAGTCGCTTGCATAGAATATATACAGACGCCAACAGCTGCCAGGAAGCTATGAAGTGTAGGCCTAAAACTCATGTGAGTTTAACTACACTCAAATGGAGACAGGTGGATGTCACTGCAATGTATTCAAAAGGATCTACTGTTTTCACACCTTAACAAGCGTGTCGGATAATTCATCTATGATTTAGCTGAGATTTCTCTCTTTCGTGGAAACACACACACATCCCAACTCTTCTACCCCAAGTTCTGAAAATGTTTGGGTATGAGTTGGTACATTCCAGGGCTTTAGCTGACCAGCCAGCTGTCGCCATATAAATTTCCAGAGTCTAGGGGTTTTATAACAGTAGAAGTTAAAACACAACAGCTCAGAAAGGCCACTAAGTTCCTGTCTCTCTGAAATCATCTGCACCATGTTACCTGCTGTCACAGTCCTAAGATAAACATGCATGTGGAGAGATGGTGGAGGTGAGTCTATAACAGTTCCAGTTATACTGTAGGAAAAGTCAGGAAAAGTCCATGTGATTGTGTGTGAGTGTATAACTGTGTGTGTGTGTGTGTGTGTGTGTGTGTGTGGGAGGGGGGGCTATAGTATTGTTTGAGAAGGATCACGCCATGTGAAAACGCGTGTGTGTACACACATGGGATGGAGTGTACAACGTGTGCGTGAGTCAGGGTTTCGTTAGCCAGTAATAGTTGGCTTTTGGCCTATAAAAAAATTTGAAAAGCCGATAAATAAAATTGGCAACGGCCAATTGTCCAGGAGATGAAAATAATCCTTAAATGTGAAATTAGCCTATTACTTTATGTAAATACAGTACATTTGACTGGTCAATGCTTGTCAGTCTGTAGGTAAATTTGCATAATTTTGTGGAATTAAATTGGCGCGTATAGGCTACAGTATATTCGTTATGCATCTTATTTATCACACGCCTACAGCATACCGATACAGAGCATTTGAGCGGAAACTGTCAGACAGCACTAGAGCTGCTGCTGCAGCATCTCTAACAGAAGACCGACCTCATCAGCGTGCCTCACACACCACTTTGCTATGAGCTGGAGGCAGTAGGCTATGCATTTTGAAAAATTATACTTAATTATTTTAAACCTCAACGTTTTAATACATATTATGAGGCATGTCTTAACTTGCTTAAAAGTATCCTAGTAGATCTCCTCTCTTTCTGAATGTCTAACAGATATTTTCATCTCTGTCACGTGAAACCGTTCGCATGTGCAGTGCCCTTTTAAAAATGGTGTTTTCCCACTACTTGCATTATGGAACGAACATTCACGCGTAGCCTACTGCCTTGTGAGCATTGCTGCGCTTATAATTTGAATAAATAATAGTTTATCAACATGTTCTCATCTGTTGCATCAGACTCATTGCTTTTTAATGTTTTTTTTTTATGTAGCCTAGGCCTACTGGTTTTATGAATTTGGGATCCATCTTCCCACAGCTGTCCCAGTGTGTGTTTGGAATAGGCTATTTCCTTTCAGTGTTGCCAACTCAGTAAGGAAAGTAGCTATTGGCTGTCCTAAAAGTCGCTAAATGAAGTCATCGCCTAATTTGCATAATTGGCCATGTGCATGTAATTGTGATGGACCGCTGTAGGAGAGAGGAAGAAAGTTCATTTGTAGTTCTAAACATATTTAGGGTGTTTTTTACTCACTTTTTGTCTCTCCCACAACGTTATTCCTCTCTCCTAGATCACATGCCAGCATGGAACAGTGTTCAGCGATAGCTAATGCCATGGTGGGCTCAGCCTTTTTTGCAGAGTACATTTTTTTTACCATAAATGGCAGCTTGTTTTGGGTGGAACTATTATAAGGCTTTGCCTTTTGAGTATGTTTTTGAGTTGTCATGTGTTTTTTTACATCACTAAGTTTGGCGTAGAAATCAGCCTTACAATACAGGCAGTATGCCCGTGTATCATCTCCAATAAACGGCTTCAACCAGCCTTTTGAATTCAGGGTTTGATTCCCACTCCTTTCTGTATTTTTGAGTGTCCAGTTTAGACTGAGACATGATGAGCTAGCCAGCTAGATGTTTAGCTTATGTCACAGAGATGCACACACACAGTGGACAAGGTGAGTAAGTGATTGAGGCTGTGTGAGTCAAATGCAGTGATTTATTTTAGACAGAGAACATTTTACATTTACATCCCGCCCTGAATGTAAGCCAGGGCAGGATCAGCCAGCGGCGGCTTCCCGCATTCGCGATTCATTTGCAGTCTGGACGTGGAGGGGTGAACATCTCCTGCTCTGACTGCAGCTGGGAGGGACTGTGAGTGCTTTGGGATGGGGTGGGGCCCACGGCAGCACCCGCTGGTCGCTGAGAAGAGTAAGAACGATACAAGCTTTCATGTCAGAGTCTCCAAAAGTCTCCAATAACACCAGAAAAAGTCTTTTTTGAAAACGTGTTGCTAGAGGGGTCTGAATACTCGCTAAATATAGCAACAAAGTCGCTAAGTTGGCAACACTGTTTCCTTCTCGACAAGCTGACCAATATAATAGGTAAACTTTTCTACTATGGGGTATAGTAGATTGACATAGGCTAGTGGTTTTGCTGTTCGTTACTCGTCTTGCTGGCTGAGGAAAAGTAAATGTTGACAGTTATTCTAACATCTTCAAAAGTGCACATCAGAATTCGGTAAGAAGGACCACACATCGTTGCATCCTCAACTTGCATGTTCTGTTAATATTAATTACCATAATCTAAATGTGATTTCTGTCATTCTGAGCACCGTGGGCAAACGCCCTAATCATGTTACGCACCCAATGCATATAGGTCCGGACAGATTTCTCAAAATGTCTGGTAAATTAAAATGCCCAGTGCCACATTTTCCAAACGGAAAGCCTGGTGTGAGTGTATAATTCCATTATTTAGGGTGGTCACCGCAGGTGGCAGCTGTCCAGAGGGAACAGTCATCCTGCCACAGTACAATAGTAGGGTGGGGACATTGACAGCAGGGCCAAGACCTCAAAAAGAGATGCATAAATAAACACTGAGTGCAACCCTGTCATTAGACACTAAGACCCTGGATGTGTCTGAAATAGCACCCTATGCCCTAGATAGTGCACTACTTTTGAACAGGGACCGCATAGGGTTCTGTTCAAATGCTGTGCACTAGTATATAGGGAATAGGGTGCAACTTCAGACACACATACTTCAACCCTTTCATTAGATACTAAGACTGTGCTCATAGACTGCATTTAACTGCTTACAGGTCTGACCAGTTCAAATGACGTAGGCCTCAATAGTTCAAAGGCCCCCAAAGAGTGATAATGGAACACTTTTGGTCAGATAGGGGAGGGCAGACAGAGCGTGAGGAAGGAACAAAAGCATTAAACAGGGATGGAGCTTTTTCATCATGTACTACAAGGTGACCTGGGGGGAAAAAAATGACTGAAAGGGGTATTAACAGAGAGAGCGAGAGATAAAGACCGTCAAAGCCACAGAATGAGACTGAGATACAGAGAAGCAGACTATTCAAATGGTCCAGTCATCATGCAGTCATTTTACCACATACATAACATGTACAAGTACACTCGATCTACCATCTCACCCGTGTGAAACTTCACTACTGCCAAATGAAAACTGCCAGTGTGCACTACCAATAGGTGGCACTATAACATGTTCACCATGGGAGAGTTTATAGCGTGCCATATATGGAAATCTTGGAGGTTCCAGTCTAGTGAATGGTACTGCTTTTGTATGGCAGTGGCAGTTAGACTGTGCTAATACCAAACACAACCTAGGATGACATTGGCTTGCTTTGTAACAGAGCTCTACCAGGCAGTTGAGAAGTCAAAAGAAGGTTGTACCAGCAATGCCATAGTACAGGTATTCCCAAACTGGGGTCGCGCAATGCCGTTGGGGGTACGCCAAAGAAAAATGTGATTCACATTTATTTTTTAAAATATTTTTTTTTATTTTATTCACATTTTCAAACAGTCCATTTATATTTTCCCAACGGGGGCTATACATTTGCATGAGTTTTTTTTCCTCGTCTGAGTAGCCTCATTTCACTGCCAAAAATAAAATTAAACTATCTAGTGTTCAGCGAAATAACAACACAATGTCAAATACAGATAGCCTAGTCAAATAATGAACTCTCTCTGGAATTCCACTAACAGTCCGTATGTGACCAATCGTAGCTGCTGTGAATCTGATGCAGCGTGAAGAGCTACTGCCCCCTTACCCGGGAAAGCACCGAACAACAGAAAGGGACGTTAGACCATTGAAGAGGCGCAAATATGATGAGAACTACATTGATTTGGGATTCACTTATATTGGGAGTAGTTCCTTTCCTCAGCCACAGTGTGTTATATGTGCAAAAGTACTATATCTCAACTCTTGTGCAGACATTTAAAAACAAAGCATGGCAATTTGAAAAATAAGCCACGTGAGTTTTTTGAGCGAGAATTTAGATGACTTTCGAGTAGTAAGACATGTATAAAAGCAACAGATACCATTAACCTCTATGGGCTAGGGGGCAGTGTTCGGAGGTACGGAGAGTCTGACGTGCCCAAAGTAAACTGCCTGTTACTCAGGCCCAGAAGCTGGGATATGCATATAATTGGTAGTATTGGATAGGAAACACTCTGAAGTTTCTAAAACTTAAAAATAATGTCTGTGAGTATAACAGAACTGATACGGCAAGAGAAAACCCGAGGAAAATCCATCCGGAAAATGTTTTTTTTTTATGTCACAGTTTTTCCATTGACTTGCTATTGACTACAGATTGGAAATAGCTCCCAGATTGCAGTTCCTATGGCTTCCACTAGATGTTGAAATGGACACTACTGTTTTGCACGCGTGAATGGGTGCGCGCTCCTCGTTATTTTTCATTCCTATTGAACAGACTATTTTCCGTCTGAAATATTATCGTTTAATTAGATATTTGACAACATGAGGATAAATTAGAAACATCGTTTGACTTGTTTAGACGAACTTTACTGGTACTTTTGGGATTTCTTTGTCTGCATGTTGAACGACTGGATTACAGAACTCCATGGCGCCAACTAAACTGACTTTTTGGGATATAAAGAAGGACTTTATCGAAGAAAACGACCATTCTTTGTGTTCCTGGGACCCTTGGGATTGCAAACAGAGGAAGATCTTAGAAGGTAAGTAATTTATTTTATCGCTATATTTGATTTTGTAACGCCTGTGCTTGTTTGAATAATATGTTGTTGTGGGGCGCTGTCCTCAGATAATCGAATTTTCTGCTTTCGCCGTAAAGCCTTTTTGAAATCTGACAACGCAGTTAGATTACCAAGATTCTAATCTTTTGAATGCTGTAATACACTTGTATTTCCATGAATGTTTAATATTACGATTTTTTGTTTTGAATTTGGCGCTCTGCAATTTCACCGGATGTTGATGTCTAGCGGTCCACCGATCCCGATTAATAAGAAGGGGCTAGAACCGCCTTATTATGGTGAGCTACCGAGTGGCTAGGACAGGCAAGCCCCATACTATTGTGGAGGACTTAATTATTCCTGCTATCGCGGATATGGTTGAGACAATGCTGGGGGAAAGGCCAAAAAACTATACAGACAATGACTTCATCAAACAACACTGTTTCACGACGCATCAGTGACATGGCAGGAGATGTTTTGAAACAATTACTGCTTCGCATACATGCCAGTGAATTATATGGGTTACAGCTGGATGAGTCAACAGACATGGCGGGCCTGGCACAGCTCCTGGTATATGTCCGTTACGTTTATGGGGGGTCAATTAAGGAAGACATCCTTTTCTGCAAACCACTGGAAACCAGGACAACAGGAGAGGATATGTTTTAAGTACTGGACAGCTTTGTGACGTCAAACAGACTTTGGTGGTCAAGATGTGTTGGTATCTGTACTGATGGCGCAAAAGCCATGACACGGTGACATAGTGGAGTGGTAACGCTCGTGCAAGCAGTTGCTCTTGATGCCACTTGGGTACACTGCAGCATCCACCGAGAGGCTCTTGCTGCCAAAGGAATGCCTGACAGCTTGAAAGACGTTTTGAAAATGGTTAACTTTGTTAAAGAAAGGCCGCTGAACTCTCGTGTATTTTCTGCACTATGCAATGATATGGGCAGCGACCATGTAACGCTTTTACAATATACAGAAGTGCGCTGGTTATCAAGGGGCAAAGTATTGACACGTTTTTTTGAATTGAGAAACGAGCTCAAAGTTTTCTTTACTGACCATCATTTTTACTCAAGTTTACGGACAATGTCAAATGTGATATTGTGAAGCACCTGAGTGAGTTGGGTGCGCAATTACGCAGGTACTTTCCGAAACTTTCCCGAAATCTCTTTCATGCCCTGCCTCCAGTCCACTTACCGATATCTGTACAAGAGAGCCTCATCGAAATTGCAACAAGTGGTTCTGTGAAAATGTCATTTAAAATCAGAAGCCACTGCCAGATTTCTGGATTGGGCTGCGCTCAGAGTATCCTGCCTTAGCAAATCGTGCTGTTAAGACACTTATGCCCTTTGCAACCACGTACCTATGTGAGAGTGGATTCTCAGCCCTCACTAGCATGAAAACTAAATGCAGGCACAGACTGTGTGGGAAATTATTTAAGACGGAGACTCTCTCCAATACAGCCCAACATTGCAGAGTTATGTGCATCCTTTCAAGCACACTCTTCTCATTAACCTGTGGTGAGTTATTCACAATTTTCGATGAACAAATAAGGTTTTATATGTAACATGGTTAAATAAAGAGCAAAATTATTGATTATTATTATCATCATATTATTATTTGTGCCCTGGTCCTATAAGTGCTCTTTGTCACTTCCCCAAGAGCTGGATTGTGACAAAAACTCACACTCATTCTTATGTTTAATAAATGTAATTGCAACAATAAGTCAATTGAAAACGTCGTCCCCACATTGACTGTACGTACATACCCAAC
Organism: Hucho hucho; assembly: GCA_003317085.1. NCBI lineage: Eukaryota > Metazoa > Chordata > Actinopteri > Salmoniformes > Salmonidae > Hucho > Hucho hucho. The sequence goes on along the minus strand of QNTS01000566.1, from coordinate 564,026 downwards.
CAGAAGCCATGGATTACAGTCAACATTTGCACTGATCTAAAGGGTAGAGCTGCCGCTTTCAAGGTGCGGGACTTATAAGAAATCCTGCTATGCCCTGCGACGAACCATCAAACAGGCAAAGCGTCAATACAGGGCTAAGATGGAATCGTACTACACTGGCTCCGACGCTCGTCTTATGTGGCAGGGCTTGCAAACTATTACAGATTACAAAGGGAAGCACGGCCGCGAGCTGCCCAGTGACACAAGCATACCAGACGAGCTAAATCACTTTTATGCTCGCTTCGATGCAAGCAACACTGAGGCATGCATGAGAGCAACAGCTGTTCTGGACGACTGTGTGATCACGCTCTCCGTAGCCGACGTGAGTAAGAACTTTAAACAAGTCAACATTCACAAGGCTGCGGGGCCAGACGGATTACCAGGACGTGTGCTCTGGGCATGTGCTGACCAACTGGCAGGTGTCAACACTGATATTTTCAACCTGTCCCTGATTGAGTCTGTAATACCAACATGTTTCAAGCAGACCACCATAGTCCCTGTGCCCAAGAACACGAAGGCAACCTGCCTAAATGACTACAGACCCGTAGCACTCACGTCCGTAGCCATGAAGTGCTTTGAAAGGCTGGTAATGGCCCACATCAACACCATTATCCCAGAAACCTTAAACCCACTCCAATTTGCATACCGCCCAAACGGATCCACAGATGATGCAATCTCTATTGCACTCCACACTGCCCTTTCCCACGTGGACAAAAGGAACACCTACGTGAGAATGCTATTCATTGACTACAGCTCAGCATTCAACACCATAGTACCCTCAAAGTTCATCACTAAGCTAAGGATCCTGGAACTAAACACCTCCCTCTGCAACTGGATCCTGGACTTCCTGACAGGCCGCCCCCAGGGTAGGTAGCAACACATCTGCCACACTGATCCTCAACACTGGAGCCCCCCAGGGGTGCGTGCTCAGTCCCCTCCTGTACTCCCTGTTCACCTACGACTGCATGGCTAGGCACGACTCCAACACCATCATTAAGTTTGCAGATGACACAACATTGGTAGGCCTGATCACCGACAACGATGAGACAGCCTATAGGGAGGAGGTCAGAAACCTGGCCGGGTGGTGCCAGAATAACAACCTATCCCTCAACGTAACCAAGACTAAGGAGATGATTGTGGACTACAGGAAAAGGAGGACCGAGCACGCCCCCATTCTCATTGACGTGGCTGTAGTGGAGCAGGTTGAGAGTCAAGTTCCTTGGTGTCCAAATCCCCAACAAACTATCATGGTCCAAACACACCAAGACAGTCGTGAAGAGGGCACGACAAAGCCTATTCCCCCTCAGGAAACTAAAAAGATTTGGCATGGGTCCTCAGATCCTCAAACGGTTCTACAGCTGCAACATTGAGAGCATCCTGACTGGTTGCATCACTGCCTGGTACGGCAATTGCTCGGCCTCCGACCGCAAGGCACTACAGAGGGTAGTGCGTACGGCCCAGTACATCACTGGGGCTAAGATGCTTGCCATCCAGGACCTCTACACCAGGTGGTGTCAGAGGAAGGCCCTAAAAATTGTCAAAGACCCCAGCCATAGACTGTTCTCTCTACTACCGCATGGCAAGCGGTACCGGAGTACCAAGTCTAGGACAAAAAGGCTTCTCAACCGTTTTTGTATGTAGCCTCGCTACTGTTTATAGCCTCGCTACTGTTTATAGCCTCGCTACTGTTATTTTCACTGTCTTTTTACTGTTGTTTTTTATTTCTTTACTTACCTATTGTTCACATAATACCTTTTTTGCACTGTTGGTTAGAGCCTGTAAGTAAGCATTTCACTGTAAGGTCTATACCGGTTGTATTCGGCGCACGTGTGTGGCAGGCTTACAATGATGGCAAAAAACATAATTTGAGAGTGCGCTGACCCTGATGCTAGAGGGGGTACGCAGCTGGAGGTTGAATGTTTGAAGGGGTATGGGACTATAAAAAGTTTGGGAACCACTGCCATAGTAGACTGTAAATTTGCTTAGCAATTTTACTCATCTAAAATAACATTACAAATATTACTGTAGGTCTGCCTCATTCACTTTCATAGGTAGAAATGGTGATTGAAGCAGACCTACAGTAATACATTTTTTTTTAAATACATGCTTTTTAGCTTTTTAACTATTTATTTAATATTCCTACTCTTCAAGGTCTCTACTAACAGGAATGGTGCAATGGCGCCTTTGATCCCATATCTTTGGTGACAGATTTTGAGTTTTCTTATAGCCCACTGAGTGGGCAAAGTTATAGTGCCACAACACTTGTTTTGCAGCAACCCAAAAGGATACAAATGATGCTAATTAATGCAGGATGGCTGGGGGAGTTGACCAATAAAGTTAATGTGAAGATTTTTTTTTTAATATACACTTCTAAATCCATTGTCAAAATATGCTCTACCAGCCAGTTGAGAATAGGGTTAAAGGGTTGTTGGACGAATTCAAGTAATCCCTTATCATTTCAGTCGGTTTTCTTCCATTTGGTGTCTAATGAACACGACCCAAGTCTGTGTGTGAGAGGCTAGGTGGGTGGATATACCACTACTGGAACAATACATTAAAATGCTGGCCATCTTTTGTTCTGGCAAGTAGGTTGTGGACGGACACACTGTACCAGTTTGCTGGTGATTACTATGAGTACCCTACCACTCCCCGACAGGAGTAAGGGAGGGAAGGTGTGTACCACTGTGTCAGCAGTACACATGTACACACACACAGTTCGCAGGACGTGCTTGGACCAGGCAGGGGAATTTCCACACACACACACACACACACACACACACACACACACACACACACACACACACACACACACACACACACACACACACACACACACACCTGAGCTAGACAGAGATTGACATTGACATTAGGTTCATGTAGGAGGCAAACTAGGGATTCCTCCTTTGTAAACATCTCACCAATAGGCCTGTTCTGCAGAGGGCACACAATCATCAGTGCAAGAGATCCCTCGTCAGACACCTCAACAGAAAACCCATTGATAAATCCCTGTTTATGGCTTAGCCTTATACAGTAATATCATATCACTCATGTGTCTCAGAGTGTGGTGAGTTACAGTAAGGTGTGATTTCTAGTCCCAACATGCAAAGGCATTATGACACACAGATCCAGGACAAAGTCTACTGGGTAGGGCTATTGTATTCATCCAGGATGAACAGAGTGAAACAATCCCAAAAATACAGTGTGTGTGTGTGTGTGTGTGTGTGTGTGTGTGTGTGTTTATTCATCCGTTTGTGTGTTTTCATGGAGCAAATGCTTTCGGAGTGAAATTACAGCTTGGGTTTTTACATGCCGATTATGGAGGGGAGAAATGTGTGCACATTCTCGGAAAGAATGTGCAACCGTCGCTGACACGGGGGGGAGAAGCTGGAAAAAGTTAGCCTTTTTTTTTCTCCGGTCATTTTCATCACAACAGAACATACCAGCCACTGTAGCAATATGACCAACTATGGAAGAGACCAAGTACCAGCTATAAGTGGAGGCTAACGGTTAGCTAGCGGTTAGCGGTTAATGCATCATGATAACATTAGTTTGGCCCTAAATGCAGGGCATTCTAATAAGCACTTTTCAGAAATATAGTGACAGCACCAACCACAGCTTGGCTTGGAATAGTATTCTTTACATCAACGAAAGGTGAAAAAAATTGTAGTAGGGTTTAGTTTTCTGTCATGATAACACTAGGAAAACTTCTCAAGAGATCATGATATCATGAAAGAAGCCATATGGCACTCGAGACAAATTTTCTTTATTGCCATTACGCTAACTAGTCCTATGGAGCTTATGTACAGTACACATAGTAAAATAGCAACCAACCAATGACTATGAACGTGTGACTTTTTAACCAGAAATATCTACTTGAATATGGAAATGAAAATATGCAAATATGCATTTGAAGACAATTCCTAAATTGAGATGCACGCTGATAACTTTTCACACAAACACAACAAGCATTATTTAGCATTCCACCGTCTCCCTGTGCATTTAACAAACATATTTATTCATGAATGTGTAGAGTCCTTGAATAAATTCAATCGAAGCCTGATAGTTATTTTGTGATTCACGGGGAGATACTCTTTGATGATGGTTGAAAGGCTTTGTGGGGCGCTGTGATGAGAGCGAGAGCTCTTTGTGAGACCGCCTGTTGTCCACGCACACGCGCAAACACACAGTTTGAAAGGCCTCCTGTAGGCCTACTCCATTCAACTGAACCCACTGCACTGAACGCACACACAAGATTGATGCGCCTATATATTACACAGATCGCACAAACTGTACCGAACTAGGTAACTTAACACCCATGGATGCACACACAAACATCAACCAACCCATCACAAGCACACACACACTCCTCTCCAGTCTTTGAATTAACGCTGGCTCAGGGATTTTCAGAGGGTTGCGTTTCATTGGTCCTTGACTACTAACCTGGATTGATGGGAGATCTTCATCATGTCAAAGTACTGTGTGTTTGATGCAGTAAGTAAATGACGGAACAAAGCTCTCAGAACTCTGTATACATACAGTATGTATGAATCAACCCCTATGAGAATGGACCTCAGATAGCAGGCAAGGAGCATACACACACACACCTTCCTTCCTTTGATGGCTTATTAACCAACTGGGACACTATGGAGGAAGGGAGGTATGCATTGCTCTCCTGCCCCTATTCATCAAACGTCGCAGAGTAGTGCTGATTCAAGATCAGTTTAGCCTTTCCGATCATATTTAATAAGAGGGGAGACCTCATCCCAGACCAGCACTACAAGGGGTGAGTGAGAGAAACCTGGGTGAGAGTATGAGTACTGATGAGTGGCTGTGTGAGTGAGAGAGAGAGGAAGAGTGAGAGCACCAGACAGACAGGGAGAGTGCCAGAGAACCAGGCTAGCTGCGGAGGGCGGGATGGGGACTGGGAAGTGGAGTGAATGAGGGACAGCCCTGGGAAGAAACACAAATATTTTCCCTCCTCTTTCCAGCAGCAGCACGGGGCAGGCAACAGCTCTGCCTCTGACACAGCAGGAAAAACAAGCAGTTATTTATAACGTCTGGGAAACAACAAGCCAGAGGACAGATGGACAGTGGGATGTACAGAGGAGGACTGGAATGGCCAGAGGAGTGACCCCCCTGAGAGGGGCGGAGAAAAGAGACAAAAAAAAATCTGATTAATAAAGAGAGAGAGACAACTAATTTAATTTCTAATATCTCAGTTAACAAAATACTAAAGTGCCCGATTCACACTGGCTGGCCTGGTTATACATCCACTATAGCTACTGGAAGTGTGCTGGAGAGGACAATGTGAAAGGAAAATAGCCGAGCCAGCACAGTGTGGTTAAGGTCTATAATTTCGTTGAAATGTAATAGGTTTTGAAGAGCTTCTGAAGAGATTTACTAGCTCCTCTTAGTCTCCAAAGTTGATCTATAACAATCAGTCTGCGAAGTCAGTGACGGTTTAACAGGTGAGGTTAGGTATTTCCAGACCGTAGCATTACAGTACGAGACCACCAAAGAACACTAGGGGGCACGCACACACACACACACAAGAATATGCATGATCCAGCCCTTAAGGCAAACATTACACACTCTGTTATGCCACACCGAAGAACATACAGTCCAAGGTGATGAATTACAGGCACACACACGCACACTTTAGCTTTCACACACACTGTCACACTGTGGATCAACACACCAACACAAGTGCCAGATGCTCTCTCCCTCTCATGATGTCAGAAGACCAGGAAATGAAACATGGAACACACAGAATAACAAACTGACAGTGGCGAAGCAAAAGAAAGCACGGGCCAGAGATATTACAGTACACAATATGTTACAGGACACCACTAAGTAAAGAGCTGATGGGTAAACGTACTCCCCTACGCTTTCAAGCTTAAGCCAAAGTGGTGTCCATATTTAGCACGTTAGCATTGAAAGGTAGGGAGGGGTGGGCAGTATACCGTATACCGGGGTATTTCAAAATACCCTCGGTATGATTTTCCAATACCGTAAACACAGTTTAAGAAATTGGAATATTTATACTTTTTAAATAAATACCTGCAGTCAACTTGTGCACTAGGTAATAGATATAACGGATCGCAAGTTTCACGCTACTAGTTTCCAAAAACAGCCAAAAACAGCTGTTTTGTGTGTGCTGCAAACTGCGTTTTGAGATACTTGCAGCGCTTTATGTGCTGGGTTGTCTGTCTTAGTAGTAAACGTTTGACCGCGCTCGTTGGCATTTACCTACCATCCTTAATGGGGATTCTTTAGTATTTTGTTGGCATTCTGGTAAGTGAAGATTTTTGGGGTTTTTTTTCCCCATAAAAATAAAAGTGCCCCTTATGTGCTATAGGGGTAAAATTGTAGGCACGGTAAACTGGATACCGCCCAACCCTATCAAAAGGCTACCATTAGAATTAACGATTTTACATTAGCGATTATTCAGTCTATTAATTGTCTTTTTTCACACCGGTAATACCAAATGTGACCTTGGCGCATTCCACTTCATAACATATGTTAGTTTACTAAGGGTCCTTCAACCCATTTTCATGTGACTCAAATATACTTAGACACGGTTGGGATTGCTTGGAACAAGGCGGACTGTAAAGGAGCTATGCTAAAGGATTACATGCACACACACACAGACATAGAACCAGTTCTGAAACACTGAACAACTGGTCCATACATTTTTCGACCAACCGTGGACCAACCCACCCCCCTTTGGAAAAACCAATGGACTAATCCTCTTTTCAGGGTAGTGTCATACAGAAGTCTTTTCATAATCAAATCAAAAGTTTATTGGTCATGTACACAGTTTTGCAGATGTTAACGCAGGTGCAGCGTTAATGCTTACGTTTCTAGCTACAACAGTGCAGCAATATCTAGCAATACAATAATACACACAATCCACTTATTTTTTTGAAGAACAAGAAATGTAAACATATCGGAACGGGCAATATCAGGACGAGCAATGTCAAGAGTCCGGAATATAAATATATAGTGCCTTCAGAAAGTACTCATATCCCCTTGACTTATTCTACATTTTGCTGCACCTGTGATAACCTCTGCAAATTATGTGTACGCAACCAATAAAATGTGATTTGATAAGCACATCTTTACTCCTGAACTTATTTAAGAGATGAATACTTGACTCAAGACATTTCAGCTTTTCATTTTTGATTAATTTGTAGTGAAAAACAAAATAATAATAATTCCACTTTGACATTATGGGGTATAGTGTGTAGGCCAGTGTCAATTACTTTTTGCCCCTTTTTCTCCCAAATTTTGTGATTTCCAAATTGGTAGTTAGTCTTGTCCCATCGCTGTAACTCCATTACGGACTCGGGAGAGGCGAAGGTCGCGAGTCATGTGCCCTCCAAAACACAACCCTGCCAAGCCGCCCTGCTTCTTGACACACTGCTCACTTAACCCGGAAGCCAGCCGCACCAGTGTGTTGGAGGAAACACCGTACAACTGGCGACCGTGTCAGCATGCATGCGCCCGGCCCGCCACAGGAGTCGCAAGAGCGCGATGGGACAAGGACATCTTGGCCGGCCAAACCCTCCCCTAACGCGGACGACGCTGGGCCAATTGTGCGCCGCTTCATGGGTCTCCCGGTCGCGGCCAGCTGGGGCACAGCCCAGGATCAAACCCGGGTCTGTAGTGACGCCTCAAGTACTGCAATGCAGTGCCTTAGACCGCTGCACCACTCGGGAGGCCCCACAAAATCTCAATTTAATCCAATGAACGGTGTGTGAATGGTGTGTACAGACAGTATATGAAAAGAAAAGGTGTGTATAACAGTAGTTATATAGGATGAGCAATGACTAGAATACAGTATAAACATATAAAGTGGGTAAAACAGTATGTAACATGATTAAAGTGACTAAATTCCTGCAATTCTTCATTTTGCCATATAATAAGCATTTCGCTGCACATGCTATAACATCTGTTAAACTGTGTACGCGACCAATAAACTTTGATTTGATTTTGAGAGAAAGAGAGAGTGTGACCGCTGTCTAGGCCCCCACACTGAATGATGTGTGTAAAACACACCCGTTAATAAAGAGCCCCTTTGTGCTGTTGTGCCCAAACGTCGCTTTTCCATAACGTAAACATAAATCACAGGGTGTGGGGTGCTTACTGTGCCCAGTGAGCAGCATTGCATAAACTCCCAGGGGTGAAAATGATGCCGTAAAATAGTAGGGGGCCAGTGCCACTGTAGCTGCAGAAACAGTGGTTACCACCTACCATAGGCTGTTTAGAGATTAGGACTGGGTCGTATTCATTAGGGCACACTGTAGCACAACAGGCAACAAAATTAGCGTTTCTTATTGGACAAGTTGAGGTAGTCCCTCCCTGCTTCAGTCCATTTTTTTCCACTTGGTGCCTAATAAATACAACCCAGGGAAAAGACAAGGGATGCATCTAGATATTCTACAATGGCTTCCTATCCTCGACTCCTTCACCTCTCCTGGACTGAGAATGATAATGTTTTGAAAAAGGTATCCGACCATAACATATAAATAAACACAAACAAAGTGCAGAGGTAAAATTGTGTTTCTTCTCCAATGAAATCCAATCAGATAACACAGGATTGTACAGTGATATACAATAAAGGATGCCTACCGGGATATAGCGTTCCTCTGTTCAGCTCTTTCACATCAGTGCAGATGAAGGAAAGGAGGCGAGGAGATGAAGCCACTTTAAACTATTGAGATGCAGCCCTGTAGAGAAAAAGAAAAGTATTTACTGTAGCTCAAGTGTGTCTTTATTAAGACAGGCCGCTGAAACAAGATGGCCGATAAAGAGAGCAAAGAAACTGGTCAATTGCAAAATATTTAACCTCAAATTCAGTATGAGATTATTTATTTTATTGTTTAAAATGTAACCTTTATTTAACTAGGCAAGTCCATTAATAACAAATTCTTATTTACAATGCCGACCTACACCGATAGTCAGTGTGATATTGAAATAGACAGAAATAACACTAGGGGCTCTGTTTTAACAAACCTAACACAATGGTAAATCTTAGAGCTATAGGTTCAGAGGTGTGTCAAATATTTTAGCTATTTTCACAACCGGAATTATGGGCACAGTAGCTAGCAGTGGCGCAAAAGTGCTGGGTTTTGAATAAACACGTTTTAGGTGTGTCGAGGCTTGAGCCCTCACTGGCCAATCAGAACGTGCTCCATAGCTTAATACACTGAGTGTACAAAACATTAGGAACACCTTCCTAATATTGAGTTGCACCCCCTTTTGCCCTTAGAACAGCCTCAATACATTGGGGCATGGACTCTACAAGGTGCTGAAAGTATTCCACAGGGATTCTGGGCATGTTGATTCAAATGCTTCCCACAGTTGTGTCAAGTTGGCTGGATGTCCTTTGGGTGGTGGACCATTCTTGATACAGTTGAGCGTGAAAAACCCAGGAGCGTTGCAGTTCTTGACACAATCAAACCGGTGTGCATGGCACCTACTACCATACCCTGTTCAAAGCCACAAATCTTTTCTTGCCCATTCACCCTCTGAATGGCACACATACCCAATCCATGTCTCAATTGTCTCAAGGCTTAAAAATCCTTCTTTAACTTGTAGATGAAGGGGAGGAGACACTGATTGAAGAGGATTTAACAAGCTACATCAATAAGGGATCATAGCTTTCACCTGGATTCACCTGGTCAGTCTGTCATTGAAAGAGCAGGTGTTCCACATTTTTGGTACACTCAGTGTATGTGGTTGCTTTAAATTGTGTTTACAGTCTTATGTATTGTGTTGTCAACTCCAATTTGAATGTTAGTCCGTTATAGCCTAGTTTGTTGAATATCCTAAGAAACAAAATAATAAAACTTATGTAGGGCTTGCCCATCCTTGATAAATATGTTGGACATGTTTGTAGTTCTCATTGTAAGAAGCCTAAATGCATGGCTTCAATATGGAAATGTATTGTTAAACATAGCATTCACACTGATATAGGGGCTAGGCCTACTGTAAATTGCATTGTCTGCCATGTCGGAGCCACGGACATGCCAAACGTTGTCAATAAGCAAGATTAAATTCACTAAAGATGGGCCTTAAAAAGAGTGAATAATTATTATCAATTCCAGCCCGAAAATAGATCAAAGTTAATCAAATTTACATGAAGACATTTTGAAAATAAATGTGGTAGTTGTGTACCAGTTATGACTGGACAAAGACAACCACCAAAACAACAATGTCCATGAAGAAACCCTCAAATCTCTTCAGTATAAACCAATGCATCTACTCACTAGGTTACAGAACTGTGTGTTTCTCTCCAGCGTACATACAGGGCACATGGGGATATAATGTTGACCTTAACACATTCCCATTTATTCCCCCAAAGGACTCTTCGCCTGGGTCTGCGAAATGCCACGGATTCCTGGAGCTTTGGATCACTAGCCTGGGGCTCTCTGGAGCTCTCTCCCTGGCTGGATGGTGCACTGGTCTCTCTAAAGGCTTCCGCATGTTTCGGTTCAGCTGGCGCCTAGCCAAACTCGGCTAGGCGAACCAAACGAGTGTGCTCGCATACCTTCCACCTTCGCTTGAAAAAAAGCAGCAATAGCAGTCAGAATTAATCTAAGGTAGCTCAATAAATCTGTCATTCATTTGGACTTTTTTGCAGAGGAGATCTTAGTTGCTCAATTTTACTAACTAGGATGTTTGGTGCAGTGTTTATCAAGTGAAGAAATATGCATGAAACAAGGCATCTTTAGATGAATGACAAAACTTTGTTGAAGAATCCCTACTGTTGATCAATCACCAACGAAGAGGCGTAGACGTAGGATTCCGAACTTCAGCTTGAAAAAAAATGTTGCGCGCACGAACAGCCGATGTTGCCATAAGATACGGACAAACTGTTCCGAACTGTTTTGGATGGGGAGCATGCGGGCGCCTTAACCCAAGATCAGTGCAGCCTGTCTTGGTAGAGGTCGTTCATTCACAGCCTCTCGTGTGTGTGAGTGTGAGAGAGTCAGAGAGGGGATTAGCCCTGGCTAGGCCCCCTGTGGTTGTGGTACTAATGGAGCGCTGGCCACTGATTGGGCTGGAAACACAGATAAGGGTCAGACTGAGGGGTCAGGGACCAGGTGACAGAACAATAGGAAAATCTCCTTTCTTTTCTCGCTCTCTTTTCCCTTGTTCATTGGATACCAAGATGGCACAGCAGAGACGATGGCTGAGGATGCTGAAGAGAGGTGATTATGTTCCTCATATTACTTGGCACAACACACACCTTTCTCATATTTTGTACCCACACACCACATGTACACCTCTCATATACTAAACACAAACATACACGCCCTTTACAAATATACAAGCACATAACTGTAAACCACTCACAGCTGTACAAAAGACATGATAAAACTCTACTTCATGAAGCAACCAATATTACAGGACTGGAGCTAGGCCTATATCCAGCCAAACATAAATGTGACAGAAGAAAAAAAGGGATGATTGGTGAGGATAAATAAAAGAAGATAAGAGTTCCAAGTACATTCCTGTGGTGAGCTAGCTTACATAACCATATTCACACACACACACACACACACACACACATACATATATATCATATTCACACGCCAATACGTCTGTCTGTCATAACAAATTTGTATTGGGTTCTCTCCTTGACTGTTCCACAAGGCCGAGGCGAGATTGAGCTAATAAATCGTTGAAGGACGTGACTGTAGAATGGTTATTAGGTTGGGCCGGAGGAGGAATATTACCCCTCTTCTTTTCACAAGGACATGAGGAGGCTTGCCTCCGTCCTTCAGACCACCTGTCTGCTGTCCACGCTGTCTGTCTCCTTTCCCTCTAACACTCATACTCTCTTTCTGTGTCGGTCTCCTTTATCTCTCCTTCTTCCTCTTTTTCCACAGTTCTTCCTTTCCTCTCCTTTTCAATCTTGTACTCCTTTCTACATCTAAACTCTCTCTTACACTTCTCCATTCCTCCTCTGCCCTTGTTCTTTTCCTTGCATATCTCTTTACCCTCCGCTTTCCATAAAGCTCAATTCATAATCCACAGCCATGTAGCCTCAATAGTCTGATGGGCCATTTATTATTCCACATTTACAAACCTCATTTCATTGGCTGTTCTCAAGTTGCAGACGTATGCATGTCCCAATAAATCACGCAGCTCTGCCGCATTGAACTCTGTTGGACGCTTAAGAGACTCTCCTTCTCGTCATTTCTCACTCTCTTTTTTTCTGTCCCCTTACTCACTCCTCTCTTCTATCAATATTTGTCATCTCGTTCGCTCCACATCTTCCTCGCTCCATCTCTCCTCTCTGTGAAGCTGGTTCAGGAATGTTACATACTCCCATGTGGGCTCCCTTCTCTCCACCATATATACTGGAAGCTTGGAAAACACTGCTTGACATTTCAGCCTCCCCAGCACTCACACTGGGGAACATTCAGCCTACACTACGAAGGCTCGACCCCCGACTACGGCCTACAGGCGGACAATATAAGAACCTTTAAATAATACCCAACTTCATTAAACAAGACAACATGGTATGTGTATGGTATGGAGATGTTAAAAGGTCTCAGAGATTTATTCAGGCTGAAAAGATCAGGGATGTCAGTTTTTAGGACATGGTGATATAGTGCTGAGAAACGTCTTTTAAAGCTGGTTGCTCTGTAGAATGTTTGTAGGATAACATGAAAATCGGCCATTGCTAGGTGTTACGTGGTCTTATGGCTTGGCTCGTCGTGTTAGAGTTAAGGAGGTGTTATTTCAAATAAAATTTTATTTGTCACATGCACCGAATACTGTACAACAGGTGTAGACCTTACACAGTTTAGTTGTTCAGCAGTCGTATGGCTTGGCAGTAAAAGCTGTTAAGGAGCCTTTTGGTTCTAGACTTGGCGCTCCAGTAATGCTTGCAGTGCGGTAGCAGAGAGAACAGTTAATTACTTAGGTGACTGGAGTCTTTGACAATTTTTGGGGCCTTCCTCGGACACCGCCTACTATATCAGGTCCTGGATATAGTGAAGAGGGCACGACAAAACCTTTTCCCCCTCAGGAGACTGAAAAGATTTGTCATGGGTCCCCAGATCCTCAAAACGTTCTACAGCTGCACCATCGAGAGCATCCTGACCGGTTGCATCACTGCCTGGTATGGCAACTGCTCTGCATCTGACTGTAAGGCGCTACAGAGGGTAGTGCGTATAGGTGCTCCTTTTGTCCAGGTGGAAAAGGGCAATGTGGAGTGCGATTGAGATTGCTATGTTTATGTAGGGGTGGTATGCGAATTGGAGTGGGTCTAGGGTTTAAATAAAAAAATGTAAAAAAAAACTGCCTATTTCGAATCTCCAACTACCCATTTCTTTTGAAAAAGCTGCCTTTCTGAAGACAAACAATGTATACGAACCACATCGGTCTGGTTTTAGAACCCATCAAAGCGCTGAGACTGCACATGTGAAGGTGGTAAGGCGTCAGACCAAGGCTCTGCATCTGTCCTCGTGCTGATACCATCGATCACCACATTCCTTTGGAGAGATTGGAAACTCAAATTGGTCTACACGGACAAGTTCTGGCCTGGTTTAGATCTTATCTGTCGGAAAGATATCAGTTTGTCTCTGTGGATGGTTTGTCCTCTGACAAATCAACTGTACATTTTGGTGTTCCTCAAGGTTCTGTTTTAGGACCACTACTGTTTTCACTATATATATATATATATATATATATATATATATATATATATATATATATAATAGTGAAAACAGTAGACCAAAATTGCCCTCCCTGGAAGCCTGTGTTTCAGACATAAGGAAGTGGATGGCGTCAAATCTTTTACTTTTAAACTCTGACAAAACAGAGATGCTAGTTCACAAAGAGAAACAAAGAGATCTTCTGTTGGATCAGACAATTAATCTTGATGGTTGTACAGTCGTCTCAAATAAAACTGTGAAGGACCTTGGCGTTACTCTGGACCCTGATCTCTCTTTTGATGAACAAACATATCAAGAATATTTCAAGGACAGCTTTTTTCCATCTTTGTAACATTGCAAAAATCATTAACTTTCTGTCCAAAAATGCATCCATGCTTTTGTCACTTCTAGATTAGACTAATGCAATGCTCAACTTTCTGGCTACCTGGATAAAGCACTCAATAAACTTCAGTTAGTGCTAAACATGGCTGCTAGAATCTTGACTAGAACCAAAATATTTGATCATATTACTCCAGTGCTAGCCTCTCTACACTGGCTTCCTGTTAAGGCTAGGGCTGATTTCAAGGTTTTACTGCTAACCTACAAAGCATTACATAGGCTTGCTCCTACCCATCTTTCCGATTGGTCCTGCCGTACATAACTAAACGTATGCTGCGGTCACAAGACGCAGGGCTCCTTACTGTCCCTAGAATTTCTAAGAAAACAGCTGGAGGCAGGGCTTTCTCCCATGAGCTCCATTTTTATGGAATGGTCTGCCTATCCATGTGAGAGACGCAGACTTGGTCTCGACCTTTAAGTCTTTACTGAAAACTCATCTCTTCAGTAGGTCCTATGATTGAGTGTAGTCTGGCCCAGGGGTGTGAAGGTGAACAGAAAGGCACTGGAGCGACGAACCACCCTTGCTGTTTCTGCCTGGCCGGTTCCCCTCTCTCCATTGGGATTCTCTGCCTCTAACCCTATTAAGTGGCCTCCAACTGCTCTTAAATGCAAGTAAAACTAAATGCATGCGGTTAAACTTATCGCTGCCCACACCTACCCGCCCCTCCAGCATCACTACTCTGGACGGTTCTGACTTAGAATATGTGGACAACTACAAATACCTAGGTGTCTGGTTAGACTGTAAACTCTCCTTCCAGACTTGCATTAAGCATCTCCAATCCAAAATTAAATCTAGAATCGGCTTCCTATTTTGCAACAAAGCATCCTTCACTCATGCTGCCAAACATACCCTCGTAAAACTGACTATCCTACCGATCCTTGACTTCGGCAATGTAATTTACAAAATAGCCTCCAACACTCTACTCAGCAAATTGGATGCAGTCTATCACAGTGCAATCCGTTTTGTCACCAAAGCCCCATATACTACACATCACTGCGACCTGTATGCTCTCGTTGGCTGGCCCTTGATTCATATTCGTCGCCAAACCCACTGGCTCCAGGTCATCTAAGTCTTTGCTAGGTAAAGCCCCGCCTTATCTCAGCTCACTGGTCACCATAGCAGCACCCACCCGTAGCACGCGCTCCAGCAGGTATATATTTCACTGATCACCCCCAAAGCCAATTCTTCCTTCGGCCGCCTTTCCTTCCAGTTCTCTGCTGTCAATGACTGGAACGAACTGCAAAAATCACTGAAGCTGGAGACTCAAATCTCCCTCACTAGCTTTAAGCACCAGCTGTCAGAGCAGCTCACAGATCACTGCACATAGCCCATCTGTAAATAGCCCATCCAACTACCTCATCCCCATAATGTTATTTATTTTGCTCCTTTGCACCCCAGTATCTCTACTTGCACACTCATCTTCTACCACTAGTGTTTAATTGCAATATTGTAATTATTTCGCCACTATGGCCTATTTATTGCCTTACCTCCCTAATCCTACCTCATTTGCACACACTGTATATAGACTTTTTCTATTGTATTATTGACTGTATGTTTCTTTATTCCATGTGTAATTCTGTGTTGTTGTTTGTGTCGCACTGCTGTGCTTTATCTTGGCCAGGTCGCAGTTGTAAATGAGAACTTGTTCTCAACTAGCTTACCTTGTTAAATAAAAAATTAAATCAATAAAAAATTAAAGGGGGCTGAGTCACTGGCTTACTGGTGCTCCTCCATGCCATCCCTAGGAGGGGTGCGTCGCTTGAGTGGGTTGAGTCACTGACATGATCTTCCTGTCCGGGTTGACGCCCCCCTCTGGTTCGTGCTGTGGGGAAGATCTTTGTGGGCTATACTCTGCCTTGTCTCAGGGTAGTACGTTGGTGGTTGAAGAAATCCCTCTAGTGTTGTGGGGGCTGTGCTTTGGCAAAGTGGGTGGAGTTATATCCTGCCTGTTTGGCCCTGTCTGGGGGTAACGTCGGACGGGGCCACAGTGTCTCCCGACCCCTCCTGTCTCAGCCTTGAGTATTGAGTATTTATGCTGCAAAAGTTTGTGTCAGGGGGCAGTCTGTTATATCTGGAGTATTTCACCAGTCTTATCCGGGGTCCTGTGTGAATTTAAACTCTCTCTCTCTCAGGACCTAAGCCCTAAGACCATGTCTCAGGACTACCTGGCTTGATGACTCCTTGCTGTCCCCAGTCCACCTGGTTGTGCTGCTCCTCCAGTTTCAACTGTTCTGCTTGCGGCTATGGAACCCTGACCTGTTCACCGGGCGTGCTACCTTGTCCCGGACCTGCTGTTTTGGACTCTCGCTTTACCGCACCTGCTGTCTCTAACTCTGAATGATAGGCTATGAGAAGCCAACTGACATTTACTGCCGAGGTGCTGACTTGTTGCACCCTCTACAACCACTGATTATTATTATCTGACCCTGCAAGTCATCTATGAACTTTTGAACATCTTGGCCATGTACTGTTATAATCTCTACCCGGCACAGCCAGAAGAGGACTGGCCACCCCTCAGAGCCTGGTTCCACTCTAGGTTTCTTCCTAGGTTCCAGCCTTTCTAGGGAGTTTTTCCTAGCCACCGTGCTTCTACATCTGCATTGCTTGCTGTTTGGGTTTTTAGGCTGGGTTTCCGTACAGCACTTTGTGACATCGGCTGATGTAAAAAGGGCTTCATAAATAAATTTGATTGGTCTGTTTGAAACATGTAGGTATTACAGGCCAGGGAGAGGTTGAAAATATCAGTGAAGACACTTGCCAGTTAGTCCACGCATGCTTTGAGTACACGTTCTGGTAATCCATCTTGGCCCCATGGCTCTGTGAATGTTGACCTGTTTAAAGGCTTGCTCCCATTGGCTACGGAGAGCGTGATCACAGAGTCGTCTGGAACAGCTGGTGCTCTCATGCATGCTTCAGTGTTGCTTGCCTCAAAGCGAGCATAAAAGGCATTTAGCTCATCTGGTAGGTACGCGTCACTGGGCAACTCGCGGCTGGGTTTCCCTTTGTAGTCCATAATAGTTTTCAAGCCCTGCCACATCCAACGAGCGTCAGAGCCGGTGTAGTAGGATTCAATCTTAGTCCTGTATTGACGCTTTGCCTGTTTGATGGTTCGTCTGAGGGCATAGCGGGTTTTCTTATAAGCGTCCTGATTCGTGTCCCGCTCCTTGAAAGCAGCAGCTCTAGCCTTTAGCTCGGTGCAGACGTTGCCTGTAATCCATGGCTTCTGGTTGGGAAATGTACGTACGGTCACTGTGGGGGGGACGTCGTTGATGCACTTATTGATGAAGCCGGTGACTGAGGTGGTATACTCCTCAATGCCATTGGATGAATCCCGGAAAATATTCCAGTCTGTGTTAGCAAAACAGTCCTGTAGCGTAGCATCTGCGTCATCTGACCACTTCCGTATTGCTTGTAAGCAGGAATCAGGACAGAATTATGGTCAGATTTGCCAAATGGAGGGCAAGGGAGAGCTTTGTATGTGGAGTAAAGGTGGTCTAGAGTTTTTTTCCCCCTCTGGTTGCACATGTGACATATGCTTGTGGATATGTTCTGGTGTCTCTAAGTGACACTTTCAATATTTATGTCAAGAAGGCTTCCATTTTAGGTGATTGGAGAATCAGTAGAACTTCAGTTGGACCTCAGTGATACGAACACAATGGGAATGTCGTTTCCGAATACCGAAATGTTCGTAACTTTGAAATGGGCTTAAAAAATGCATCAAACCTTTATAAAAGATAATCAACATGTAATGTATAACCATTTAGCCATATACTATACAGGTCTGACATGTTTGCATCGCATGGAAGCAACATTATGATTGTATGTCGCCTATAAAAAGTAGAGAAAGCTTAATATTACGTTTTGGTTGACCAGTCAGTCTGTATTTTCAGTCCATTGATTATATATAGAGAGGGTAACACTTACCACAACTAATCTTAATTTTAATGCTATAGCCACATACTACAAGCTATAAACAGATATAGATACTAGCGCCTATATATAGATATCTGAGTATGGAAGATCCTTAAGGGTGATACCACACCCACACAGCCTTATGGGAGAGGGAGAGAGACAAAAAAGACAAAGAGTGTGTGTGTGTGTGTTCGTTAGTATGTGTGTACGCTAAGCGGGATAACACTCCACAGTCAAGTCTCACACCTCCACTAGAACAGTCCCATTCATCATTGTGTCCCAGACAGGACAAGGGTCACACACCACACACACACCTCATTAAACAGGAACGCAAGCGACAAAAAACAACATCAACCAGCCTAGTACAGTACGGCATGGCACGGCTCACATGATAAACAAGGTCTCACTGACCTTACCTTGGAAACACACAGACGTGCACACAAGCCCTGTTTTATCTCTCCATCAAGGATGAGGCGGGAAGATACTTATTCACATTGAAAAGTTTGGTGCCTAATTGGTATTTCTTAGGATACGTCCCAAATAGAGCCCCACAGTGGAAGTGTCATAATACCCATAAAACCTAGCAGTCAAATTGGGTAATGGTTCCAATTGTTTTTCCACCATTTATTTTTCCCATTAGGGATTATAGAAACAATTAAAATAAGGGCTGTGTTTTGTGTAAGCTTACCCTGGCATGATGTTTTGATAACCATGTAAAAAAAAAAATTATAGAGATATAGATATAAATAAATAAATAAATAAATAAAATATCGGACAAAGGTGACTATTTACTCTCAGATTCAAAAATGCTAATTAGCATCAAAGTAGACATCATGCACGATTATAAATCACTGCAAGCTCCTGCACGTCATCTACTTTACGAACAGGTATTGTGTCAATATAAAACTTGCCCAAGACAGTTCACAGAAATGTAGCCAATTTATTAATTACTACATTTAGCTAACATTAGATAGTTAATCCAGAGAGTCTTACCTTTGCCTCAATTTGGCAGTCTCGTCTACATCATGGCATTTGTAGTTCTTTATGATAGCCACATTAGCATTTCATTTGTTAGGGGTAAATACAGGCGAATATATTGATCAAAGTCAGAGATTTACACGGTTATCAGAACGTCACGCCAGGGAAAGCCTACACGAAACACAGCCTTATTTTAAGTGTTCTAAAAGCCCCTATGGGATTTAATGGTGGAAAAACTATTGGAACCATTTCCCTCTTTGACCGCTAGGTTTTATGGGTATTATGACTCATACTGTGGTACTCTATGACACCCTATTACCTGCTATATATAGTGCACTACTTTTGACCAGCCCCCTACAGTTGTTAATGAGTCGAGCTGAAATGTGTCGTGTACTCTCGCGGCTTAGATGGCATGTTGTTTCTGGCAGTTTCAAAAGAGCAACAAAGACTCTTAATATAGCTTTCCTTGATACCTTGCATTCACTCTCCTCCCCTCTTTCTCAAAACGCATTGGAAAAGAGGCTCCAAAGGAAAGGACCTTCTCCTCCAATATGGTAGTGGAGGCGGCGAGGAGAAAAGGATGGAAGGACTTGCAGAAAGGCAAATTAAGATAGAGCCAAGGGCCCAAGCCTGATATGTTCTAGTACCTTGTGCCCTTTGACACAATGTTTAAGCATTGTATATAGAAGGACATAGCCTGAAGTCTGGTTAAATATTGTTCCTAATGTGATCAATAAGATTACATGGTGTCAGGTGCCCAGCAGCAGATAACCAGAGGGGTCACATCCCCCACATACACGTCAATGGAAAAAATGCTAATTCATAATGTGCGCTCTACCATTCACACATATTGTGCACACTCTCAACCCCCCCCAATCTACTACAATAAAGCCAGTGGAGGTAAAACTCCCTCTACCCTTTCCATTGTGATCCTGATAAAATCCATACGAGGTCCAGTCATAAAGTAAACCAAAGTGGATTTCCCCTCTCCCCACCCCTCCATCTGTGTGCCAATGGTCCAGCCCAGTCATCTCCCCAAGGAGTCAAACCAACCGGGAGTAGAGGAGGGTGGTGGAGACAGGCTATGATGGATGAGCCACCCCAACGGTTGGGTCCCAATCAAAAAACACTGGTCTCATAATTCCACATATGGAGGATGGAAGAGGTGGGTGCAAGAAAGAAAGAAAGAAAGAAAGAAAGAAAGAAAGAAAGAAAGAAAGAGAGGTGTATGAGAATAGGAGAAAAGGGGTTTAGGGGGTAGGGCAGAGGGGGGTTTCTTATTCCTTCTGTTCAAATGTCAGGGGATGGACAGCTCCATTTAAAACACAATGGACACCCCTCCAGCTCCCCATCACCCTCCAGCTGACTGCAAATGGGACTGTGTGTGTGTGTGTGTGTGTGTGTGTGTGTGTGTGTGTGTGTGTGTGTGTGTGGGTGTTGGAAGATTAGAGGGGGATGCAGAAAGAAGGGAGATGCGTGCACACACACGGTATGAACCCACTTGTACATTACCGTAAATTCACATGCAAACACATTATGCAAACCTATCAACGCACAAACACACACACATACTATCGACCTCACTCAGTAGCCACAGGGTCACTATAACCCCCTGTAGAGACACAGATGAGCTCAATCTAATGCTCTTCTCCTCCTGTTAACACTGATAGGCAGATCCATAGGGGCCATTGATCCACACACACACGATGATACACACCCTTACTAACACAGAAGGCACACAACACCATACACAGAATACTTAAACATTTTGCTGCCCACGCTACACAGACATCATACAAACACTAGGCCCACACACACACACACAAAATGAGTCCTACACCATTGAAAGGGTTACTGGATAATCCCAAGAGAGTGAAGCTACCTGTTAGAGGAACAATGGATCTATTCACTGCCTGTGTGCACTGTAGCCACACCCCAACTTTACTACTGGCCCTTATAATATTGCCAAATTATCTATGGCAAAGCAATTTCACATTCGGCAATGTAGTTTCCCATTCAGAAATGTAGTTTCCCATTTGACAAATGTAGTTTCACATCCGGCAATGTTAACTGAACAAAAATATACAACCTAACGATTTTACACGAGTTACAGTTCATATAAGGAAATCAGTCAGTTTAAATAAATTAGGTCCTAATCTGTGGATTTCACATGACTGGGCAGGGGTGCAGCCATGGGTGGTCCTGGGAGGGCATAGGCCCACCCACTGTGGAGCCAGGCCGAGCCAATCAAAATTAGTCTTTCCCCAAAAAGGGCTTTATTACAGACAGAAATAATCCTAAATTTCATCAGCTGTCCGGGTGGCTGGCCTCAGACAATCTTGCAGGTGAAAAAGCCAGATGTGGAGGCCCTGGGCTGGCGTGGTTACACGTGGTCTGCGGTTGTGACGCCGGTTGGACGTACTGACAAATTCTCTAAAACGATGTAGGAGGCGGCTTAAGGTTCAGAAGTGAACATTCAATTCTCTGGCAACAGCTCTGGTGGACATTGCTGCATGCTCCCTCAAAACTTGAGACATCTGTGGCATTGTGTTGTGTGAGAGAACTGCCCATTTTAGAGTGGCCTTTCATTGTCCCCAGCACAAGGTGCACCTGTGTAATGATTATGCTGTTTAATCAACTTCTTGATATGGCACAGCTGTCAGGTGGATGAATTATCTTGGCAAAGGGTAAATGCTCACTAACAGGGATGTAAACAAATATGTTTTTTTGTACGTATGGAAGATTTCTGGTATCTTTTATTTCAGCTCATGAAACATGGGACAAACAATTTACATGTTGCAATTATATTTTTGGTCAGTATAGTTTGACATTCAGCAATGTAGTTTCACCTTCAGCAATGTCATTTCAAATTCAGCAATGTATTTTTACATTAAGCAATGCATTTTTTTCACATTCTGCAATGTATTTTTGTAATAGGAATGTTGTTTCACATTCAGCAATGTATTTTCTCATTCTGCAACGTCGATTCGCAATGCATTGTCAGTTAGCCTACAATTATGTGAGCTTTGCATTATCTTTAATAATGATAATATATAATTTACATTATCTTCAATGTCTGATAAGGGGTGTGTATATTGGTCCATCCATAGTTTTTGAATTAGCAGTGTGCATTGTGTGGATCTTTACCATGCACAACAGCACACAGGCACGCACACACACTTTTTCCTAAGAGGGTCCCCCTTCCTCTGTCTGTGTGGCAGGGGAGTCCTGGTGTAGGATTGACAGCCTATTTCCCCAGTCCACGCTCCCACACTGTTATCAGGAGTAGCGCTGACAACCAGCTAACTACTATTCATTACCCTGTCCTCCCTGGCCATGCCATCTGACCATGAGAAGCATACAGCTAAACTAGTCATGTTCTTATAGATAAATCACTATTTAAAAAATAAATAAATAAATTGAACCTTTACCTAGGGAAGTCATTTAAGAACAAATTCTTATTTACAATGACGGCCTACACCGGCCAAACCCAGAAGACGCTGGGCCAATTGTGCGCCGCACTATGGGACTCCCAATCACAGCCTCTAGCACAGATGCAGTACCTTAGACCGCTGCGCCCCCATGGCTGTGTCTAAATATGTTACTTGTCGTCCAATTCTTGCTTTCTCAGTCCTTGTTTCTGTGGCTTGTCTGAGGCCAGAGCATAGAGAAAAAGGGGAGGGGAGGAGTGCCAATTTGTCAGCGTGCATCAATTCCCCAGGAGACTAGCCCAGGATGGTGTGTCCGCGTCTGTATCTGCATGTGTGTGTGTGTGTGTCTGGCCAGGCTAAGCACCTGGGGATCAGTGTCCATTATTGATCAGGCCCATGTGTGTTTTACTGTACCTCTGGGGATTCTTCAGTCAGCCTGAAACCACAGATCATCTGCACCCTCTAGCTCTCCGTTTATCTGCTTGGTTGCTCTCAATTTGTTTCTTCAATTTCGGACTCTCTGCCTCTCACTTGGTCTTTTTAACTGTCTAGAATTGTCTTAGAGACGTCTCTTTCAATCTCACTCCCTCTTTCTGACTTAGTCTCTCTCTGGTTCTCCCTCTTAGTTTGTCTCTGTCAGTCTCAGGGCTGAGGATGGATGGAGAGCGCGAGGGAGACAAAGCAAGAAAAACTGGGTAATGATAGAGAGGTGAACGTTGGGGGCCAAAGTACAGGGGAGAGACTGAGAAAAAATAAGAGCACAGGAGGGTCTTTACTGAAGAAAACCCCCCACCTCAACATCATCACTCAGTCTTCATAAAAATACAGCCAAACTGTCAAATGGAATGATCAACAAAGTATTTGGGGAAATATAGATGACCAATTACTGTATATAGAAAAATGCTACAGTTCTCTCAAGACAAGTTCAACTTTCCTCATTTAAATTTGGTGGACATTCTGGACAAATATTTAGAATTTGACCAAACAGACTAGAAAGGCCTTCATAGAGCCACACAGCCCAAAAACTTCCAAGACCAACCCACCAACGAACAAAGAAATAAACAAAGGCAACAAAACCACATTGGGTCGTTTGGCAGGGTTGGCATATTTTCCCATTTTAATATATTTGAATAACAAAACAAACCACAAAGCAGGCCATGACCCAGTTAAGCTAGAAAGTTCCAATTAGCACCAAGGCCATGATCCACCATTGAATCATTTTTAGAGTAACATTTGAACATAGCTTGCTACATAAGTCAGAAAGAAATTA
This sequence comes from Hucho hucho, assembly GCA_003317085.1. NCBI lineage: Eukaryota > Metazoa > Chordata > Actinopteri > Salmoniformes > Salmonidae > Hucho > Hucho hucho. The sequence continues at coordinate 540,320 of QNTS01000566.1, read as the reverse complement.
TTGGCTGAATGAACGACTGAATAGCTTATTTAGTGTTTAACTACCAGATACTCCCCAGATACAGTTGAAGTCGGAAGTTTACATACACCTTAGCCAAATACATTTAAACTCAGTTTTTCACAATTCCTGACATTTAATCCTAGTAAAAATTCCCTGCCTTAGGTCAGTTAGGATCACCACGTTATTTTAAGAATGTGAAATGTCAGAATAATAGTAGAGAGAATGATTTATTTAAGCTTTTATCTCTTTCATCACATTCCCAGTGGGTCAGAAGTTCACATACACTCAATTAGTATTTGGTAGCATTGCCATTAAATTGCTTAATTTGGGTCAAACGTTTTGGGAAGCCTTCCACAAGCTTCCCACAATAAGTTGGGTGAATTTTGGCCCATTCCTCCTGACAGAGCTGGTGTAACGGAGTCAGGTTTGTAGGCCTCCTTGCTCGCACACACGTTTTCAGTTCTGCCCACAAATTCTCTATGGGATTGAGGTCAGGGCTTTGTGATGGCCACTCCAATACCTTGACTTAGTTGTCCTTAAGCCATTTTGCCACAACTTCGGAAGTATGCTTGGGGTCATTGTCCATTTGGAAGACCCATTTGCGACCAAGCTTTAACTTCCTGACTGATGTCTTGAGATGCTGCTTCAATATATCCACATAATTTTCCTTACTCATTATGCCATCTATTTTGTGAAGTGCACTAGTCCCTCCTGCAGCAAAGCACCCCACAACATGATGCTGCCACCCCCGTGTTTCATGGTTGGGATGGTGTTCTTCGTCTTGCAAGCATCCCCCTTTTTCCTCCAAAGATAACAATGGTCATTGTCCCCATGTGCAGTTGCAAACCGTAGTCTGTTTTTTTTAATGGTGGTTTTGGTGCAGTGGTTTCTTACTTGCTGAGCGGCCTTTCAGGTTATGTCATGTCGATATAGGACTCGTTTTACTGTGGATATAGATACTTTTGTACCTGTTTCCTCCAGCATCTTCACAAGGTCCTCAGAAGCTTCTAAAGCCATGACATAATTTTCTGGAATTTTCCAAGCTGTTTAAAGGCACAGTCAATTAGTGTGTATGTAAACTTCTGATCCACTGGAATTGTGATAGTGAATTATAAAAGTGAAATAATCTGTCTAAACAATGTTTTAAAATTAAAAGTAGATGTCCTAACCAACTTGCCAAAACTATAGTTTGTTAACCTCTTACGGTCCCATTCCCGACACTACCCGGGGAAATATAAGGCGCCAAATTCAAAATCCAAAAGTTTAATTATAAAACATTCATCAATATACAAGTGTTGCATAGTCTTCAAAAGCCTAGACTCTTGGCAATATCACAGCGTTGTCAGATTTCAAAAAGGCTTTACGGCGAAAGCACAACATTTGATTGTTTGAGGATAGCACCTCACATATTTTCTGCATTAGCATAAATTCATAACCAGCGCAGGTCTCACAAAACACATAAAAGAGCTAAAATAAATCGCTTACCTTTGATGATCTTCTGCTGAGGGCAATCCGAAGTGTCCAAGCAAGACAATCCATGTTTCTTTTGTTAGAATAAGTCATTGTTTATATCCATAAGTCTCCGTTTGGTTGGCGCGTTATGTTCAGAAAATCCACCGTCCACTCGCCCGTTGTACAGGGAAGAGAAAGCGTTCAAATTATACCTGTCAATTTTGCCCAAACAAAAACAATTTATAAATGTATCCTTAGGTACACTTATGTATATTAACGATTATATTTCACACGGATAATATCCTAAACGATAGAAAAGTAAAATACAGAGGAACGCGCACACGGTCTCGCGCACAAAAAACCTCTATCCACTTACAAATTCTTCTTCTGTTCGGTTGTCTTCCATGGTAAAGGCATGAAACCTTGTCTAAAGACTGTTGACATCTAGTGGAAGCCATAGGTACTGCAATCTGGGTCCTATTTTACTGAGAATCCCATAGACAGACATTGGAAGTGAGGGCATGTCACACAAAAAAAAATCCGTATAACAGTTCTGTTATACTCACAGACATTATTTTAACAGTTTTAGAAACTTCAGAGTGTTTCCTATCCAATAGTGCTAATTATGTGCATATCCTAGTTTCTGGGCCTGAGTGGCAGGGATTTTACTTTGGGCACGCCAGACTCTCCAAACTTCCGAATACTTCCCCGGTGCCTGTAAAGGTTAACAAGAAATTTGTGGAGTGGTTGAAAAACGAGTTTTAATGACCTAAGTGTATGTAAACTTCCGACTTCAACTGTAGATGCTTTCAGTTTTCTTCAGAGAATGTGTTGTTTTTAGGCAGTGGCTCCCAAGTGGTGCAGCGGTCTAAGGCACTGCATCTCAGTGCTAGAGGCGTCACTACAGATATTCTGGTTCGATTGGGAGTCCCATAGGGTGGCGCACAATTGGCCCAGCGTTGTCCGGGTTTGGCCGGTGTAGGCAGTCATTGTATAAGAATTTGTTCTTAACCGACTTGCCTAGTTAAATAAAAAATAATTAAATAAAAAGCTATAGGCAGTAGTTGACCCTGCATGCATTGAATCCTAAGATAATGTACCCAAACATGCTTTCACACTACACAATATTCTCCATTAGTTTGTACAATGTCCCATTCTTAACAAGTTTTGGCCATTCTACACAAATATCGGGGCAAAATGAGTGTAATGTGAATGATTATAATATATGCCATTAAGCAGACCCTTTTGTCCATAGCAACTTACAGTCGTGTGTGTGCATAGTTTTTTTTTGTTACAAGCACCATGCTCTAGCATCGGAGCCACACACAATGGTTCGGAGTGCTGTTTCAAGGCCCAAACATATGCACAGTTGCAAACCTGTCAAGGGATTGACCCACTTCCATTTCAAAGCCTTTTTTATTTGACTGGGCAGGATTTTCTAGTCCTCAACATCAAAGGCAGAGGCACCACCCATAAAGCCCCTACCCCTCCCGTGCATAATACACTAATGTTCTGTATTCAAGCAACAAAGCATCAGATTAGAAACATTTTGATAAAGGGGGAAGTCACCTATACTCCAACCCCGGAGCATCTACAGTCGGCCATGTGAAAGTCACAAATGGTCAAGTGGTGATTATGATTCCGGACTGTTTCTGCGGAGTGGGAAGCAGCGAGGGATGGAGATGACATGACAAGGAGGAGTGCATCCTGTTCCCTCTCCCTCTCTTTGACTCAGGCCTGGCTACTGCATTAAAGCCAGACATTGTTCACGGGACGGAGATTAAGTAAAGGGGGGAGAAAAAAAAGAAGAGGGAATCATGTCAAATGACATGATTTGATTACTTCTGCCTGCTTGTTATGACTACTGCTCCCTCACTGAAGGAAAGTCACCTTGCTCTGCAAAGAGACTGCTGATTACATCACGGCTGTATGTATTAACTCTTTCAGATGCGAGTTCAGTCATGTAGCAAGGACATAGCTGAAGGCCAAGAATAAAGAAACTAAACTAAAACAGGAAATGGGTTAGAGGCAAAAACATGTATTCAAGGGTTTGTTGCAGAGGCCTGAAGGCAAGGGCTGTGGCGAGACAAACTTCAGCGGGAGGGTATGTGTGTGTACACTACTAGTAGTGACCTATAAAATCGGTTTTATATTTTGCCAGATTCCATTAATTTTTTCCAAAAATTCAGTTCTGTTTTGTTTCCCCCAGTATTTTCAGTTTTTGCTCTCAAAATGACATTTTCTTTATTTATGTTTTTACAGAAGTCCACAACAATGCTTGAACCACATCAGGAGACCACTTCTGAGGTCTGGGAAAAATCAAATACATAAATAATGTGGGTGTAGTTACCTTTTAATGCAAGTGCGCACCAGCCAAAGACCGTTGTTGGGTTAGCTGTGTTTCTGTAGCGCTCATGTGATTGCAGAGTTAGCAAAACAAATGGCCACTGGATTGACGCAAATGATCATGATATCATTCTGCCAGATAGGCATAAGCTACTTTGTAGTTAACATTTAATTGAGAAGGTTTTTGAGGAAAGCCTTTCCATCTACCAGCAGACGGTTATCATTAGCATTATCGCTAACGGCTACACAAAGTGTAGACTAGACATACGAGCACAACGCACACAGACGGACATTCCTGTGCAGTTGCAGAAAGTTGCAGGAATACGAATCACTGATGCATTTTGTTCATGTCTTACGATTAACTTGGGAACATGAATACATTTTTGAATACATTTTTATGTTATATTGTTGAATTACGTTTTAAATGTCTGGATTCTGTGATTCTGTCTGCATTTTCCACAACGCAGATTTTATAGGGCCCTATACTAGACAAGCTGGAGCATGGTAGTACAAGACAAAATCAGGAATACACAGACCAGCCCTTCCAAACAAATGGTCCACCACATATTACGGTCCCTTAGGGCAAAACGTGATGATACGCCACTTTCTGAAATGACCACATCCTTTTAGAAGCATACTCTCCAGATTGGTGTCGAAGGCCATGCCTGTCTACATCTTACCTCAGTAAGTATTATAGGCCACTTTCTACACCTATACTCAAGTCCTATGTCAATACTTTCAATCCCTTGTTTGAGTAGTAAAACAGAATGACGTTAAATTCTCACCTCCACAAACACACAGAAGAATGTGTGACGAGAATGGGTTTGTTTGAGGGTGTCGTTTTGGTCTGTCCAGAGAAAAACTATTAACAGACATTTCACAGGTAAAAGGACAGCAGTCATTTTGTGTAACAGTCATCAAAAAGAATCTGTCAACTTGACCCAAAATATAACAATAAGACTGTTAATGCCTCACATGTTGTCTTGTTCTGTGGAATCTTTAATTTCTGAGTTGCCAATTTCCCAGGATGTCCAGACACTGCCTAAGAAATGTTGTTATTGCTACACCCAATCACACAGACACCTGAAAATGTCAGACATTTCTACTGAGCGTGTCAAAGAGAGTTTCTCTGCACAACAAGGGAGTGAGAATCATTGACGTGGGTAACAGTTTATCCCATTCGAAATTGGACGTCGTGAAATACGCTTGTAGTGTGACTAAAATGTTTTAATGAATGTACTACTACCACCTATTAAAACGCTAGTTAGAGAGCTTGGTGCTACCTATCAGGAGCGAAGAAAAACGGCTACTATTCAAACCATCACACAAACACTGACAAGGATGGGGGAATTTTACACAGTGCTGTATACAGTAGATAATGTTGTCCACAGACCAGGTATAGAACGTGTTGTCAAACTACGTCACTAAGATTGAATTTTGCTAGTCTCAATCTAAATATAGTGCCTTATATTCTATGATCCTCAGAGCTGAGTGTATAAACTGCACAGTCCACCTTTTCAATAAAACATCTGAGATAAGCCATATTTGGCCATGAGATAAATGCAGTACATATGATAGCAGTGCTAGCCTTCCTTCCAGACCGTTACCTCACCGTTCAGACACTGCGTCAGACTGGCTGTCAATCTCATGTTTATTTTGCAAAGTTCCTTATCGAACCCCCTAATGTTAATTAAGATTTCTGATACGCTTAGAGGCCACTTAATCTACTGGCCCTAGCGCTCTTCTCCATTCCCAGTTTGATACAGTTCAAATGAAAAGGTTTGCTTTGACTGAGAAGTGTGTGTACTGTGAGTAGGCTGTGTGTGCACAAGTTTATGAGTGACGACGTGGTTTGGTATTTTAAAAAGGGTAGGTTTCAAAACATCCCGCCTTTGTGAGTTGAACAGGACTGCCAAACGAGGTACAAAGCCGCCATCATGGATCTTGGCATGGAGCTCAGTTACACAAAATGCCATTATAAATCAATACACCCGACTGAAACCATACATGGTGAGCAGATTGAGCTCCACCATACTTTGCATATCATATCCCTACCTAAAATCACAGGACAACACACTGCTGCTGTACTTACCAATTCCATCTCATGGTATCAGCTGTTGTTGTTTATTGTTCCTAAAAAGACCCATCATTAAGTCAAATGCGCAATGGTTTTAAATGACACAATCACACGGTCTGGTTGTCAGTGGTATGGGACTGCGGTTATGGTCATGTCTAGACCAGGTGTGCGATGTTCAGTGAGTCTCGGGGTAAAGTTGAGGTGCGTACACAAGAACACACAGACACAGCTCCCCTGCAGTGTGGCTGCTGGTTACCCGTCTACTCTGGCTGATCATTTCCCTGCAATCTAATGCTCCGCTGCTCATCTCCGGTTCGCTTTGGGAGTGGGAGTGTGTCTTTGCATGGTGTGGTGCTTTATTCTGTATCCTTGATTGTAAGAAAGTGACTCCTTTGTTGTCACAAATATGTATTTATTTATTTCGGTTTCCTCAAATGATGGAACCAAACAAAGTACTCAAACAAGTGTGTTTGGATGTGTGTTGAGATATATATATATTTTTTAAGTGTCACAGGTGGAGCGGCATTTCAACTTTCAATGTCACATGCACGAAATGCCTTTCTTGCAAGCTCTAACCCCAAAATTGCAGTAATCAATAACAATGTAAAACTGAAAGCTGTGTGTGTATGTTTAGGGAGTACATAGAGTGTGAGAGTGTATGTTTAAGGAGGACATAGTGTGAGAGTGTGTGTGTGTGAGAGAGATGAGCAACTAAGTAAACACACAGAGGCAGGGCATTGTTGTGTTGGGCTCCAGGAGGGCTACTGGATGTAGAAGGTCCCGATAGTCAACCAAAACATCACTCCCTCAATCAAAGGGCACACACACACACACACACACACACACGTTACCATAACATCACTCCCCTCCCAGACAAATTTAAGTGAAAAAGTAGACAATGATAAGGCACATGCCTCAAGGCCACAGGCTTGTGTGAGTGAAGCACTGTTTAAACAGTGCTCAAAATCATAGGCCTGGCTGAGTGCTGCTACCAGTATAATGACCGTGCTGAGAGTCGAGGGAACTAATGGAGACCTCAGTGATAACCTGTGAGAGCGACCCGCTGACAAATGTCTGCTTAATGTTTCTTTGGAGGTTTCTTTAGCGTTTCCAGAGCGTTTGGCTAACCAGGCAACGAGAAAGAGTAGAAGTGGAAAAGGGATTACTGAACCAAGAACAATATGTTGTGTTGTAATATGTTGTTTTTTTAATCACGATGACACCTGTTGCCATAGAATACATGGAAGGGAGTTCATGGAAAAAGGTCTGAATGGCCAGAGTCTTTCCCAATTGTTTCCTCAATGTTTGGCTGTTGTGGGGAAAAGTTGAATATTGGGGTTAGGATGGGCAATAAAGAAAGAGTTGGGAATAAGACTGGTTGCTGAGACAATGGTGGTTTTCTGTGTAATTCAAACAGCTGCTTTGCCACAAGGGGCATGGGGAGAGGTTAGGAGGCGCTAACAGCTTACACACGCTCGCACACTACAACCCTCTGGGTTCCACCACAACAGCCACCTCCCACGCACCCGCCTTCAATCCTCCCTCTCGCTCTACACCTCCTCCCCTCGCCACCCCTTTTACCCACATGGCCAGCCTGGGAATTTTGTTTTTGTCCCTGATCCGATTTCACAATGTAATCAAAACACTTTGTGGGAGCTTGTCCTCGTAGGATAGGCCCTGGCAAAATGGCAACTTGGACAGGGTGGAATCAAGGAGGGGGATTCAAGAGGTGAGTTCAGAATGGGAGGAAAATGTTTTATAATCCTTGGCTTGGCCAAAAAGGGCAATGGCGAGGAGGAGAATAAGAGAAGAGCGCTAACCAAAGGGAAGGGAAATATGAAAACAAACAGATAAAAGCTACTGTAGGAGGGCCCTTTGGTCCACAAAGCGACCAAAGCCTCTGGTTTGGAGAGGTAATTGGGACCAGACGTGGACACTTTAAATAGCTGCTGAATGCGTTGGCATGTGGTTGGTGGAAGTGGACTTGTCACCAGTGGGTAGGAAACTACAATCCCAGGCACTGAGCTATTGTATAATTCTGATGAATTAGAGGAAATGTCTCGAAAGTCATAACAGTTATTTATGTTGCCACAATGGGCACTGCCCGGTTTACAATTGGACTTTCTACCAAAATAACACCTGAAATCACGTTCTGGCAGATCTGGGCACCATGTCTGCTTCTTAACGATGTATCGATTCACCGATACGCATCAGACCCAGATTCAAATGTTTAAGTTAGGACTGCATCAGTCCGCAGACCCCCAAACTGACCCAAATGTAGCATGCATCAGTCGGAAAATCTATTCAAATGTTACAAAATCACAGTCACATTTTTTTGTTGTTGCTCATATTACTTTCTTTCTACCTACTGATAACAAACATTTTGTGACAACTGATCTGTCCTGTCGAACTGCATGTAACTGTGTTGACAGTCATTGATCTGAAAGTCATTTTGCATGCCGAACAACCCCAGGCAATATCAGTCGCTTCGTCAAACTGTGCACTGTGCCCAGCCTTACGCGCTGACCAACCCTACACACATCCTTGCACATCTGCGTGGCACCTTCAGCCATTCAAATGGTTTGCAAGATACAGTATTAGGCTTTATTAGTTGAGTGACAAATGTCATTTGCTAAGTTATTGTCATCTATGTGCGGAATAAAAGCAAGCTACCAGAGACAACTCTCATCTGGTTATACTAGGCTACCTGCTAAAATGGGGCTAACAATATATTAGATTTTTATTGTTCAGGTTCACCATCAGCAATAGTTTTGCTAGATTTGCTTTAAAAACAAATCAGTGTCTATGATCAGGGTAAAGTTGATAATTTCAAAACTAGGACAGCAATCACTTTGCGAGGCACACTACATGCACAAAGCAGGAGGAGAAAAGAAACTCACTAAAACGTCCAAACTAATATTCGATTTTGAGATGGAGGTGAAATCCAAAGTTGTGCTTTTTATTGGCTATGCCATAGCTAATTTGTAGATGATAAATATTGATACATTACTAGCTCAAACACTGAATCTGCAAAAGTTAGTGGGTGAAGCTGATTTCAGATCCAAAGTGGGGGGGGACAACAAAACATACTACATTGCCCCCCCTAATCTGACAGAAGTAGTGGGGTGGTAGATGCCTAGTCTCCTTTGTGGCTCAGATCAGGCCCCTAAATAATACATACACATTCATCATTTACACAGAAACACAAGTTAGGTCAGACAGATCAAGCTCAGAGAGGCCCAGCTCATGAGCTCCATCAGCAGAATGGAAAATGTGAATGTGTTTGTGCAGCGACAAAATGTAAAGTGCTTTGGATGGAATCACATTGATTCATTCTCTAATTAAAGCGAATTGTTTCAAACTAACTTGTATAATTCCTGTATCGTAACGGAGCCCATGTATCGAATCGTCTTGAAAGGGAAAGATGCACATCTTTCTACATGTGTGATAATGAACTTACAGCGCCCTCAGTAATTCTCCCTCCCTCCCCTGCTCACCACATTTCATGCAGTGCTAGCTAGCTGTAGCTTATGCTTTCCGTACTAGATTAAAGCTCTGATAGGTTGGAGGAAATCCTCTGGAAGTGGTCATAATTACTGTGTAAGTCTATGGAAGGGGATGAGAACCATGAGCCTCCTAGGTTTTGTACTGAAGTCAATGTAACCAGAGGAGGACAGAAGCTAGCTGTCTTCTGGCTACACCATTGTGCTATCCTAAAAAGAATAACTAATGTCTCACAATTAGTTTTTTATTCACTGAAGAGGATGGTCCTCCCCTTCATCCTTTGAGGAACCTCCACTGTGGGACAGTAAGGCATTTTTCCTTCTTTGGGCTCTATACTCCAAATGTTTGGATTTGAAATCAAACAATGACTGAGGTTAAAGTCTAGACTGACAGCTTTCATTTGAGGGTATTTTCATCCATATCGTGTGAACCGTTTATAAATTACAGCACTTTTTGTTCATAGTTCATTCTAGTGGACCAAAAGTATTGGGACAAATTACATGTGTATTAAAGTAGTAAAAAGTTTTGTATTTGGTCCCATATTCATGGAACGCAATGACTACATCAAGCTTGTGACACTAAGACATTTGTTGGATGCATTTGCTCTTTGTTTTGGTTGTATTTCATATTAATTTTGTGTGCCCAATAGAACTTAAAATGGTAAATAATGTGTCATTCTGGAGTCACTTTTTTTGTAAATAAGAATAGAATATATTTCTAAACACTTCTACATTAATGTGGATGCAACTTTGATTACAGATGGTGCTGAATGAATTGTGAATAATGATGAGTGAGAAAGTTAGACACACAAATATCATACCCACAATAAATATTTTTTTGGGGGGTATGAGATTTGTGCATCTAACTTTGTCACACATCCTTATTCACAAAATAATCTGAAACAAAACCAAAACAAACAGCAAATGCATCCAACAAATTTGTAGTCAAAGCTTGATGTAGTCATTGTGTGCTATGGATATGGGACCAGAGAATTTGTCCCAATACCTTTGCTACCCTAAAATGGGAGGACTACATATAAAAAGTGCTGTAATTTCTAAACGATTCACCCGATATTGATAAAAAAATACCCTAAAATCAAAGTTGACAGTCTGCACTTTAACCTCATGGTCATCGTTTGATTTGAAATCCAAACTTTTGAAGTATAGATACAAAATAAGAAAAAATGCTTCACTGTCCCAATAATCACAGAGGACACTGTACATATAGTTTATAACATTGAAAATAATTGCAAATAGAGAAATGGTAGAGGAGGACAAGAAGGCCATGTTTTACTGTGTTAACATGTTCTTCCATTCCCACAGCATTCCTTCCTGTCAGTCATTGCATCCAAAACAGACAGAGCCTTAGGGTTCGTCCCTGTAGAATTACAAGTTCTACTGTTCCTTCACTTACATTCCAAACGTGCCGGAATTACACTTGCTGGACCCCCATGTGCACCTGTTCAAAATAAAAGATGGAGAAGAGGAGATTAAAGTTAAAACCAAAAAGACTGTTGATGCTTAAAACATGCAAATGTTGTTCAAGGTCAACACTACCTACGCATGGATAAGCAAATAATAAAAACATACGTAAAACATTTATTTTAGCTAGTAGCAAGCAAAATGACTTGCTACTAGGTTACAGCCTATCCCATCATGCATGCATCATTATCAGATTGCTAAAAAGGCTAAGAGAGGAATTACTTGAATGCTACTACATATGCAATTACAGAGCATTCGTAAAGTATTCAGACCCCTTGACTTTTTCCACATTTTGTTACGGTACAGCCTTATTCTAAACTTGATTAAATTGTTCCCCCCATCAATCTACACACAACACCCCATAATGACAAAGCAAAAAACTGGTTTGTAGAAAATTAAAAACTGAAATATTAGATTTACATAAGTACCCTTTACTCAGTACTTTGTTGAAGCACCTTTGGCAGCGATTACAGCATTGTGTCTTCTTGGGTATGACACTACAAGCTTGGCCCACCTGTATTTGAGGAGTTTCTCCCATTCTTATCTGCAGATCATCTCAAGCTCTGTCAGGTTGGATGGGGAGGGTTGCTGCACAGCTATTTTCAGGTCTCTCCATAGATGATTGATCGGGTTCTAGTCCGGGCTCTGGCTGGGCCACTCAAGGACATTCAGAGACTTGTCCCAAAGCCACTCCTGCGTTGTCTTGGCTGTGTGCTGAGGGTCGTTGTCCTGTTGGAAGGTGAACCTTTGCCCCAGTCTGAGGTCCTAAGCGCTCTGGAGCAGGTTTTCATCAAGGATCTCTGTACTTTGCTCCGTCCATCTTTGCCTTCATCCTGACTAGTCTTCCAGCATCATGCTGTGGGGAAAACATCCCCACAGCATGATGCAGCCACCACCATGCTTCACCGTAGGGATGGTGCCAGGTTTCCTCCAGGCGTGACGCTTGGCATTCAGGCCAAAGAGTTCAATCTTGGTTTCATCAGACCAGAGAATCTTGTTTCTCATGGTCTGAGAGTCTTTAGGTGCCTTTTGGCAAACTCCAAGCGGCCTGTCATGTGCCTTTTACTGAAGAGTAGCTTTCGTCTGCACATTCTACCATAAAGGCCTGATTGGTGGAGTGCTGCAGAGATGGTTGTCCTTCTGGAAGGTTCTCCCATCTCCACAGAGGAACTCTGCAGCTCTGTCAGAGTGACCATCGGGTTCTTGGTCACCTCACTGACCAAGGTTCTTCTCTCCCGATTGCTAAGTTTGGCCGGGCGGCCAGTTCTAGGAAGAGTCTTGGTGGTTCTAAACTTTTTCCATAAAAAAAAAAAAAAAAAAAAAAAAGAGGCCACTGTGTTCTTTGGGTCCTCCAATGCTGCAGACATTTTTTGGAGCTCTACGGACAATTGGTTTTTGCTCTGATATGCCCGGTCAACTGTGGGACCTTATATAGACAGGTGTGTGCCTTTCCAAATCATGTCCAATCAATTGAATTTACCACAGCTGGACTCCAATCAAGATGTAGAAACATCAAGGATGATCAATGGAAACAGGATGCACCTGAACTCAATTTAGAGTCTCATAGCAAAGGGTCTGAAAACTTATGTAAATAAGGTATTTCTGTTTTAGTTTATAGACTTGTAAACATTTCTAAAAACGTGTTTTCGCTTTGTCAATATGGTGTATATTAAAGGATTTTTATTTCTTTATTCTATTTTGGAATAAGGCTGTAATTTAACAAAATGTGATGCTGGCTAAACCGGTAAATTTTTTGGCTTGAATGATACATCATCCTGCTGCCTAGGTGAAACCTACACAAATAGGGCAAGGCAGCCTTTGTCGGTGATGGCAACAAAAGCCATGCTGAAGACAGAGGAGCAGAGCGTAACAAAAAGGTCACTTTCAAAAAGGCAGACAAATGACAACCAGAGGAGAGAGGTCTGGCAGAACATGAAACATGGCCCATTGTAGTGCTTTTAAAAAGACTCACACATGTCCTTGATCAGAGAATGACTGGGAATATTGAGTTATAACCAGGTCAGGTTACCAGTTAGGAACGAGTCTACACATTAAGTTATCAACCAAACAAACTGTTATAAATGATTTTATATGGTTTAAATGTTTAATGATGACTAAATGAATTATACTCCTAAAATAATGAGATAACCAATAACTAACAGTATTTTTTATAAATGGCTTGAATGTGTGTGCATAGAAAAGTAGGAACCAGTGACAGACAGCATGTGATCACTGTGGAACTGATAAGAGGAAGAAGGCCTCTCCAGCCAGGGAGGGGAAAATACTGTTGGGCTTGTAATACGATTGTGTAACATGTTGCAGGACAAGAATAGTAAATGTATGTTTTGAAGTGGACAAGGAGGGACATATATGACGTTATGTGTGACTATATAAACGAATGTGCATTGTATCTCAGCAGAGCTCGCGTGAATAAACACTTTTGCATTTGACCATTGTAGATTGGGCCTCGGTCTCATTTCAACCAGTATCTTACAAATACTGGGTAACAGACAGTTGTTTAATTGAAGTTCAGTTTGTGAACATTGAGCACAAATTTCCATAACACAAACAGACGGAGTTGACCAGAGTGAAGCTCACTAGTTTTAAAACAGACCATCACTTAACTACACGTAACGTTGTGATTTGGCGACGGCAAACAAAGACGGATCAAAGAAGACTAACCAGACTAAACAACTTCAAAAGGCCGGTTTCCCTGACCCAGATGAATCCTATTCCTGGACAAAAAAATTACTTTCAAATCACATTGTGGACTTCCATTATTCATCTTAGATACTTGTAAGGAATATTATTCACTTCTCCTACACAGAAGTTCAAAATGACAGCCATTGTCAAGGAATGCTGCTTGTTTACCAGTCCAACATTTGGTCAAACCTGGACAATCTCCAGAAATCCCTCCAGGTTGTAAAAAGAGAAACGTGGTAAGTAAACTATAGGTTTCTGCCCAGAGATCTGCACTGCAGTAGCATCTGCTGTCTTACAATTCTCATTGCCACGATGACGCTTTTAAAAACTCAGGAAACCCTGTGGCCTTCCGCCAGCTGAGCTCTGGCTCATTTGTGGAACTTCCCATTCGCGGAACTTCCCATTCCTGGATCTGTCGGGTCTTGCTGTGCGACTCTTCCCCTCAGGTGAGGCAAGCACAAACGGAGTCGCTCAGTCATATAATGGGTTCATTTAATCACTGACCTACACTATGACAGCTAGGGCCTGAGTTGACATCTAAATGAAGACAAATGGAGAACTCAAGGATACATATTGGAATGTTCTTTGGTTGGTCGTTTTTACTTTTTCGTGTTTCTTCATGCGATTCGTTGGAGACTGAGCTGGGAAATCTTGTCATCTAAGATCTTGTTTGTTTTCTATATAGGACTTCCCATTCAAGCATTAGTGGCACAATAGTCCCTCAGGTTGAGCAAACAGTCTACAGACAACCTTATCAGAAAGAGTAAGAGTGTGAGCCTTAACTATAGATCTACACTGTGCACATATTGTATTGTCAGCTGTTGACTACCTCTGACAGGTAGGAAATGGTATGTTGTAGAATTGGACCCATTAAGCTTGATAGAATTGTGTAAAGGCAGTTGTAAAACACCACAACACACTTTAATTTCAAGCTTAATGGGTCCCATTGTGGCCATGAAATGAACTGGACACATTTCCACAAGACTTCCCAGCGTTTGAGACTGTACAGTGACTCAACTAGTGACATAGCGTGTTCGCTCACCCCTGCCAAAATTGGGGGTCACCAGCACTAAACAGAGGGGTAATTGTACCCTTACACACACACTCTGGGGGTTGACATCACACTCATTGTACTGAAAGCCCTCTCAAACATGGCCGGCACTCCAAATAAACAAGGGTTTTTTAACAGGGCCGAAAAGGGCTAACAAAGTAAATCAGGTCAGACATACAGAGAAAATAAAATATTACTGCCACCACACGGCACTTCAGAAAACTAGTTGGCCATAAACAGCTTGGGGGGAAAAGTGGTTTCTTCATAGCAGCTTGGAACCTTCAATATAAAGGCTGCTGTGAGAAAATGAGACTTCAAAAGAGAACATTGTAAATGTATTTTCTATAATCATCAGCAAACTCAATAAAGTACAGAAAATGAGCATTCAATTTGTTGATTATATGAATCATGAGATGTAGTATAAATCTCAACGGTTTTCTCGTACCAGCTATTTGCACACACTACCAGCTTCTCTATTCTTCCTCTGGCGGAGTTGGAACACACACACATTCCCCTAGCACATCAAAAAAACCTGAGGGTAAATAGCAGAATGTCATCAAAACCAACAATGCCACCATTTCTCCTGTGGTTAAGTTGTTGCTCTTAAACCTCCAATGACAGTGTTTCTTTGGCCACAGTGGGGCTATAATTAATTACAAAAAATATACTGTTAGTTTTTTCCTCTCAAGCAGAGGATAAAAGGGTCCCAAATATAACTCCACAGCATCCTGTCCAAAAGGGCTTGTCCTCTCCAGCCACTTGGCATGCGGCTGATGCTATCCTAATTGCTTCCTTCCCGAACTAACAATACGTTATCGCCTCCCCAAACTCCACAAAGGTTATGCCAACGCAGTCACAGTCCACCAAACAAACATAACAAAAGGACCATTGAGGCTTCCGTGGAGGCCATTGAGGCTTCAGTTTATTAAATGAGAGTACACTATATAACATCATGGGTGAGTCAGGGAGGCCCACGGGCAATTAGTGGAGCCTACTTGACTTCAGAAAGATATGAGAATTCTCATTGGCCATGATTCTGCAGCTATGTGAAACTCTAACCAGGATTACTCCCGTTACTACATAATGAGAAACTGGGAGAGAATGGGCTTCTCCACTCACTTTGATGAGATCGGGGATGAATGCGTTTCTGTGATAGAACACAATTCAAATTAATGAATGCTCTCAGTCAAAATGACAACCATTAGCCTATATTTGTATGGTTACTTCTTTTAAGTTTACTTTGCATATCTGTAATGGCATGCACTGGGAGTAAGCTGGCCATTTGAATCCGACAGTGACACATGGTACAGTGAGGGAAAAAAGTATTTGATCCCCTGCTGATTTTGTACGTTTGCCCACTGACAAAGAAATTATCAGTCTATAATTTTAATGGTAGGTTTATTTGAACAGTGAGAGACAGAATAACAACAAAAAAATCCAGAAAAACGTGAAAAATGTTATAAATTCATTTGCATTTTAATGAGGGAAATAAGTATTTGACCCCCTCTCAATCAGAAAGATTTCTGGCTTCCAGGTGTCTTTTATACAGGTAACGAGCTGAGATTAGGAGCACACTCTTAAAGGGAGTGCTCCTAATCTCAGCTTGTTACCTGTATAAAAGACACCTGTCCACAGAAGCAATCAATCAATCAGATTCCAAACTCTCCACCATGGCCAAGACCAAAGAGCTCTCCAAGGATGTCAGGGACAAGATTGTAGACCTACACAAGGCTGGAATGGGCTACAAGACCATCGCCAAGCAGCTTGGTGAGAAGGTGACAACAGTTNGGTGAGGAATCAGCCCAGAACTACACGGGAGGATCTTGTCAATGATCTCAAGGCAGCTGGGACCATAGTCACCAAGAAAACAATTGGTAACACACTACGCCGTGAAGGACTGAAATCCTGCAGCGCCCGCAAGGTCCCCCTGCTCAAGAAAGCACATATACATGCCCGTCTGAAGTTTGCCAATGAACATCTGAATGATTCAGAGGACAACTGGGTGAAAGTGTTGTGGTCAAATGAGACCAAAATGGAGTTCTTTGGCATCAACTCAACTCGCCGTGTTTGGAGGAGGAGGAATGCTGCCCAAGAACACCATCCCCACCGTCAAACATGGAGGTGGAAACATTATGCTTTGGGGGTGTTTTTCTGCTAAGGGGACAGGACAACTTCACCGCATCAAAGGGACGATGGGCGGGGCCATGTACCGTCAAATCTTGGGTGAGAGCCTCCTTCCCTCAGCTAGGGCATTGAAAATGGGTCATGGATGGGTATTCCAGCATGACAATGACCCAAAACACACGGCCAAGGCAACAAAGGAGTGGCTCAAGAAGAAGCACATTAGGGTCCTGGAGTGGCCTAGCCTGTCTCCAGATCTTAATCCCATAGAAAATCTGTGGAGGGAGCTGAAGGTTCGAGTTGCCAAACGTCAGCCTCGAAACCTTAATGACTTGGAGAAGATCTGCAAAGAGGAGTGGGACAAAATCCCTCCTGAGATGTGTGCAAACCTGGTGGCCAACTACAAGAAACGTCTGACCTCTGTGATTGCCAACAAGGGTTTTGCCACCAAGTCCTAAGTCATGTTTTGCAGAGGGGTCAACTACTTTTTTCCCTTCACTGTATGTGTGTGTAAAACCTCCAATTCACATTAGCATGCTTCTATGTTTAGTAAGTAGAAAAGAAGATGCATTATTGTGCAGTCTGCATGCTTTCTGCCTGCTGCACACACACCCACTTGCTGCCCCATTTATCAGTTGGGTCTCATCTGCCTCCTTTCCTTAGCAATGCTTTTGTAACTTCCCGGGGGAAGAGGTCAACGTCCCTCTGCCTGTCCCACCCCCACCCCTCAGACAGTCTTTCACACATCTCCAGAGATCAAAGTTAACAACTGAGCGAGAGCCAATCCAGAATCAATCTTATTTGGAGGAGCTAAAAACAGAGTGTTCTAGTGACTAGTACATCAAAATAGTAATAATGACTGGGGGCAGAGGAACTCTTCTTTCTCTGAACAAGCAGAGTCAGTTAAAGTGTCAAAATCTCCTCCAAAATAAGAAAAATGTCCTCTGGATTTCCTGTGGATTTGGGAGTGATAGGCTTTTCCTGGCACTTCCTGACTTTGAGAAGCATTTGTTAATTTGTGTCATAGTTATTTTTTTGAATCATTTTTCACACTGGCCAGCTTGGTTTGACCAGAGATCCCAAGGAAGGAAGCAAGCTTGACTCATGTCAGTAAGCAACTCATTCAACACAACCTTACTTTTATGGGCCAAGAAATACAAGAGTCAGACTCTAGAAATTGACTCTTCATATTTTTCACTGCGCTCATCATCTCTCTACCACAGAGTTATCCTACACTGGCAAAGCTATTCCCTTTTCCAAACCTTTCGTCTCAATACAAACTAACGGATTGGCACAAACAAGTAGGCCAAGGATCTCATAGGGCCAAGATCAGCGAGTTCATCAAAGTTCGTTGAAAAAGGACATTTCCACTTGATTTAACAAACATAAACAGGGGAGCGGAGATCCATGGGAAGATTGAGCTCCAGCCTTTGAGATGGTTGTTCATTTCTGCGGCCATAAAATGCTGCAATAAGCTGCTTTTTCAAGTGAAATCGGTTCATTTGAAGAACTGCTACGGCAAAGTCTGTCTGACCGGTGACTGTTTCTGGCAGCAACAGAATCCACTAAGTAGGTAGATAAATAGGCTTTTTGAAATACATTTTGATGAGAGGGAGCAGTTGATCTGATGAAAACCATTTCCTCAAGCTTGGGGTTAAGATAAGCAATTTGCGCTCAAGTCAGTGAGACTAGAAGTAACAAGTCTCAAATGAGTTACAGATTGTCGATGGACTTCTGCTATCTAGGACATGCGGTTGTGGGACTCGCAGTCGATAGGAAGCAGATTGACTGTTGAAAATTAATGGGGGGAGGTTCAGGGTCTTCGACCAAATAGCATTTCAATAACATAACGGAAGAATAGGCATGGGTTCTTTCTTGTTCTTAGGTTTTCCACTCACCCTGTATACTTGCATAGGAAGACACACACACACACACACACACACACACACACACACACACACACACACACACACACACACACACCCACACACACCCAAAAAAAGAAACGTCCCTTTTTCAGGACCCCGTCTTTCAAAGATAATTCGTAAAAATCCAAATAACTTCACAGATCTTCATTGTAAAGGGTTTAAACACTGTTTCCCATGCTTGTTCAATTAACCATAAACAATTAATGAACATGCACCTGTGGAACGGTCGTTAAGACACTAACAGCTTACAGACGGTAGGCAATTAAGGTCACAGTTATGAAAACTTAGGACACTAAAGAGGCCTTTCTATGGACTCTGTAGAACACCAAAAGAAAGATGCCCAGGGTCCCTGCTCATCTGCGTGAACGTGCCTTAGGCATGCTGCTAGGAGGCATGAGGACTGCAGATGTGGCCAGGGCAATAAATTGCCATGTCCGTACTGTGAGACGCCTAAGACAGCGCTACAGGGAGACAGGACGGACAGCTGATCGTCCTCGCAGTGGCAGACCACGTGTAACAACACCTGCACAGGATCGGTACATCCGAACATCACACCTGCGGGACAGGTACAGGATGATAACAACAACTGCCCGAGTTACACCAGGAATGCACAATCCCTCCATCAGTGCTCAGACTGTCCGCAATAGGCTGAGAGAGGCTGGACTGAGGGCTTGTAGGCCTGTTGTAAGGCAGGTCCTCACCAGATGACATCACCGGCAACAACGTCGCCTATGGGCGGAAAGAAGTTATCTTTCTGCCGTCGCTGGACCAGACAGAACTGGCAAAAAGTGCTCTTCACTGACGAGTCGCGGTTTTGTTTCACCAGGGGTGATGGTCGGATTCGCGTTTATCGTCGAACAAATGAGCGTTACACCAAGGCCTGTACTCTGGAGTGGGATCGATTTGGAGGTGGAGGGTCCGTCATGGTCTGGGGCGGTGTGTCACAGCATCATCGGACTGAGATTGTTGTCATTGCAGGCAATCTCAACGCTGTGCGTTAGAGGGAAGAAATCCTCCTCCCTCATGTGGTACCCTTCCTGCAGGCTCATCCTGACATGACCCTCCAGCATGACAATGCCACCAGCCATACTGCTCGTTCTGTGCGTGATTTCCTGCAAGACAGGAATGTCAGTGTTCTGCCATGGCCAGCGAAGAGCCCGGATCTCAATCCCAATGAGAATGTCTGGGAACTGTTGGATCGGAGGGTGAGGGCTAGGGCCATTCCCCCCAGAAATGTCCGGGAACTTGCAGGTGCCTTGGTGGAAGAGTGGGGTAACATCTCACAGCAAGAACTGGCAAATCTGGTGCAGTCCATGAGGAGGAGATGCACTGCAGTACTTAATGCAGCTGGTGGCCACACCAGATACTGACTGTTACTTTTGATTTTGACCCCCCCTTTGTTCAGGGACACATTATTCCATTTCTGTTAGTCACGTCTGTGGAACTTGTTCAGTTTATGTTTCAGTTGATGAATCTTGTTATGTTCATACAAATATTTACACATGTTAAGTTTGCTGAAAATAAACGCAGTTGACAGTGAGAGGACGTTTCTTTTTTTGCTGAGTTTAT
>QNTS01000566.1:494166-506200 GCA_003317085.1 Hucho hucho | reverse complement strand
CCCCCAAAAAAGTCCAAAACAAACAAAAACGTTGTCTCGATATATGCAAGAACTCTTCCGAACGGTTTTGGGTGGGAAGCATGCGGACGCTTTAAGAAGTAACAGCGAAATAAAACTATCAAAGAAGATGATCTTGGCACCCTTGCACTGTATCTATGGCCTGAACCGCAGCAAAATAATGAATTAAAATGGGAATTAAGATTAAGCCTAGATCAAGTTAGGTTTTATTAGTCGTACAGGATGCACATGGTATACAGAGTCCAATGAAATGCATACTTGCAGTTTTTTCTCGACAACAATAAGAAATGATACAAAATAAGAATACGAACAAAATAAATGGCTCAGTATAATATAATAAATATTTTATCTTAAGTGTAATACAGGAAGGCACAATTTATAGTCCTATATTTACATGTGTTTGGGGGAAGGGAGGATTGGGGAGCAAGTGTTTAACAGGAACTACCATTTTATTTATATTGTTCTACGCACATTACATACAATAATCTATAATGATATGTTCACTGTGATGTAATTTAGCAGGAAGCCTGTTGTCTTCCGTCATTCTCAGAACCTTATTTGCTACAACAGAAAAATGCTGCCTTTGATTGATCAGATAGCTGCCATCTAGCCAGATCCAAAGATCTCAAATGGTTTAAATAGTCAGTGTAGCACTGGGTATCTGATTCTGAAACCCACCCGACCCCCTCTTTTAGGGGGATTGTGCTTTGTGCCACCGGTATATTCTTCTTAATCTTTTTGCGTCTTTTCGCTTGCAAAGCCCCATTCAAAGACCAGACTATTCTGATAAGGTTACTCAGTTAATGCCTACTGATATAATTAAAAGAGAGTATTTAATCTGGCCATGATTGTTGAGGGGTAAGACTACTTTAAAGCAACTGTAGCCTTCACATATCATGCAAGGCTGGCTATCCTTCCCAACACGTTGTATTTCCATCCACGTTAAACAGATTTGCTCTAGGGCAACTCCACGATAAAGGAATTACACTGAGACTCCATTTTTTCCCCACTTTAAAATGTATACCAAACAAAAGCCATTGATTTCAAAAGTTTAACAAACCATACGACGACTACTTTGAACAATTTATAAAGTTACATTTACTGGAAAAACTGCAGATACAAAGGTAGGTAACAGAATTACAGTAATATCTCCCTCAGTTGTATTATGTTAAACTTTGGATCTACACAGTTCTTTGTGTAAATGTGTTTTTGTAACATTTTCAGTGGAAATAGGTATTCCTTGTGCATAGAGTTATTTTGTTTGTTAAACTGGTATACATTTTAAATGGAAAAATCAGTCTCAGTGTAATTCCATTACCATGGAATTGCCCTCTAGTCTTGGATGGATAAGGGGCTTTACCATATCTAAGAGGGGAAACACACCAGAGCAATTATCCTCCAAAACCAGTCAGTAGGCGGCCATCCTGCCAGCTCGTTGCAAGTGGTGGCCGTCTTTCCCTCATTGCAGGGTTAGGGTTATCAACATGGGCCTATTCCGGTAACCCAAAGCCGTTCCAACTCTTCAGGGCTGTGAGTTTGTGCTGATGTATCATGACAGGATACGGCACTTTGTGGTGACACCTCTGGCCTGACTGAGTGTGCTGAAAGACATAATTTAATCAACACCACCACTGATGATCTACTGCCATCGCCACCCCAGTCGCAGTTTATCAAATCTCACCGTCCTTGACATCTCCCCACCTGTTAATCACCAGGCAGGCAGGATAAATGTCACGACGAACACTAAACAAGACAAATCACAAAAGTGTCTAGCCTCTCATCAGACAGCATCCGCCCGCCTACTTGCCTTTGCTGGGGACAACTTGACAAAAGGACAGACAGACTGACTGAAGGACTGAGGCTTGCTAGTTTGATTGGGCTACTGGGTGGCACAGCGGTCTAAGTGCATCTGAGCTAGAAGCGTCACTACAGACCCTGGTTCGATTCCAGGCCGTGATTGGGAGTCTCGTAGGGCAGCGCACAATTGGCCCAGCATCGTCCAGGTTAGGGCTTGGCCGTCATTGTAAATAAGAATTTGTTCTTAATTGACTTGCCTAGTTAAATAAAAGGTTAAATAAAATAAATTAGATAAAAAGTTTGAGGGAGTAGGACTGATGAAAGGTGTTGATACGAAAAGGTTCATGCTAGCCCGTACAGCTGCCAGCCACGGAGAACAAGAATCGCCAACACCCATCCCCCTTCAGACTTTGACACAAACAGTTACAGGGTGTCTGAGGTGACACAAGCACCATTTACTGGCAGAGAGGTGAGGAGTGCTCTGCCCAATTGGGTCATTATCACTGGAGCACTCTCTTTCACAGAAGTCTGTTAAGTATTGATGCCCTTTTAACTCAACTGGAGGCAATTAGTGTAGCCAGTCATGCATATTATACCACTGTGGTTTAATCTCAAATTAATCCAGCCTCAGTAGCCTATACATCATTACCCATATTGAATCTATTCAGAACATGGAAGTGAGGTTATAGTGATAGCAGTTGTAAGGGCATTAATGTACAATTTCTTCGAGTAGCAAGCCAAACTGGCCTAAATTGCATATGGACATAATCAACAGTCATTGAAATTACAATATAAATTCCACTACAATTCCCCGTGAATCTAGGGAATAAGGTTAAAATGGGAGAAAATCCCATTCCTCAGCCCTCATCTGTAGTGCCGGGACGATACCAGCATCGCGATACATATTGTGGGAAGGAAACAAAACACGAGGCAGATTTCACTTCTTTAGGAAAACAGCCCTAATGTTGGAAACAATCATCATGTTGTCATCCAGTCACATTGATTTATTTTCCAAGCTATAGGACACAATGTTTGACATACAGCAGGTTTTTAAAAGGACCAATATTGCGATACTGCTATCGTCACAGCCCTACTCATCTAGCACCCTTCCAGAATTGCATTTCTGGCTCAGGTAATGACAGGTCAAATCTCAAAAGGTCACACAGTGAACACAATGGTACCCTTTATACATGGAGTCAAGGGTCATTTTACAAGTCAAGACTGATCTGTCTTGTCCAACTCTGTCCAGGTACAAGTGCAAAATTGTGCCTGCCAGCTCCCACATGTCTGCAAACTTGCCACATATTTGAGCCTTGGTAACTGCTTTCTTTGTGACTGTTACACACACTGTAAAAATCTGTCCTAATTAGTCACAATCTTGAACAGCAGTGCTGTTCACAACCTCCTACAACAGTGGCCAGCTTGAACTATGTTTATTTGAGCTTCCACAGCCAGGGGACATAATTGGCAGCTTTCTCTCCTCTGTTTAAAGGCAACTTCCTTTTTATTTATTTCTGACTGCAGACACATTTAGCCGTCCATAAGACAATTCCCTGTTAGTCCTTTGAACTCCATTCTGCCGAAATACAGCCATAAATATCTCAACCTATTAATCATCTACCCAAAACAAAAAAACGGATGCTTTAGAGACACTGATTGTGCTACATACTTATCTAGTCTTTGTAGCCTATCAAGGGAGTTAGGCCTTACCGTTAATAACCGAAAATGACAGCTGTGTATGCCGTGCAGCCTAAGAGAAAAAAAGCACACACAAAAATGACAATCTGAGGATGAGCGTAAAAACAAACCGAGTGAATGCGGTTCCGGATTTTCCAGAAACCCGATTTGCCATGGCTAAAGGATTTTGGGGGGGCAGCCACGGCCAAAAACGAATCAGGAAAAGTGCAATAACTAAAATGACGAGGAATGACCCAGTTATTAGATGCCAGGTCTGACCAAGACTACGAAGCAAATCCAATGGGCAATCAACATCAAGATGGGATATTCGATGTGGTTTCTGCGCTTATGGTGTTGCGATAACTTAATCTGTCACTTAAATTATAAGGGCGGCTATGAGCTTAAAAAGAAGAGCAGTTGGCTATCATTTGAGCACTCAGAGGCAGAGTCTGTGGCCACCGAGGGATGCAAAATCCAAAGGTTACGCAGTCACTCTCACTGAAGGCTCTTCTGTCTGCCATGGATGACACGGTTGGATAGCTGAATATCAATACACAGACACATTTAGAAATAAAATTGACGTGGTAGAAAAGCGTTTGTCAGGTTGCATTTGTCACAATGCATGATGTGCTAGCCAGTTAACTTTAATTCTGAAATAACTCCATAGTTCCGAGTTTAAATATTAGTTTAAAGACTTGAAATTGGCATGGGAGCTAACTAGCCAGCAAGCTATCAGCTAGTTAGCTGCTCATCAAAAAAGGTAGATGACTGGTTAATTTGCCCAAAAAATTAAATCAACCAAACTATTTATCAATGTTTCTCAAAATTACTGTAGCAGGCTAATTAATTTGATCATGCTTTGTGATACACCCAGTTTTATGCTGTTTTAGTCCTCACAACATGTCACCTTGTCACCTACAGTAGAACCCGGTGAACAAAATGGGGGAGGGGGGTTGGCCATGCTTTTTTTTTGTCCTACCAGATCCGCCTTGACAAGGTTCTAGCTAGTGGATGTATGGATGTAGTATTTATTTACAAGTTAACTACAATTACCTTTCTGTTTTAGGCCATCTGTACCTGATAGAGCAGATGTCTCACTTGCGGAAGTAAGCCGTCTGGCGCGAGACAATCATTGGGAGGAGACTAAAGCACACCCAGGAGTTCTGACTGAATGCACATTTGAGCGCCCTAGGATGGTCCATTTACTTTGTGCTGTTATAATTTATGCTACGAAATCCTGCAACTTCATTGGGCTATTTCCCCCTCATAGCAAATAGCCGTCAAAGCAATCGAAGCAATGTTCGCATTGGCAGATGCGCCCACGGAGAGTAGTAAATAACTGAACAGCTTGTTTTGAACAATATTTTTTTGAAACAAGATAATGTACACATTTACCTAACTTTTATAAGCATTTAAAACATAATCAATGAATTATCAACAAAAAAAATGTAACGCCCTAATAGGCGGGCCGCTGCTATTGAGTGGATTGTGTGTGTGGAGAGAGGGGTTGTATGACTGTAGCTCAGCTTGTGTCATCTTCCATAGAACTGCATCTGTCAAGACACAAACTAGGGCTCAAACAGTGGAACAGATCAAACGATCAATTTGTCAAATGTCTGAAAAGGCATGTTGTTCATTCTCTAGAAAGAGGATTTCTTAATATGTATCTAACATAGAACATACATACCCATGAACATTAGAAACTAGATATTGATATTAAAGTATTTGCAATACACAAAATACCCCTGGAAAAGTAATGTAAAGACTGCAACGTAAAGCAACGACACCGGAGAGAGACAAAACGGGCTGTAAAAACAGGGCCTCCCGAGTGGCGCATTGGTTTAAGGCACTACATCGCAGTGCTGGCTGTGCCACTAGAGATCCTGGTTCGAGTCCAGGCTCTGTCGCAACTGGCTGCGTCGCAACTGGCTGCGACCAGGAGACCCATGGGGCGGCGCAAAATAGCCCAGCATCATCTGGGTTAGGGGAGGGTTTGGCAAGCCGGGATGTCCTTTCCTCATCGCCCTCTAGTGACTCCTGCGGCGGGCCAGGTGCATGCATGCTGACAGTCGCCAGGTGTACGATGTTTTTTTTATAAATAAAACAGGCTGTAAAAACAGAACAAGCAGTCCTACTCCAATGACCCACCGCCTGCTGTGGCTCAACGAACTACTGCTAAACAGCAGTGACGTTGGAAAAAAACCTTCCATTTACTGTACTACTGTATCTCAAAACATGTGCTAACCAGCAAGGAAAAATGTGTTGAGTTGCAGGAAATTCACTTTAACGGTCGACTTTGGGCATGAAAAACGGTCCAACCCATCCTCTTTCTCAATTTTTAAACAGAAATTGGCTGTGCATTTGATGGTTCATCAACATGTCATTCTGGTAATGCTGCCGACGTAGCTCGTTCGTTAGCTAAGCTAAACATTACTTCTCCAGGATGTGTTGAAGTCATTTCACAGGATTTGTTTTGAAGTCATTTCACAGGATTTGTTTTGGACGGAAGCTGTAGAGATCAGTAACAAATGTCACTTCTTTGCAAAATATCTCATTAATTAAAAAAATTTAATCATTAAATTACCTTGTATGATGTTGCATTAATCAGTTATACGGTTTAAAATGTATTTTTGCCCAAGGTCGAACTTTAATGTAACTGTCCAATGTTTCCAGATTTCTATGAAATATGACCTATAATTAATTACAACAGGAGTAAAATTGTTTTCCTTTAAAAAAAATTGTAATTAAGTATGCAAAAAGCTACTTTTCTGTGTTGGAATGGCGTGGGCGTTTCCCAACAACAGAATGGTGTGGGCTTATACCGGTCATTAAAAATATTAATAAGAGTAGACCGCTGATTGGCCAGTTCCTCCTCCTCAGGAGGATGACAGCAACCCCTGTGAGGAAATCGCAAGCATTTTATTTTTACGTTCTGTTCGAGATGCAAGTTTGAGATGTTTTTTTATTTTTTTTGGGGGGGGGGGGTTCTCCAATTACGCTTTAGCCACAAATACGAGTATAGAATGAGTCAATAATATTATTTGGGTATGAGTTAACAGAATATTAACGTTTAAAAGTGAGATTTTCACTGGACAGTTACTTTAAAACTGAAACATGTTCTCTCAGCTTAATGGCAAAATGTGTAGAGTAGCATGAGATGAGCTATAAAACATTTTTCCCTCTGCCCCATGACAAAGTGTAGCATTGCAGGTAATTAGTTTTAAAAATACATTTTCTCTGAGATTCATGAATAAATGTGTAGAATAGCATTATAAAACTGCACATTTGCCTCTCTGCCCATGGCAAAATGTGGTGAAATGCAGGAAGTTAGCTGTTTTAATAATAAAAACATGTTATCCCAATAAAATTCTACTTATCCTTCCACTGTTTCCAAATTACCCCTCAAGAGAGGCATAATATGTTGTGTCAAACTGTGCAAAGTTGCAGGAAAAGCTTTTTTTTTATGTCCCCAAAAAACCTCAATGGAAGGACCCCAGGACAACCAGTCTACTCTTAGTCCCCACCAATATCTACATCACAATTTCGCCCTTGCACAGACTCCCAATGTGGTTTTGGAAAGCTAACCCACAGTGTGGTCAAGTTTATCACAATTGATGTGTAATAGTGATAGTAGCCTCCGTATTACATAAGTTTATTTACACATTCAAAACTAGGACTCATTTTACATGGCAAATCTGGATTCCATACAGAAACTACTTGTATCGGCTTTCAACGTTAAAATAGAAGTACCCCACTATTCGTAATACCAACTATTTTCACATTGCTAAAACACTGTACATAGCTGATAACACTTGAAATGTATATATTTTTAAAACATTTGATTGCAATGATTACTGATCATTTCTAATGTTTTTTGGATGATGTTAAAATTTGTTTATTCTCACGTTTGCTGGTTAATTTCACTTGTTTTGGCAATGTGAACATATTTCTCGTGCCAATAAAGCCCGTTTTAATTGAATAATAATATTGGCCATAATCAGAATGCAATTTGCACGAGACTACACGTATTTAGGTGATAATCCCAATTTGCAGGAACTATGGGCGACGTTTCTGAGAAACAGGGTTTTGCAAGCATCAAAATAGGTTTTCCCAGTAACAGTAAGCTTAGACCTCCTTCACTCACCTTCAATTCTTATAAATCAGGTTTAATTCCACGACCCGCCGTTTCGTTCTGGATACAAGGAAAGCGAGTTCAGTGCCGTCGGCTGGCCGAATTGGAGGGCAAGTTTATCCAATTTGTCAGCAACTTGTGCTTTTAAATCCAGGCAAATCACAACGGTTCCCAGGGGTCAGGAGAACGCAAATTCCATTGTCGTTCAAACTTGCGTTTGGTTGGTATTAGTTTTCTGCTGGTTTAAGCTTGTTTCACGAGATCAAACAATCTTCAGCTTTAGTAAAGTCTGCAATGTTCCATGTACATTTCCCGGCTTAAAAGCAACCCGTGCGCCCTCTTATTGTTATTGCTTTTTTTTCATGTTGCACTGTGCGCTTTCTACGATTACCACATGTAGGCCTGCCCGGCGAATAGTGGCGAGAATGGATAGATTACTTCACGACAGCCCTAGATAAACCAGCCCCCGATATGTGTAATGTTTTAAAGGGGCTTGGTCACATCGACTGCTGAAATGCCCTGGTGACTGGCGGACCCCTCCTGGCCAACCAACTTCGTTCTCTTAAGGGGGCAATCTGCAATTCAAACAACAACACAAACGATACCCCGCCACTGATTTAGTAAACAGCTCAGGGATGGAGCTGGATAAATGTAACCGCTCTCAAATTAATTGACAGAGCTACAGTATGGATGCAAGGACTGACCATCCAAGAGATCAACATTGGCATTTTCACCATGATTTGAGGCTTTACAGTGTTTGTTTACCATTAGCCTACATTGTTTACAAAAGGTTATATTTTGGGTTCTGATGGGATGGGGTATGACATTTGAACACATTTTGAAGTTATATTCTTCAAGAATCAATGGGTATATACAATTAATATTTTGTGCAAAATTGTATTATTCGCAGATTGCCCCTTTAAAGGTGCAACAGATTAGTGGCTGATTCAGATCCGCTTTAGTCACATCCACATAGCAGTTGTTTTGGCAGGAACCCACTAAGGTGTTTCAGATGCCATGCTTATGGTCGTGTTGCACAACCTGGTCTCAGAGCATTTCATATTATTCTGTACATAAATCCGAGCTACTCCATTTAGCATGATATGTTACATTTCGTATGGCATGTAATAATTTGTGAATGTTACGAATTTGCAAAATATACAATAAGTTAGGAATTTGCAAAAGGTACAATATGTTCCAAATTGACAAACGTATGATAAGTTATGAATTCCAATTTGTTGTGGCTAATGTTAGCTAACTGGCTAACTTTAGCTACGCTAGGGGTCAGGGTTAAAGGGTTAACTGACTTGCCTAGTTAAATAAAGGTAAAAAAATAAATAATAATAAATATGCCCACTCAACCACCATCCTTTTGTTTTTGCCTTAAGTAACTTTCTGTTTCATGTAACCATACCAAATGTAACATATATCATACTCATTTCAGTGTTCCGGATTTACATTTCCTACGTTATGTCTAGTCAATAAGACCAGGCTGTATTGCAGCAGTGTTTAGGAGGGAGATTGCGAGCTGTGAGAAGTATGCATGAGGGCATGGGACAAAGGAATGTGTAGTATTGGTGGAAAAAAGTGTGTGTGAATTGTGGGGGTGCCCATGTTGCTGGGGATCAGAAGTGTCTGTGCGAGAGAGACAGGTTGAGGTTGCCAGGGTCAGCGTAGAACAGAAGTAGGGGAACCACATGTCCCAGCTTGTGCGGGACAGTCCTGCATTTTGTCCGTTTGTCCCACATCCCGCAACCAAACAATCATGTCCCACATTTTATCAACAAATTCAAACACCACTAATTTCGATTTTTTTTAATACATGTCCCGTATTTCATTCAAACATTCCAACCTGCCTCTTGCGTTCACTTTGTATATCATAACGCTTCGATCACACCGACAGCATTATTGCGCAAAATAGTATGCAGCATCATCTGAATATATACGCAACAAAAGTTCAACATTCACCTTCTGCTACCATTTCTGTCAAGCCGTCTACGTATACAGTTTGACACATGCATTCGATAAATCCAACGTATGCACCACACCGAACGCACTGCAACTGCCCCTGCAACCCAATTCTGCAAGGCAAACGCAGCGTTTCATTGGAAATTAATGTAATTCTGGTGTACCAAAATGCAATGACAGTACTGATATTCTGCGCAAGACTACAAAAGTAAGTAAATAGCTGCATTAGACCGAAAGCTAGGCTATACGGTAATTTTGTCAAATTTATGAGGCTCTCCATGCTCATTCAAAATATTTGCTCTACTTCCCTCAATCCCGTTTTAAAAGTCTCCCCTCCTAACTGTTTTACATTCTGTGAGACCAACCAGAAATATTTTCTTGGCCACATATTCCCACATTTTCATAACAGACACACATTTTATCAAAAGAGTAGGTGCGCTTTAATTAGCTCATTCAGTGCTCATTCAGTGCAGTGGGAAAAGGGATGTAGTGTTGCCAGAGCACACCAGAGCATCCCCTCGACACTTTTCACAATGGTGCTAATTTAGTATTTATATTTGTATTTATTATGGATCCCTGTTAGCTGCTGCACAAGGCAGAAGTTACTCTTACTGGGGTCCAGCAAAATTAAGGCAGTGATATAGTTTTAAAAACATTACAATACATTTCACAACACATTTCACATCACATTAAGTGTGTGCCCTCAGGCCACTACTCTACTACTACATTTATTTATTTTTTATTATTTAACTAGGCAATTCAGTTAAGAACAAATTATTATTTACAATTCTTATTTACAACACCGGCCAAACCCGGATGACGCTGGGCCAATTGTGCGCCGCCCTATGGGACTCCGAATCACGGCTGGTTGTTTTACAGCCTGGATACATACATTATCTACAACACAAAATACATGTGTACATGTGTGTATAGTGTGTATGTTATCATGTGTGTATGCATGTGCCTGTGTGTCTGTCTCTTCACAGTCCCTGCTGTTCCATAAGGTGTATCTTTCTGTTTTTTCAAATCAGATTTTACTGCTTGCTTGTATTCATACCCCTTCTTATTCCACATTTTGTTGTTACAGCCTGATTTCAAAATGGATGAAAAAAATAAAAAATCTCACCCATCTACACACAATACCCCATAATGACAAAATGAAAACATGTTTTTAGTCATGTTTGCAAATGTATTGAAAATTAAATACAGAAATATCTAATTTGCACAAGTATTCACACGGTGGAGTCAATACATCACCTTTGGCAGTGATTACAGCTGTGAGTCTTTTGTAAGAGCTTTGCACACCTGGATTGTACACTATTTGCAATAGTCTTGCCATAGATTTTCAAGCAGATTTAAGTCAAAACTGTAACTCTGCCACTCAGGAACATTCACGGTCTTCTTAATAAGCAACTGCAGTGTAGATTTGGCCTTGTGTTTTAGGTTATTGTCCTGCTGAAAGGTGGATTCATCTCACAGTGTCTGGTAGAAAGCAGACTGAACCAGGGTTTTTTTCGTCTAGGATTTTGTTTATTTTTATCCTGAAAAATTCCCCAGTCCTTAACAATTACAGACATACCCATAACATGATGCAGCCACCTGTCACGTCCTGGCCATAGATAGCCCGTTTGGCTGCTCTATGGTGGTTTTGGTCAGGACATGAGCAGGGGTGTTTTTTTGTTTTATTTTCTAGGTTTGGTTTGGTGATGGTTCCCAATTAGAGGCAGCTGAGTGTCGTTACCTCTAATTGGGGACCATATATATGTTTGTTCATTTCCCCATGTGCTTTGTGGGTCATTGTTTGTTGCTGTTAGTGTCTGCGATGCACTACGGTCATGTCTGATCTGTTTCGTTCTTTATAGTATCTTTGTAAGTTTCATGAAATTAAACATGTGGAACTACACCTGCGCTGCACCTTGGTCCGTCATTGAAGATCGTGACAGAATGACCCACCATGAAAGGACCAAGCAGCGTGGCCAGAAGGAGAAGGAGTTCTTGACAATGGCGGAGATCAAGGCGGATTGGGAGGCCATGCCTTGGCGGGAGCTCCTGGGGGGTTCGCGGCCACAGCAGCCCCAAGATTTTTTTTTGGGGGGGCACATGGTGCCGGCTCCACGCATCAGGTCCCCTGTGCGCCTTCAGAGCCTGGCGAGGCCTGTCCCTGCTCCACGCATCAGGGCCCCTGTGCGCATCGAGAGCCCGGCACGTCCTGTCCCTGCTCCACGCACCAGGTCCCCTGTGCGCCTTTAGAGCCCGGCGAGGCCTGTCCCTGCTCCACGCATCAGGTCCCCTGTGCGCATCGAGAGCCCGGCACGTCCTGTCCCTGCTCCACGCACCAGGCTCCCTGTGCACCTTCAGAACCCGGCACGGCCTGTTCCCGCTCCACGCATCAGGTCCCTGTGCGCCTTCAGAGCCCGGCACGTCCTGTCCCTGCTCCACGCA
>QNTS01000566.1:480783-494057 GCA_003317085.1 Hucho hucho | reverse complement strand
GGGGGGGGGGGGGGGTACTGTCACATCCTGGCCATAGATAGCCCTCTTGGCTGCTCTATGGTGGTTTTGGTCAGGACGTGAGCAGGGGTGTTTTTTTGTTCTATGTTTTATTTTCTAGGTTTGGTTTGGTGATGGTTCCCAATTAGAGGCAGCTGAGTGTCGTTACCTCTAATTGGGGACCATATATATGTTTGTTCATTTCCCCATGTGCTTTGTGGGTCATTGTTTGTTGCTGTTAGTGTCTGCGATGCACTACGTTCATGTCCGATCTGTTTCGTTCTTTATAGTATCTTTGTAAGTTTCATGAAATTAAACATGTGGAACTACACCCGCGCTGCACCTTGGTCCGTCACTGAAGATCGTGACACTCTGTCAATTAGGTTAGTGTTGTGGAGTAGCTACGATGTTGTTGATCCATCTTCAGTTTTCTCCTATCACACCATCCAAAGTGTAATTAATAACTTCAGCATGCTCAAAGGGATATTCAATGTCAGCTTTTTTATTTATTTTACCCATCTACCAAAAGGTTCCCTTCTTTGCAAGGCATTTCCCCCTTCCTTTTTTATTTTTGTATCAAAAAATGTAACGTGATCGAAGCCTACATTCCCTACAGTAGGGGGCAGCATGCACAAACAAAATGTGCGAACGCCATGATACCGAAGAAGTTGTTTGTTTTGGCAGTGTAGGAGGTGGAACTGCGTTAGAACTGTCAAATCCACAAGTGACTCTCGGCACTATACCTAACGTGGACATTGACATTGGCTGCACGGAGTCGCATTAAGACAAATCCCATGCAGCCTTTTTTACATGTTTGAACACTGGAAGGTAATCTACACCTAGATTGGGATGATATACAGTACCAGTCAAAAGTTTGGACACATACTCATTCAAGGGATTTTCTGTATTTTTTTACTATTTTCTACATTGTAGAATAATAGTGAAGACCTTAAAACTATGAAATAGCACATATGGAATCATGTAGTAATCAAAGTGTTAAACAAATCAAAATATATTTTATATTTGAGATACTTCAAAGTAGCCACCCTTTACCTTGATGAAAGCTTTGCACACTCTTGGCATTCTCTCAACCAGCTTCTTGAGGTAGTCACCTGGAATGCATTTCAATTAACAGGTGTGTCTTGTTAAAAGTTAATTTGTATAATTTCTTTCCTTAATGCGTTTGAGCCAACCAGTTGTGTTGTGACAAGGTAGGGGTGGTGTACAGAAGATAGCCCTATTTGGTAAAAGTCCATATTATGGCAAGAACAGCTCAAATAAGCAAAGAGAAACGACAATGAAGGTCAGTCAATGCGTAAAATTTCAAGAACAAGTGCAGTCGCAAAAACCATCAAGAGCTATGATGAAACTGGCTCTCATGAGGACCGCCACAGGAAAGGAAGACCCAGAGTTACCTTGCTGCAGACGATACGTTCATTATAGTTACCAGCCTCAGAAATTGCAGCCCAAATAAATGCTTCACAGAGTTCAAGTAATGGACACATCGCAACATCAACTGTTCAGAGGAGACTGCGTGAATCAGGCCTTCTTGGTCGAATTGTTGCAAAGAAACCACTAAAGGACACCAATAAGAATAAAATACTTGCTTGGGCCAAGAAACATGAGCAATGGACATTAGACTAGTGGAAATCTGTCCTTTGGTCTGAGTCCAAATTTGAGATTTTTGGTTCCAACTGCCGTGTCTTTGTGAGACGCAGAGTAGGTGAACGAATGATCTTCGCATATGTGGTTCCCACCGTGAAGCATGGAGGAGGAGGAGGTGTGATGGTGTGGGGGTGCTTTACTGGTGACACTGACAGTAATTTATTTAGAATTCAAGGCACACTTAACCAGCATGGCTACCACAGCATTCTGTAGTGATACGCCATCCCATCTGGTTTGCACTTAGTGGGGCTATCATTTGTTTTTCAACAGGAAAATAACCCAACACACCTCCAGTCTGTGTAAGGGCTATTTGACCAAGAAGGAGAGTGATGGAGTGCTGCATCAGATGACCTGGCCTCCACAATCACCCATACTTCCGGCGCCGACAGAGATGGCAGCCTCGCTTCACGTTCTTAGGATACTATGCAGTATTTTGTTTTTTTTATGTATTACTTCTTACATTGTTACCCCGGGAAATATTACGTTTTATTACATACAACCGGGAGGAACTATTGGATATAAGAGCAACGTCAACTTACCAACATTACGACCAGGAATACGACTTTCCCGAAAGCGGATTCTGTTTGGTCCACCAACAAGGACAATAGACTGGATCTGTAATAATTTGTAATAAATACATATAGCTAAAAACTAATGCTGAATTGAGACAGCTACTGCTTACACATAACTCTGCCCTTTTTCACAGACACAGTCTGTTCACAACAGATAATAACCAAACATACACTCCCAATAATAGATTAGCTGACTTAGGCACAACACAACACTGTCAAAAACAGGAACGTCTGGACCACGGGGTCAACTGCTGGTTTCGACATAGCTAACTTGTGACACCCAGACACACACACACATACCCCACGCATATACACTCTCTCCTAGGTGGAGACTAGAAGACAAAGAACAACGCCAAGGGCCAATGAAACCTCGACACAGGGTCTGAACGGGACCGCCCTTGAACTACACCTGCCAATGTGAAGAACAGACTGCCAGAAATCTACCTACGTCATTTAATGTATAAAATGTAATGCACACCATGTTTAGGGGCTCTTCTCTGATAGTTCCCTCTGAACTAAATGAGCGAGTCCGTGCACGTTAGACAAGATATCTTTACACCAATAAACTGCCTTCGCAATATTTGAATCCGCCCTGTCCTGCGTCTTGACTTGATCACTTTTCTCTGGTAATTGAAACACCAACAGATCCCAGCCAGCGACTCAAAACAACGGCGGCGCAGGAGAAGGGGGAAACGCGGCGGTCTTCTGGTGAAGCTACTGTTAGGTTTGAGAATATGTTTCTTTGCTACACAGGAATGTGTTTGAGCTAAGGCTGATAAATTGTGGAACAATACAGTGGATTGTGCAAACACCTGGTGTCTGGCTAAGGGGCTATGGTTAACCTTGGGAGATAACAGTATGGAACACATGAATAGAAAAATGTTGCAAACAAGCAGTTTCTAGGTTGAGACACAAAAAAAGGAGCTGAACTTTTGGCCTCAGTATCTAGGGGGTGAGCGCATAGATAATCTGCACAGCAACAAAGCCTGAAAGCTGAAGCGCCTGGGGGCTGGGACCAGCCTGTGCGCCTACGATAGACTGGGCAAGTCTAAACCAGGCCAGCTCAGAAGCGGGAACTACTTCTGTCAGAGTATTAAAAGAAGAAATTGTAAGGTGTTGGCCAGTTCTCTGTTAATCCTGCGTGGTATTACATTGAACCCGTATATACGAAAATTGCATTTACCATTTATTGCTTGAGTGAATAAAAAACTTTGAACTTATTTAGTGACTCTGTGTCACCTTTTGTCCTGATGCCAGATTTGATTGACGCAACCCTTAACATGGTGACCCCGACGTGATCTGACAGAAGGACATCGCTGGAAATTGTCCGGCCAATTGGCCATTACTGTCGTCGGATGGTGTGCCTCCTGACCGGTCAACTAAAAAGGTAAGCAGACACCTATTGTGAATAACTAAAGTTCTGCACATTGGCGTTATCCAAATTTATTTTGTGAGACACCTGTTTGATGTATAAGTGACCAAATTATATGTATGATACAACTTGAAAATATATCCGAAAGTTGTTAAATTTAGGAGGCGTGCATTATGGTAAATGCAATTTTAAAACTGATCGATCATTTATGATATAACAGTGAATGAAATGTACTAGGTAGCCGTGATCGTGCTGCCGAGAATGAATGTGGTTAGTGTGAACATCTAACCGGTGTGTGTGTGTGGGTAAACGTAGGTATGACAGTGAATGTAATGTACTAGACATCCGTGATCGTGATGTCAATGTGACTGTGGTTAATAAGTCGGACTATTAACAAGACTGAATGAAGGTTTGGAGGCCAACCAAATCGTATGAATGAAGTACATTAGGTATCCGTGATCGTGATACCAAGTTTGAATGATCTAAGAATAAAGGGTACAGGTCCGGCACCCGTGTTATACTGAGATTGGTTTACTGAATGACTGAAGTACATTAGGTATTGTGTGATCATTGATACCAAGTTTGAATGACCTGCGGGTAATAAGAGGTCGTGGACCTGAGTTATATCATAGAGCGCTAATAACGTTAACAATATTTGGTGATCACTAAAAAAGAACATAGAACATGGTGTAATGATGAATCCAGAAATGGAAAAGGTGTTGAAAATGTTGAAATCCACATTAGAAGTTAACGGGGGTACGGACGGAAAAGATTGGGAAAAAAGAGGGGAAAAATTATACAAGGAATGGATAAAAGAAAGTAGTATTACTTCACCCAACGGGCTCCCAGTCGACGGGGAGCCTGGTAGAATATTAGAAAGTATTGAGACATGGGGAGGAGAGGGAAGCCTAAAATAGAGATGAGAGATAGAAGATATTAACGTCAATATGTCCCAAGTAACAACAGAAAATAGGTGGTTAACTAGGGCTTTAATGTATCCGGCCTTGGTGGCCACACGGGTTCGTACGACCCCTAGAAAATAGCTTATAGTTGTATACGGGTGAGAGAGGTTTAATTTCCAGGACTCTGGAGAAATCAATGACACAACAGATGGTGGGATACGGACCGATTCCGAGCTCTGACCAGGGGAATGATGAATACATGCCTCATGACCCTCTAGATGGCTCCAGTTCCTTTACTCATGAGGAACCCATGTTTTATGAGACAATTTTCAATGATTAGATCTTAAATGTTATGCTGTTTCTTTTCATGAAGATCATAAGGAAAATCCTAACCAGAAGAGGATCAGATGTAAATACATGTATTGGTTTGGTGTCATTATTAATTCTAATCAATATAGATGGGTGATGGTGTGTAAAACTTTTGTCAATAGGGTGGGTTGTTATAGATTTTATGGTTATGACTAAATGTTTGTACATCTAAGAATATTTCATTCTGAAAATGTATGCAATAGAGATAGGGTTATAAGACAGATGGTAGTCCAATTGATGTGTGTGTGTCTAGATATTAACTTTGTGTGTAGGAGTGGAGCAGGCTGGTACAACTTCATCTAGGGAGTGTCTGGGAGAACAAAGAATTCTTTGATTCTACCAGACACATGCGAGAGGCCCCTGTCCTTGAAGACAGGAGGGATTGTTAAAGAGCCGCCCAAGTTTGACTTATGTTGCAAAGATTGTGATAAGGAATGAATGGGTACTGTGGGAAGACACTATTTCCTGGAAAGGGTGGAGGGGCCCGGACTGTTCTCTTGGTTGGGTGAGTGGTTTGGCAAGTATACCTCTCTAGTGGTTACTGGATTTCTGACCCTTATTGTTGTGTTTTTGTTGCTTATGTGCTGTGCGGCTTGCATTATCCCCTGTCTGAGGAAGTCTGTTACAGATGTGGTGCGGGCAACGGGCATGATGCCCCTCCTGGCGGCCCCTGAGGGGGACGAGGACACGGAGTCTAGCTTTCAGAGGAGAATGGGTCTGACTGAAGATGACCCCTGGNTAACTATGCCTGAAAAGTGTTCTCTATATCTATATCATTCTGATGTATATTGTGTATTGTCTGTCCTACCTTATGTGAGGGTTTAAAGTTCCTGGGTGGCTGGTAGCCAACCTAGTATAAATGATGCGTAGCGAGGACTGGAAGGTTTATACCATTTTATGATGTTTTTAGGGAGTGACACCCTAGCGGGTGTCAAAAGGGGGACATTACACATTGTTGTCTTTAACTTTTTATTTGCCATTACATTCTTTACAGGTTTTTACTATACTATGTTCACACCCTAGTGGGTGTGAAAAGGGGGATTGTGAGGTTTGAGAATATGTTTCGTTTGCTACACATGAATGTGTTTGAGCTAAGGCTGACAAGTTGTGGAACAATACAGTGGGTTGTGCAACATATGATGTGACTAGCTGAAAGGCTGTGATTAACCTTGAGCGAGAACAGTATGTTGAAGCTATTGACACATGCATGGAAACAATGTTGCAGACAGTCAGTTTTAGGTTGAGACACAAAAACAGGAACTGAGCCTGTGGCCTCAGTAACCCCGGACAGCTGAAGCGCCAAGGGGCTGGGACCAGCCCGTGCGCCTACAATAGGCTGAGTAAGTTTAAACCACGCTCAGACTCTACTCTGATAGGCCCGCCTAGAGCGGGAACTACTACTGCCAGAGTATTAAAGAAGAACTTTGTGACAGGTTAGGAGTTCTCTGTTCTGCCCTGCGTGGTGTTACAGTGAACCCGTATATACGAAAATTGCATTTACCATTTATTGCTTGAGTGAATAAAAGACTTAGAACTTATTTAGTGACTCTGTGTCACCTTTTGTCCTGATGCCAGATTTGATTGACGCAACCCTAACAATATACTGTACTCCATACCATCTACTGCATCTTGCCTACGCCGGTCAGCCATCGCTCATCCATATATTTATATGTACATACTCGTATTCATTCCTTTACTCTTGTGTGTATAAGGTAGTTGTGAATTTGTTAGATTACTTGTTAGATACTACTGCATGGTCGGAACTAGAAGCACAAGCATTTCGCTCCACTTGCTAACCATGTGTATGTGACAAATAAAATTTGATTTGATCTCAACCCAATTAAGATTAGAGGTTGACCGATTATGATTTTTCAACGCCGATACCGATTATTGGAGGACCAAAAAAAGCTGATACCGATTCTATATATATTTGAAATAATGTCAATAATAACAATACTGAATGAACAATGAGAACTTTTATTTTAACTTAATAAAATCTATTTAGTCTCAAATAAATAATGAAACATGCTCAATTTGGTTTAAATAATGCAAAAACACAGTGTTGGAAAAGAAAGTCAAAGTGCAATATGTGCCATGTAAAAAAGCATTCCTTGCTCAGAACATATGAAAGCTGGTGGTTCAATATTCCCAGTTCTTCAATATTCCCAGTAAAGCAATATTAGGTTGCAGTTATTATAGGAATTATGACGTGTCAAATATTTCTCTCTATACCAGTTGTATTTCATATACCTTTGACAATTGGATGTTCTAATAGGCACTTGCCAGGCTAATCTCAGGAGTTGATAGGCTTGAAGTCATAAACAGCGCTGTGATCAAGCATTGCTAAGAGCTGCTGGCAAACGCAGTAAAGTTTGAATGAATGCTTACGAGCCTGCTGCTGTCTACCACCGCTCAGTCAGACTGCTTTATCAAATCTCAAATCATAGACTTAATTATAATATAATAAACACAGAAATGCGAGCCTTTGGTCATTAATATGGTCAAATCCGGAAACTATAATTTCAAAAACAAAACGTTTATTCTTTCAGTGAAATACGGACCCGTTCCGTATTTTATCGAACGGGTGGCAACCGTAAGTCTAAATATTGCTGTTACATTGCACAACCTTCAATGTTATGTCATAATTATGTAATATTCTGGCAAATTAGTTCGCAACGAGCCAGGCGGCCCAAACTGTTGCATATACCCTGAATGCAATGAACGCAAGAGAAGTGACAATTTCCCTAGTTAATATTGTCTGCTAACATTAATTTATTTTGACTAAATATGCAGGTTTAAAAAAATATACTTCTGTGCATTGATTTTAAGAATGCGCCTTTGTTAAATCATCACCCGTTTGGCGAAGTAGGCTGTGATTCAATGATAAATTAACAGGCACCGCATTGATTATATGCAACGCAGGACAAGCTAGTTAACCTAGTAATATCATCAACTATGTGTAGTTAACTATTGACTATGTGAAGATTGATTGTTTTTTATAAGATAAGTTTAATGCTAGCTAGCAATTTACCTTGGCTCCTTGCTGCACTCACGTAACAGGTGGTCAGCCTGCCACGCAGTTTCCTCGTGGAATGCAATGTAATCGGCCATAATTGGCATCCAAAAATGGCGATTTCAATTGTATGAAAACTTGAAATCGGCCCCAATTAATCGGCATGGGCGACCTCTGATTGAGATGGTTTTGGATGAGTTGGACCGCAGAATGAAGTCAAAGCGGCCAACAAGTGCACAGCATATGTGGGAATTCATTCAAGACTGTTGGAAAAGCATTCCTCATGAAGCTGGTTGAGAGAATGCCAAGAGTGTGCAAAGCTGTCATCAAGGCAAAGGGTGGCTACTTTGAAGAACCTCAGGTATAAAATATTTGGATTTGTTTAAAACTTCTTAACTTCTTCGGGATAGCATTGCCTTTAAATTGTTTAACTTGGGTCAAACGTTTCGGGTAGCCTTCCACAAGCTTCCACAATAAGTTGGGTGAATTTTGGCCCATTCGTCCTGACAGAGCTGGTGTAACTGAGACAGGTTTGAAGGCCTCCTTGCTCACACATGCTTTTTCAGTTCTGCCCACAAATGTTCTATAGGATTGAGGTCAAGGCTTTGTGATGGCCACTCCAATACCTTGACTTTGTTGTCCTTTAAGCCATTTTGCCACAACTTTGGAAGTATGCTTGGGGTCATTGTCCATTTGGAAGACCCATTTGCGGCCAAGCTTCAACTTCCTGACTGAAGTCTTGAGATGTTGCTTCAATATATCCACATAATTTAACTG
The DNA here is from genome assembly GCA_003317085.1 of Hucho hucho. Lineage (NCBI taxonomy): Eukaryota > Metazoa > Chordata > Actinopteri > Salmoniformes > Salmonidae > Hucho > Hucho hucho. The sequence continues at coordinate 485,390 of QNTS01000566.1, read as the reverse complement.
CCTCATGATGCCATCTATTTTGTCAAGTGCACCAGTCCCTCCTGCAGTAAAGCACCCCCACAACATGCTGCTGCCACACCCGTGCTTCACGGTTGGGATGGTGTTCTTCGGCTTGCAAGCCTCCCCCTTTTTTCTCCAAACATAACAATGGTCATTATGGCCAAACAGTTCTATTTTTGTTTCATCAGACCAGAGGACATTTATCCAAAAAGTACGATCTTTGTCCCCATGTGCAGTTGCAAACCATAGTCTGGCTTTTTTATGGCGGTTTTGGAGCAGTGCCTTCTTACTTGCTGAGGGGCCTTTCAGGTTATGTCAATATAGGACTCATTTTACTGTGGATATAGATACTTTTGGACCTGTTTCCTCCATCTTCACAAGGTCCTTTGCTGTTGTTCTGGGATTGATTTGCACTTTTCGCACCAAAGTACGTTCTTCTCTAGGAGACAGAACGCGCCTTCTTCCTGAGTGGTAGGACTGCTGCGTGGTCCCATGGTGTTTATACTTTCGTACTATTGTTTGTACAGATGAACGCGGTACCTTCAGGCATTTGGAAATTGCTCCCAAGGATGAACCAGACTTATGGAGGTCTACAATTTTCTTCTGAGGGCTGATTTCTTTAGATTTTCCCATGATGTCAAGGTAGGCCTTGAAATACATACAGGTACACCTCCAAATGATTCAAATGATGTCAATTAGCCTATCAGAAGCTTCTAAAGCCATGACATAATTTTCTGGAACTTTCCAAGCTGTTTAAAGGCACAGTCAATTTAGTGTATGTAAACTTCTGACCCACTGGAATTGTGATACAGTGAACTATAAGTGAAATAATCTGTCTGTAAACAATTGTTGGAAAAATTACTTGTGTCATGCACAAAGTAGATGTCCTAACCGACTTGCCAAAACTATAGTTTGTTAACAATACATTTGTGGAGTGGTTGAAAAACGAGTTTTAATGACTCCAACCTAAGTGTATGTAAACTTCTGACTTCAACTGTAAATCCTTAGTATTATTATTTAATTATTTTTCTATTTGAGTGTAATTATTTGTATAGAGCCTACCCTTTCTCGTTCTGAACCTCTAACCAGAGAGGGGCGGGTGTGTCTTTCTGCATCTTTCTTTTTCCCAACGCAGTTAGACCAAAACCACGCCTGTTATTCAGAGGGGCGTTCTACTACGCTCCCATTGGCTAGCTAGCGTTGTCTCACTCACAGTGACCTTCCAAGGAAAGGATGGAAAGTGTAATTTATCATTTAGCTGCCTAATTTAGCTGCCTAATGCAGGCCTATTATTATCATGTTTGGTAACATTTGCCCATGTATTTATTTTCAGTTTCAATGAGTTGTAAAAATGTCTTCGACTGAATTCCCTCAATTGAAGGTCAGCTAAGTTAACCTAGGCTACTTAACGTTACTAGCTCAGTATTTGAAGTTGTTATATTATCATTAGTAGTCTATTATCAGGTAAAAGTATATGCATCATTTCTAAAATAGTTATTAGCTAATCATTCAGCCGAATACGCTATGCTACAGCAATTGAATCTGAATTTGAGCGTTAAGGGATATTAATGGCTAGCTCGGTCCACGACACTATGTTATTATATCGACAAATGTTGTTAATCAGTGACTGAAATTTCGCGCTACATGATATTCACTTCCGGACATGGAGATCGCTCAAAGCGTTGTAGAACGCTTTGAAAACGTGATTTTGGCTTAATTGCGCTGGGAAAAAGAAAGAAGCTTACGGCGTTATGGCTTTCTACATGACAATAATGGCTTCGTGGGTGACAATGATCGCAAGAGCATCTGCTCAGAGATTTGATGGCTCCAAAACAATTCCACCTCCGATGCTGCCTAAACATCCGCTATGCGGGTGTCTGCTACTGCAGGTTAATTCTTGATCTGATTGAATCTAGGCCTAGATTTGCAATACAATGGCACTTCTGAGAGAGTAATTATGATTTGAATGCCTGTGCTTTACGAAGAGAGATCAACAAACTATACCTTACCAGGTAAATACTTCAATCCAGATTTTGCCACCATGAAGTGTTACTGGACAAATGTTTTTTTTCTGGAATATGTATAAATCTATAGTTTAGTCAATAACTAGATAAAAGACAAATATAGAGTGATATAGGCCTACTAGTGCATTCAAATAAGGATGCTGAAACAACCACATTCAACTGACCTTTTTGTGAAACACTTGCATAGCGCTAATGTAAAAGAAAATGTAAGAATACAGTAAACTAAGTTCTCACTATTTAATTTTACATTTCTGTGCTGGAATGTGTCTTTTCAGTATGTCCTTGTGGCTCTACATTACAATATTGTCGTCTTTGGTCAGTCTGAAGTGATGTCATTTTCTCCATCCGGTTTGAGGAGTACAGAAATGTCTCAACTTACGGACACCCCATGCATATCTGACGAGACCACACAGAGAACACAAAACCCCCGGCACACACTCGGCATTCTAACGGAGAATTTCGCTCTGCCTTTCAATCCTCCTCTCTTGGAGAAAATAACCTTTTATCTCCCCCCTCACCTCTAATTTAATGAAGATTAAACATAATACACTGTAATGAGTTGTCAGTTCTAGGATTCAAAGCCCCCCACCCTTCCCCCGCGTCAATTCCCACCCCCCACACCACTCCCCAAAAGCCACTAAACCCCCCTCTAACTATAATAAGAGGATAGAAATAGGCTAATGAGGCAACAAGGGAGGGAGGGATGCAGAAATTAAACAACTTCATGAAAATTGATTAAAAATAAATAAACACAAGGGGAGAGAGAATGTGTGTGTGGGGGGGAAAGAGAGATAGTGGGACGGAGGACTATTTTCTTAGTCCCCACTAGTTGTGTATGTGTATATGTGTGAGCACAGACTAGTATTCATGGCAGCGGGACAGAGTGAGGTGCAGTGGAAGGGGAAAGCTGGGTGTGTGAATGAACGCGCCTGTCTGTCAGGGGCTACACATTGCATTCATGCCCCCGAAACACTGAGTCATTCATCCAGCTCTCAGACTACCCCTCTGAATACGAACTCTGCCTTTCAACAGAGTGAGAGGAGCTGGATAGGCCCGAGCTGGGGTGAGAGGAGGGGAAGGAGATGGAGGGGGTCAGGGGGCAACACCCCTCCTCCCCCTCGTTATGTTGATTCACAGAGTTATTCAGGAGAAAGTCTTCAGTCACTGGGTTGTTTCACACTTATGTGACCCACGGGAACACATGCTTTTGAAAGCCCAAGGTTTTTGAGATAAACACACCATTCTCGCACACGATATTATCACCTCCTAAATTATCTTACGGATTCTTGCTCAAGTCTCAGCTCTTGTATTCTCTAAATTGAGAGTGGAGTTATGAATAGGCTATAGCGTCTGAACTCTGAATGGCTTCCCATTGGCCAGACAGTTCAAATCAAAACAACTTTTATTTTGTCACGCCCTGACCTGTAGGAGCCTTTTTATGTCTCTTTTTGGTTTGGTCAGGGTGTGATTTGGGGTGGGCATTCTATGTTCTTTTTGTATTTCTTTGTTTTGGCTGAGTGTGGCTCTCAATCAGGGACAGCTGTCTATCGTTGTCTCTGATTGGGAACCACACTTAAGCAACTATTTTTCCCTCCAGCCTTGTGGGAAGTTGACTCTGTTGAGGTGTGTGTACTGTTGGTGCTACACCTGTTTTGATCTTCGTTTATTGTTTTGTATTGAGTGAGTTAACCAATAAATATGTTTAACTCCACCCGGCACGCTGCGCCTTGGTCCATCCATGAAGATCGTGACAGAACTTCCCACCACCAAGAGACCAAGCAGTGTGCCTACCTAGAGTCCTGGACATGGGAGGAGATCCTGGACGGGAAGGGACCCGGGAGGCAGGCGGGGGAATACCGCCGTCCGAAGGAGGAGCTGGAGGCAGCTAAGAAGGAGCGGCGCTTCTATGAGCAAAAATATGCGGGAACACGGCTGGCCTTTAAGCCCGAGAGGCAGCCCCCAAAATTTTTTTGGGGGGGGCACACGGGGAGTTTGGCTGGGCCAGGTTGGAGACCTGGGCCAGCTCCCCGTGCTTACCAGAGGGAGCAGCGCACTGGTAGGGCACCGTGTGAGGCGGTGAAACGCACGGTGTTGCCAGTGCGTGTTCACAGCCCGGTGCGCGACATGCCAGCTTCCCGCATAGTTTTTGTGAGTAGGAGTGTTCAGCCTGGGAGGAGTGTGCCGGCTCAGCGCTCTTGGCCTCCAGTACGCCTCCTCGGACCAGGATATCCTGCGCCGGCTCTGCGTACTGTGTCTCCGGTGCGTCTCCACAGCCCGGTACGTCCTGTGCCAGCGCCCCGCAGGTGCAGAGCGGAGTTATCCATTCAGCCAGGACGGGTTGTGCAGGCTGTACGCCGGAGACCTCCAGTGCGTCTTCACGGCCCAGTGTATCCTGCCCCTGTCCCACGCTCCCGGATCCCTGTGCGTGTGGTGAGCCCAGCATGCACTGTCCCACGCTCCAGGATCCCTGTGCGTGTTGTGAGCCCAGCATGCACTGTCACTGTCCCACGCTCCAGGATTCCTATGCGCCTTCGGAGCCCGGCACGTCCTGTCCCTGCTCCACGCACCAGGTCCCCTGTGCGC
>QNTS01000566.1:446330-480538 GCA_003317085.1 Hucho hucho | reverse complement strand
GTCCCCAGTCCGGGGCCCGCAACGAGGGTCCCCAGTCCGGGGCCCGCAACGAGGGTCCCCAGTCCGGGGCCCGCAACGAGGGTGCCCAGTCCGGGGCCCGCAACGAGGGTGCCCAGTCCGGGGCCCGCAACGAGGGAGCCAGAGGTGGTGCGGGGTCTACGTCCCGCACCAGAGCCGCCACCGCGGATAGATGCCCACCCAGACCCTCCCCAATAGGGTCAGGTTTTGCGGCCGGAGTCCGCACCTTTGGGGGGGGGTACTGTCACGCCCTGACCTGTAGGAGCCTTTTTATGTCTCTTTTTGGTTTGGTCAGGGTGTGATTTGGGGTGGGCATTCTGTTCTTTTTGTATTTCTTTGTTTTGGCTGAGTGTGGCTCTCAATCAGGGACAGCTGTCTATCGTTGTCTCTGATTGGGAACCACACTTAAGCAGCTATTTTTCCCTCCAGCCTTGTGGGAAGTTGACTCTGTTGAGGTGTGTGTACTGTTGGTGCTACACCTGTTTTGATCGTCGTTTATTGTTTTGTATTGAGTGAGTTAACCAATAAATATGTTTAACTCCACCCGGCACGCTGCGCCTTGGTCCATCCATGAAGATCGTGACATATTTGTCACATGCGCCGAATACAACAGTGACCCTTACAGTGAAATGCTTACTTACAAGCCTTTAACCAACAATGCAGTTTTAAGAAAAAATAAGTGTTAAGTAAAAAATAGATAAGTTGTGTGTGTGTCGGTGAACGTATGTGTAAACAGAACTACAGCTAATCCTGTATCCAAGGTACAGTATATGAAACACTTGTGTCCTGGCATGACTTGTGGGTATGTACATCTGGCCACCCAGAGATGTTTTGGGATGGTTAATACCACCAAGACCAATGTGTCATGATACACCACCAAAATCCCCCATCCTAATATCGATTAGTTTAGGCTACAGAGACCGAATATTTGATGAACAATCCATTATCCTTTTGTTTAGGGGTAATTGACCTCATGCCCCTCAATGAAACACGTTTTCATTATGTTTCATCAGAATCCAAAGACTGGAATGAAATATAGGTATATGGGCTAAAGCTCAACCTTCTTATAAAAGGTCACAAACAGGTCAACCAATGTGGTAGGACACATCATATGATATGGTACAAGTCTGAGGGACCATGCAAAAATAAACCATTTGTTTTGACACAGCACAAAAACCTGTCAAGTATATGTACTGAGACGGTTTTATTAAAAGTGATATCTGTTGAGCTAACACCATGTGGCTGGCTTGAGTTGGGAGATGTAGCATTCTCCTGGACTGTTGTGAGGACATCAAACCCCTTACAAAATATCAGGTGGATGGAAACTTGAAAGGACATAAAAAAATAACACCTTGTGAACTGGTTGACCACATCTGTAGGGGAACAAGGAAACACTGTGTCCTTGTTCGAGTGCAGACATTAAATGTATTAGGAAATCAAATCCATTCATGATGTGGACACATTTGAGAGATGTAATCTGGTAAAAATAACAGGCACAGGACACATTTTGATACCAGGTGTGGACGCAAAGACTTAGATCGGATTACTGTGTTCAGTGACTGGATTTGAAAAGTTATTTCTAATTGTTGGGTTCTGAGAATATGAAATATATTTATTCATGTCACTGAGGGAGAGAGGGTAATGTATAACGTTTACATTATCTCAGGGATCCTATTGAAAGACTGAGTGCAGGGAAGCGATCACATGTGGCAGGCATTGATAAGGGGAGAGAGCCATGGATTAGTGATGAAGGGGGGTCGAGGTCAGGTCACGTTAAGGGAGGAAGAAAGGTTTATGGCCCGTATCACTTAGTATCCTGCCTAGCAGTAAACGATTCAATGTTTGTACAGATGTGTAGGAGGAGACTCAGCCTAGGAGGAAGGGTTAAATATCAGTGCTTGTGTGGACATGTTTTTGTCTAATGCAGCTGTATTGACCCTCTAGGAAGAATAAACTTGGTTAAGCTTTCATAGTGTCCGTTGAGTTTTTTACTCTGAGAATTAGAACCTAACATAATCTAATACCATCTATAGTATAGGCAGGGTCAGTGGTGTATAGGAGTGCTTTCAGTTTGATTTAACGTTTGCTACGTTGCGTAGCGGCTTGTACGCGAAACATTCGTCAAAGTTCTTTAATAAACCTTGAGGTACGTTTGCTCCATTTGGTGGGTGTGGCGTGATGTGGCTTTTAGCAATGAGTGGGCGATTTTGTTTTGCATCGTTCGGTGCCTCGGGTGGGTGTGGCTTGCACATTTTATACCATTCCATTGGTCCTAAAGTGAAATCTTTACCCACCTGGGGCAGTGGGCCATGCAAAATTAACTCACTCAATTACATAATTATAAAGGGCAGCAACTATGCTGACAGCATTTCCCAAACCACAACCCAACACCTAGTTTATCAACTGGTCGTTTAGTACAGCACCATTTCCATTTAATTATGGTTTTTTTTGGTACTAAACGCAGCCCTGACAGTGTGTGACTGCCTGGTTGTGAGAACTATCTGTATCCAATTCCTGTAGTTCTAATGGCCTGTTTGCTGTAGTTCTAGTGGCCTGTTTCCCTGTGGTTAATAGGTCCCTTGAGCAGGCTATTGGCGCAGCCTAGGCTCTCGCCACTGTCATTCTCAAGGTTATTTAGTAGACAAAAACAATAGACTCGGTCACGTGGCACAGCAGATTGATGTTGATGCCAATAATCTATTGGATTGGCACACTTAAACCGGGCATGCTCTGTTCGCTGGCCGATTATCGATCGCCTGTCATATTGAGTGTTTGCTGTGTTTCATGTATTGATCCGATTTGAGAGGGAGTTTGTGTGAAATTTGGCCCATTGTAAAGTAAGGAAGCTCTGAGTTGCTTGGCATTCAATGCTGTGCAAAGTCAAAGACTTGAATGGCTATTTTGTTAGCGTTTGTCATTTCTTGGGTTAGACTGGGGTAGTATTGCCAGAGTTGGTTCTACCAACATCATTGACTGTGTAACTGAGACAACTAACACTACAGTCACTTGCCACCCATAATTAACCCTGTGGTGCCTGCTGTGCCAGTTGACGAGGTTGAGTACGAGTAGGAGGGGGGGTCTGGACTAACAGATTTGAACAGATTCATGTTGAAATCGATATTTCTGACCTATATTAGTGTCATATGTCACGGTAGTCAATGATGCTGTATGTTAAATTGTGCACTGTGCTTTGAATTAAAGGCCCAGTTCAGTCAAAAACGTGTTTTATATATATTTCCACACTATTAGGTTGGAATAATACTGTGAAATTGTGAAAATTATGATAATGCTCTTTTAGTGTATGAGCTGTTCGAAAAACCTGCATGAAATTTCAGCATGTTTTGGCCAGATGGAGTTTTGTCCTGCCTGGTGACATCACTAGGTAGTAAAAGATACATGACAGACTCTGCAGTAAAAGGCACATACAACCATCTCTGCAGCACTCCACCAATCAGGCCTTTATGGAAGAGTGGCCAGACGGAAGCCACTCCTCAGTAAAAGGCACATGACAGACTGCTTGGAGTTTGCAAAAAGGCACCTAAAGGACTCTCAGACCATGAGAAATAAGATTCTCTGGTCTGATGAAACCAAGATTTAACTGAATGCCAAGGGTCATGTCTGGAGGAAACCTGGCACCATCCCTTCGGTGAAGTATGATGGCGGCAGCATCATGCTATGGGGATGTTTTTCAGAGGCCGGAAGTGGGAGAGTAGTCAGGATCGAGGGAAAGATGAACGGAGCAAAGTACAGATAGATCCTTGATGAAAACCTGCTCCAGAGCGCTCAGGACCTCAGCCTGGGGTGAAGGTTCACTTTCCAACAGGACAAAGACCCTCAGCACACAGCCAAGAAAACGCAGGGGTGGCTTCGGGACAAGTCTCTGAATGTCCTTGAGTGGCCCAGCCAGAGCCTGGACTTGAACCCGATCAAACATCTCTGGAGAGACCTGAAAATAACTGTGCTGTGATGCTCCCCATACAACCTGACAGAGCTTGATAGGATCTGCAGAGAAGAATGGGAGAAACTCCCCAAATACAGGTGTGCCGAGCTTGTAGCGTCATACCCAAGAAGACTCAAGGCTGTAATCGCTGCCAAAGGTGCTTCAACAAAGTACCGAAAAGGGTCTGAATACTTATTTAAATGCAATATTTAAGTTTTTTCTTTTTTATAGATTTTTTCAAACATTAAAAAAAAACATGGGTATTGTGTGTAGATTGATGAGGGAGAAAATGATTTAATACATTTTAGAATAAGGCTGTAATGTCACAAAACGTGAAAAAGGTCAAGGGGTCTGAATACTTTCCGAATGCTTATCCAAGATGCACTTATCCAAGATGGCGTAGCAGTCGGACGTGTGTTTGTCTTGTCCCGTGTAAATAGTCTGTCTCTTCGTTTTTTTCGTATATATTTTAATCTCACTTTCCATCTACGAACTAAATATACTTTCCTGCAACCCGCCTCACCCAATGTGGTACAAATCTGCTATTTTTATACTTTATAACTGGAACCTCCATCAGAAGCTAGCCTTCTAACTAGCTTCTAGCTATTAGTCATTGTTAGCCACTGCTAGCGGTCTTCACCTTTAGCTCGGACACCAGCCAGCTTTTGCTCGGTCAATACCTGCTAGTCTGCACAGCGCGATAACAACCAAGAGCATATCGGACTGCTTTTCTCTACCACATCACCGGATTGCTGCCGCAAGCTCTGGACCATTACACCGGATCATCGCAGCTAGCCCATCTTACGGCTAGCCGACAAAGTAATACCAGCTAATTCTTGGGCTACAATACCTCTTTTGCTAATTGGCCTGGACCCTTTATTGTCGACATGGAGCCCCACCGATCCATCACGACTGGTCTGCCGACGTAATCGTCCGATGTGGTTTCAACAGGCTTTTCCATTTCGATGTCGCCGAAGACCCATCTGCTAGCCCTAGTCCGCTAGCTTTCTGAACGCCGTGCCTCCCACTCGCCTAGCGTAGTAACAACTACTGAACGGCACCCTGACTCACCTATTGCTGCTCATTGGACCCTATGATCACTCGGCTACACAGCTGATGCCTGCTGGACCGTTTCACTAACACGGTACCTCATTTTGTTTATCTGTCGACCCCAGCCTCGAACTCAGGTCCTGTGTGTACCTAACTGACCCTCTCTGCCCATTCATCGCAATTTATCTGTTGCTGTCTTAGCTCTCCCGATCAACACCTGTGATTGCTTTATGCCTCTCTCTAATGTCAGTATGCCTTGTCCACTGCTGTTTCGGTTAGTTCTTATTGTTTTATTTCACTGTAGAGCCCCCAGTCCTGCTCAACATGCCTTAGATAGCTCTTTTGTCTCACCCCCCATACATGCGGAGACCTCACCTGGCTTAACTGGTGCCTCCAGAGATGCAACCTCTCTCATTGTCACTCAATGCCTAGGTTTACCTCCACTGTACTCACATTCTACCATACCCTTGTCTGTACATTATGCCTTGAATCTATTCTACCACGCCCAGAAATCTGCTCCTTTTATTCTCTGTCCCAAATGAACTAGATGACCAGTTCTTATAGCCTTTAGCCGTACCCTTATCATACTCCTCCTCTGTTCCTCTGGTGATGTAGAGGTTAACCCAGGCCCTGTACTACACCTATTCTCCAGGCGCTCTCATTTGTTGACTTCTGTAACCGTAAAAGCCTTGGTTTCATGCATGTTAACATCAGAAGCATCCTCCCTAAGTTTGTCATTTCCATCCCCAACTACAAAATTTTCCATGAAGATAGAACAGCCAAAGGGGGCAGAGTTGCAATCTACTGCTTAGATATCATCCTGACCAACTTGCCCTCTAAATACACCTCTCCTGTCTTCAACCAGGATCTCAGCGATCACTGCCTCATTGCCTGTGTCCGTAATGGGTCCGCGGTCAAACGACCACCCCTCATCACTGTCAAACACTCCCTAAAACACTTCAGTGAGCAGGCCTTTCTAATTGAGCTGGCCCGGGTATCCTGGAAGGATATTGACCTCATCCCGTCAGTAGAGGATGCCTGGTTGTTATTTAAAAGTGCTTTCCTCACCGTCTTAAATAAGCATGCCCCATTCAAAAAAAATTAACTAAGAACAGATATAGCCCTTGGTTCACTCCAGACTTGACTGCCCTTGACCAGCACAAAAACATCCTGTGGCGTACTGCATTAGCATCGAATAGCCGCCGCGATATGCAACTTTTCAGGGAAGTCAGGGACCAACAAACAAAGTCAGTTAGGAAAGCAAAGGCTAGCTTTTTCAAACAGAAATTTGCATCCTGTAGCACTAATTCCAAAAAGTGTTGGGACTCTGTAAAGTCCATGGAGAATAAGAGCACCTCCTCCCAGCTGTCCACTGCACTGAGGCTAGGAAACACTGTCACCACCGATAAATCGACGATAATCGAGAATTTCAATAAGCATTTTTCTATGGCTACCCCTACCCTGGCCAACAGCTCTGCACCCCCCGCAGCAACTTGCACAAGCCCCCCCCCGCTTCTCCTTCACCCAAATATAGATAGCTGATGTTCTGTAAGAGCTGCAAAATCTGGACCCCTACAAATCAGCTGGGTTAGACAATCTGGACCCTCTCCTTCTAAAATGATCAGCTGAAATTGTTGCAACCCCTAGTACTAGCCTGTTCAACCTCTCTTTCATATCGTCTGAGATCCCTAAAGATTGGAAAGCTGCCATGGTCATCCCCCTCTTCAAAGGGGAGACACTTGCCAGCAGCATACCACCCTGCATCCCACTGCTGGCTTGTTTCTAAAGCTAAGCAGGGTTGGTCCTGGTCAGTCCCTGGATGGGAGACCAGATGTTGCTGTAAGTGGTGTTGGAGGGCCAGTAGGAGGCACTCTTTCCTCCGGTCTAAAAAAAAAAATATCACAATCCCGGGTGCTCTTTCGGATGGGACTTAAACAGGTGCCTTGACTCTCTGAGGTCATTAAAGATCCCATGGCACTTAGTGTAAGAGTAGGGGTGTTAACCCTGGTGTCCTGGCTAAATTCCCAAGCTGTCCCTCATACCGTCATGGTCACCTAATCATCCCCAGCTTACATTCATCCCCGTCCTCTGTAACTATTCCCCAGGTTGTTGCTGTTTTACTTACCTGGTAAAATAACGGATAAATAAAAACTCTAGACCCAAACTGTTACAGACCTATATCCATCCTGCCCTAACAAACAGATCACAGACTATTTCAATTCCCACTGTACCTTTTCCACTATGCAATCTGGTTTCCGAGCTGGCCATGGGTGCACCTCAGCCACGCGCAAGGTCCTAAACAATATCATAACCGCCATTGATAAAATACAGTACTGTGCAGCTGTCTTCATCGACCTGGCCAAGGCTTTCGACTCTGTCAAACACTGCATTCTTATCGGCAGACTCAATAGCCTTGGTTTCTCAAATGACTGCCTCGCCTGGTTCACCAACTACTTCTCAGATAGAGTTCAGTGTGTCAAATTGGAGGGCCTGTTGTCTGGACCTCTGGCAGTCTCTATGGGGGTTCAATTCTCGGGCTGACTCTTTTCTCTGTATATCTCAATGATGTCGCTCTTGCTGCTGGTGATTCTCTGATCCACCTCTATGCAGACGACACCATTCTGTATACATCTGGCCCTTCTTTGGACACTGTGTTAACAAATGAGCTTCAATGCCATACAACACTCCTTCCGTGGCCACCAACTGCTTTTAAATGCTAGTAAAACTAAATCACTACTCTGGACGGTTCTGACTTAGAATATGTGGACAACTACAAATACCTAGGTGTCTGTTTAGACAGTAAACTCTCCTTCCAGACTCACATTAAGCATCTCCAATCCAAAATTAAATCTAGTATTGGCTTCTTATTTCGCAACAAAGGCTCCTTCACTCATGCTGCCAAACATACCCTCATAAAACTGACTATCCTACTGGTCCTTGACTTCGGCGATGTCATTTACAAAATAGCCTCCAACACTCTACTCAGCAAATTGGATGTAGTCTATCACAGTGCCATCCGTTTTGTCACCAAATCCCCATTTACTACCCACCGCTGCTACCTGTATGCTCTCGTTGGCTGGCCCTCACTACATATTCGTCGCCAAACCCACTGCCTCCAGGTCATCTATAAGTAGTCCCTGTTAGGTAAAGCCCTGCCTTATCTCAGCTCACTGGTCACCATAGCAACACCCACCCGTAGCATACACTCCAGCAGGTATATTTTACTGGTCATCCCCAAAGCCAACACCTGCTTTGGCCGCCTTTCCTTTCAGTTCTCTGCTGCCAATGACTGGAACGAATTTCAAAAATCACTGAAGCTGGAGACTTATATCTCCCTCACTAACTTTAAGCATCAGCTGTCTGAGCAGCTTACCGATCACGGCACCTGTACACAGCCCATCTGTAAATAGCCCACCCAACTAACTCATCCCCATATTGTTATTTTTTTTATATTTTGCACCCCAGTATCTCTACTTGCACATCATCATCTGCACATCTATCACTCCAGTGTTAATGCTAAATTGTAATTATTTAGCCACTATGGCCTATTTATTGCCTTACCTCCCTAATCTTACTATATTTGCACACACTGTACATATATTTTTCTATTGTGTTATTTACTGTACGTTTGTTTATCCCATGTGTAACTCTGTGTTGTTTTTGTCACACTGCTTTGCTTTATCTTGGCCAGGTCGCAGTTGTAAATGATAACTTGTTCTCAACTGGCCTACCTGGTTAAATAAAGGTTAAATATATATATTTTTTTAAACAGAGAAGCTATGTCTGGTAAGACAAGGGGTGGGGGTGTGTGTCTTTTTGTCCAGAACAGCTGGTGCGCGATGTCTAATATTTAAGAAGTCTCCAGGTATTGATTGCCTGAGGTAGAGTACCTTATGATAAGCTGTAGATCACACTATCTACCAAGAGAGTTCTCATCTATATTAATCGTAGCCGACTATTAACCACCACAGACCGATGCTGGCACTAAAACCGCACTCAACCAACTCTATAAGGCTGGCCAGAAGCAAACAAGAAAATGCAACCTGAGGAAAAAAACTCTAGACCACCTTTACTCCACACACAGAGATGCATACAAAGCTCTCCCCTGCCCTCCATTTGGCATATCTGACCATAATTATATGCTCCTGAGATGTGTGCAAACCTGGTGGCCAACTACAAGAAACGTCTGACCTCTGTGATTGCCAACAAGGGTTTTGCAGAGGGGTCAAATACTTATTTCCCTCATTAAAATGCAAATCCATTTATAACATTTTTCACATGCGTTTATCTGGATTTTTTTGTTGTTATTCTGTCTCTCACTGTTCAAATAAACCTACCATTAAAATTATAGACTGATCATTTCTTTGTCAGTGGGCAAACGTACAAAACCAGTAGGGGATCAAATACTTTTTTCCCCCACTGTACATATCCCAACCAGAAGCCATGGATTACAGGCAACATCCGCATCGAGCTAAAGGCTAGAGCTGCTGCTTTCAAGGAGTCGGACACTAATCCAGACGCCTATAAGAAATCCCTCTATGCTCTCAGACGAATCATCAAACAAGTAAAGCGTCAATACAGGATTAAGATTGAATCCCACTACACCAGCTCTGACGCTCGTCGGAAGTGGTAGGGCTTGAAAACTAATACGGACTACAAAGGGAAACCCAGACGCGAGCTGCCCAGTGACGCGAGCCTACCAGACGAGCTAAATGCCTTTCATGCCCGCTTCGTGACATGCAACACTGAAGCATGCAAGAGAGCAACAGCTGTTCTGGATGACTCTGTGATAACGCTCTCGGTAGCCGATGTGAGCAAGACCTTTAAACAGGTCAACATTTACAAAGCCGCAGGGCCAGATGGATTACCAGGACGTGTACTCAAAGCATGCGCAGACCAACTGGCAAGTGTCTTCACTGACATTTTCAACCTCTCCCTGACTGAGTCTGTAATACCTACATGTTTCAAGCAGACCACCATAGTCCCTGTGCCCAAGGAAGCGAAGGTAACCTGCCTAAATGATTACCGCCCCGTAGCACTCACGTTGGTAGCCATGAAGTGCTTCGAAAGGCTGGTCATGGCTCACATCAACAGCATCCTCCCGGATACCCTAGACCCACTCCAATTCGCATACCGGCCCAACAGATCCACAGGTGACGGAATCTCAATCGCACTCAACACTGCCCTTTCCCACCTGGACAAAAGGAACACCTATGTGAGAATGCTGTTCATTGACTACAGCTCAGCGTTCAACACCATAGTGCCCATGAAGCTCATCACTAAGCTAAGGACCATGGGACTAAACACCTCCCTCTGCAACTGGATCCTGGACTTCCTGATGGGCCGGCCCAAGGTGGTAAGGGTAGGCAACAACACGTCTGCCACGCTGATCCTCAACACAGGGGCCCCTCAGGGGTGTGTACTTAGTCCCCTCCTGTACTCCCTATTCACCCACAACTGCTTGGACAAACACTTGACGACACAACAGTGGTAGGTCTGATCACTGACAACGATGAGACAGCCTATAGGGAGGAGGTCAGAGAACTGGCAGTGTGGTGCCAGGACAACAACCTCTCCCTCAATGTGAGCGAAACAAAGGAGCTGATCATGTACTACAGGAAAAGGCAGGCCGAACAGGCCCCCATTAACATCTACAGCTGCACCATCGAGAGCATCCTGACCGGTGGCATCACCGCCTGGTATGGCAACTGCTCGGCATCTGACCGTAAGGCGCAACAGAGGGTAGTGCGTACGGCCCAGTACATTACTGGGGCCAAGCTTCCTGCAATCCAGGACCTACATTTGAAGTCGGAGTTTACATACACCTTAGCCAAAAACATTTAAACTCAGTTTTTCACAATTCCTGACATATAATCCTAGTAAAAATTCCCTGTCTTAGGTCAGTTAGGATCACCACTTTATTTCAAGAATGTGAAATGCCAGAATAATAGTAGAGAGAATGATTAATTTCAGCTTTTATTTCATTCATCACATTCCCAGTGGGTCAGAAGTTTACATACACTCAATTAGTATTCGGTAGCATTGCCTTTAAATTGTTTAACTTTGGTCAAACGTTTTTGGTAGCCTTCCACAAGCTTCCCACAATAAATTGGGTGAATTTTGGCCGATTCCTCCTGACAGAGCTGATGTAACTGAGTCAGGTTTGTAGGCCTCCTTGCTCGCACACGCTCTTTCAGTTCTGCCCACAAATCTTCTATAGGATTGAGGTCAGGGCTTTGTGATGGCCACTCCAATACCTTGACTTTGTTGTCCTTAAGCCATTTTGTCACATCTTTGGAAGTATGCTTGGGGTCATTGTCCATTTGGAAGACCCATTTGCGACCAAGCTTCAACTTCCTGACTGATGTCTTGAGATGTTGCTTCAATATATCCACATCATTTTGCTTCCTCATGATGCCATCTATTTTGAGAAGTGCACCAGTCCCTCCTGCAGCAAAGCACCCCCACAACATGATGCTGCCACCCCCGTGCTTCACGGGGATGGTGTTCTTGCAAGCCTCCCCCTTTTTCCTCCTAACATAACGATGGTCATTATGGCCAAACAGTTCTATTTTGTTTCATCAGACCAGAGGACATTTCTCCAATAAGTACGATCTTTGTCCCCATGTGCAGTTGCAAACCGTAGTCTGGCTTTTTTATGGCGGTTTTGGAGCAGTGGATTTCAACCACTCCACAAATAGCTTATCAGAAGCTTCTAAAGCCATGACATAATTTTCTGGAATTTCCCAAGCTGTTTAAAGGCACAGTCAACTTAGTGTATGTACATTTCTGACCCACTGGAATTGTGATACAGTGAATTATAAGTGAAATAATCTGTCTGTAAACAATTGTTGGAAAAATGACTTGTGTCACGCACAAAGTATATGTCCTAACCGACTTGCCAAGACTATAGTTTGTTAACAATACATTTGTGGAGTGGTTGAAAAACGTGTTTTAATGACTCCAACCTAAGTGTATGTAAACTTCTGACTTCAACTATACATGTGGATGATCTTGTTCCTGTATTTTTTGTAAACACGCTGGTAGGTTGATTAATAACCTAAACCAGATTACAGGCACTGGTTACAGTAAGAAGCTTCCTCTTGAGCGGACAGCTTGATGAAAACCAGTCAATGTTCATGTCCCCAAGAAAGTAGACTTCTCTGTTTACATCACATACACTATCAAGAATTTCACACATATTATTTAGATACTGACTGTTAGCACTTGGTGGCCTATAGCAACAACCCAAAAGAAAAGGTTTTAGATGTGCCAAGTGAACCTGCAACCACAACACCACATAAGATCTTCTCTAAGCATTACAGGGATTTGGCTCTGAATATGTACAGCAACTCCTCCCCATAAGCATTAATGTCTCTTCTATAAATGTTATATCCTTGTATTGCTACTGATGTATCATCAAATGAATTATCGAAGTAAGTCTCAGAAATGGCTATTATATAAATGTTATCTGATGTTAGCAAGTTAATGATTTCATGAACCTGATTTCTAAGGCTACATATATTAATATGTGCTATTTTCAGCCCTTCCTGGGTAGCTTATCAGAGATATACATAATATTGAAAAGAGCAAACAAAGCAAGAGAAAAAAAATATACATTCAGCAGTCCATTAATCAATTGGTGTGTGTGTGTGCTGCGGGGTTGAGGCTACGAACCCATAGGCTTGGCTCTCTCATCCCTTCCAGGCTTCTGGGAGGGAGGGAGGGTGGACAATGAGCCTGTCGTAGTGGATGTACGCAATGTCCCACAAGTTCTGGCAGCTTTCATGACTGGGATCAGTTCTTTTCTCTTCTGGCGCACAGCTTCAGGAAGATATACGTTCCTCTCAAGTTCTTGGCTCTTTCCAGAACAGCTACCTTGTCCTTGAACCTCAGGAACTTGACCACTATCGGCCTGGGCCTATCACCTGGGCCAGTGGTGGGTTTTCCAGTCCTGTGGGCGCGCTCCACCTCAATCTTCCTGCGGTCCATCTTCAATTTCTCAGAGATCATTTCCCTCACTTTGTCCTCAGCCTCCATCCAGGTCTCATGTGGAGATTCTGCAATTCCATCCACAACCATGTTGTTTTGCCTTGATTGTCCCTCAAGATAGTTATAGACATTGTTATTGTGGATTCACACACAGAACTGATGTCCTCTCTCAATGACTTACAGATTGCTGTCATCTTGCCGTTCTCCTGTTTCAACTCATCGAGCTGACCCTGGGAGAACTGCAAACTGCTCTTCAGGTCCTGGACCACTCTGGTCAGGTCGTCCATTCTTTTATTAGTAGAATCCACGAGTATTTGGACAAAACACTTGAAACAATTTTGTTGTTGCTGTAACAACTGCTTATAGGGCTCTTTTTGTTCGTTTAAAAGATCCTTTATGTGTGATAGAGAGACACCACTGGCAGACTTCCTCCGTCTTTGTTAGCCGGCCTACTAGCCTTTGCTAGCTTGCTAGCCCCGGCTAGCTATCTGAATCGCCGTGTCCCCAACCGGCCTCACTACTAACTGGACCCTTATGATCACTCGGCTAAGCATGCCTCTCCTCAATGTCAGTATGCCTTGTCCATTACTGTTCTGGTTAGTGTTTATTGTCTTATTTCACTGTAGAGCCTCTAGCCCTGCTCAATATACCTTATCCAACCCTTCAGTTCCACCACCCACACATGCGATGATATCACCTGGTTTAAATGTTTCTAGAGACAATATCTCTTTCATCACCACTCAATGCCTAGGTTCACCTCCTCTGTATTTACGTCCTACCATACCTTTGTCTGTACATTATGCCTTTAATCTATTTTATCGCCCCCTGAAACCTTATTTTAACTCTCTGTTCAGGACGTCCTAGACCACCAGTCATTATAGCTTTTAGCCGTACCCTTATCCTACTCCTCCTCTGTTCCTCTGGTGATATAGAGGTTAATCCAGGCCCTGCAGTACCTAGCTCCACTCCTATTCCCCAGGCGCCATCATTTGTTGACTTCTGCAACCGTAAAAGCCTTGGTTTCATGCATGTTAACATTAGAAGCCTCCTCCCTAAGATTGTTAAAGCAGTGAATAAAACACACTCTGCCAACCCGGATGTCCTAGCCGTGTCTGAATCCTGGCTTAGGAAGACCACCAAAAACGCGGAAATCTCCATCCCTAACTACAACATTTTCAGACAAGATAGAACAGCCAAAGGGGGCGGTGTTGCAATCTACTGCTGAGATAGCCTGCAGAGTTGTGTCTTATTATCTAGGTCTGTACCCAAACAATTTGAAGTTTACTTTTAAAAATCCACCTTTCTAGAAACAAGTCTCTCACTGTTGCCGCTTGCTATAGACCACCCTCTGCCCCCAGCTGTGCTCTGGACACCATATGTGAACTGATTGCCCCCCATCTATCTTCAGAGTTAGTGCTGCTAGGTGACCTAAACTGGGACATGCTTAACACCCCGGCCATCCTACAATCTAAGCTTGATGCCCTAAACCTTAAATCATCAATGAACCTACTAGGTACAACCCCAAAGCTGTAAACACGGGCACCCTCATAGATGTCATCCTAACTAACTTGCCCTCCAAATACACCCCTACTGTTTTCAACCAAGATCTCAGCGATCACTGCCTCATTGCCTGCATCCGTAATGGGTATGCGTTCAAATGACCTCCCCTCATGACTGTCAAACGTTCCCTAAAACACTTCAGCGAGCAGGCCTTTCTATTCGACCTGGCCCGGGTATCCTGGAAGGATATTGACCTCATTCCGTCAGTAGAGGATGCCTGGTTATTCTTTAAATGCCTCCATCACCTCTGACCCCTCACCCTCTGACCAACTCTCCTCCCTCTATCTACCTCCCTCTCCTGTTAAATGTTCCTCTCAGCCTTGCTTTCCTGCTAAACAGCCCTCTCTCCCCCAGTCACCTGCCAAACACCCTTCCCCAGTGAAATCCTCTCCAGTGGTGTCCCGCCCTAGTTCTCCCTCTCCTACAAACCCTCTGGACCGTCATGGAGACACCAGCCAAGAGGGCGCAAGTCAGGTAATTCAAACAAAATTAAATAAGTACGTTGCCGTCCTAGAGTCTCCTTGGAGAGTTGGGTTTAGAGGTACAAGAACAAGGCCAGTGTTTATCAATAGTATGAGTGCTAATCTAGGATCAGGTCCTCTCTGTCCATAATAATCTGATTTATTATGATCTAAAAGGAAAAACCGGTCCTAGATCAGACTCCTATTCTGAGACGCTTTTTAACACAGTCCCAGAAAGTTATTTTCCTCAAACTGTAGTTTTAGGCTCTTCTAGCCACATCTAGTGGATAAATAGAGTACTAACCTATTGCCCTGGTCTACTTAGTACACCGCACTTATATGGACAGCAATACATGCATAACTATTCAGACTGTGTTTATAGTACAGTATAGTATTTGAGAGACTGTGTAGAGTGATACTCTCTCTGCTTTGGAGGCTTTAGACCTGTTTCTCTCCTTCCTCCAGACCTCTGTCTCTTCAGGACCACTCTAGCCCAAGGACCCAGAGGCCAGTCTCAGCCGCCAGAAGCCGGCCTCTTCCCAGGGCCAGCTCAGCCACCAGAGGGTCAGAGGAGACCCAGGGGGCCAGAGGAGAACGGGGGGCCCTGGTCAACATGGAACTTCTTGGGTAAACCACAACACATCGCAAATGCAACCACAACACACCGCAGATGCATTGAAAATAAGCTCTTTATTGTTTAGAGATCAATGTCTGATATACTATGGGGATGGGGCTTACTATCAAGCATGTCAGTTTTATTGGATATTTATAAACCCATGAATTATGGTCATCTTGGTCTAAAGGACATCCACTTCTTTGTGTACTCACAGAATGACATAGAATTCATCCCTGACCAAGATGGCTGCCATTGTCAGCACTTTCTAGAGTTATGAAGGTTTATGACATATGCCACTCTATGTTTCTAGGATATTGTATCTCTATGTGCGTACTGATGGCTGCTTCTTCTTCACAGGTTGCCTAACATTGGCAACACTTGCTTCCTTAACGCCCCTCTGCAGTGCCTCCTGGTCCTGCCTTCCTTCTCGAAGGAAATCCTTCGCCAGGAACAACTCTGGAGCTCCTCCCCCTTCTCCAACCTGCTCAGGTAAGGGAAGGCTCAAAAGCGGACACACCCCCACCCACCCATTATTTATGGTCATAAACTAAAGGGACACACTCTTTTCACGCCACTTCTATAGAAAGTGATTTTGGTAGCAGGTTAGGAAAGCATTTTCGCTAACCTAACCCTTTCCCTATACTTAACCACTTCATATTCTGCTGTGTATTGCATTTATTTATTAATTTCCAGTTGTTTTTTTCCGGAATCTTCATAACCCAGAGGAACAACAATAACACAATGATAACACCAATTTGGAAACTGTATAATGACTACATTACCCATAATTCTCATTGACTGAACATTCCACATTAGTATGGGAAATTTGTTAGTTTTTAAAATGCTCTGGAATTGAGAGCAGTATCCAAACCCAAGATCTTAGGAGAATAAACAACACATTTTTGTTGTTTTGCTTCATTGTCAGTCCTCAAAGGTGAAATTGCATTGAATCAAATTAATAATTTCTAATGATGGGTTGCCGCTAGATAAAAAATATTTGGATATACTCATCTGCCTCTTCAGTCGTAAGCCAGTAGGTTGACACCATCCAGTCAGCTGCTAATTTACTCTCTGTCTCCCCTACAGGTGTCTGTCTGATGTGCACCGTTCGCGTCTACCTGACAGTGGCGCAAACCAGGCCTCAAAAGCAGACCTCATGTGGAAGGTGAAGTACTCCTTGTCGGGATATGATTTGAAGTATCTGGGGGACACGCAACAGGTAACTGAGGCACTACTCTCTTCTGTACAAGCGCTCTTCTTGCAAGGGTTCATTTTCTCTTCATCATTTTATTTTATCTTGGTATTTTTCTTTCTCATCATAGGACGCACACGAGTTACTTGTGAATATGCTGTGCCAGATGAAGGAGGAGGGCATGATACTGAAGACGCTCGGGGTGAATTATACCTGCCCTGTTTCCCAGCTGGAGTTCCAGCTTGTGTCAGAACATGTACCAGGTAAGAGGTCCCATTGGTTGTAATGTATCTACTGGTAACATGATCTTTCTACAAATAATATTACAAAACACATGGCATAACATTGTAGAGAATTGAAACAGAAACAGACCTGATGCATTTTTCTTCTCTTTGTCCTGCTTCTGAAGCTGTGGGCGCGAGTCGTCCACCAGAGAGGACTACAACCACCTCTCATTGGACTTCAGCTCTGAGCGCACCTTGCTGAGCAGCCTAGCACTCTCAAAGTCAGCACGTAGGGCTCAGCCCCGGGTGTAGAGACTAACACCCAGGGCAAGCTGCCCACTGCCTCAGAATACGGTATCTTATTATTGTAGTGGTATCACTCATTTTGTAATGCTTTTGTTTCTAACCCAGGGCGAAAAGGTTGAATTCACATGTGAGGGCTGCAAAGGCCTCCACGCCTCAAAGGTGGAGCAGTTCCACACACTGCCTCTGTGAGTTGCCCCTTTATAACCTCTCATAGGACTGGCAGTGTTTAATGAAATGAGTGGTCATTGTGTCCTGAGCCTTTAGGAGTAGTTACCTTCCTGAGCAGGTTGTAGGACTTAGGGATGAGCACCACCGAACAAATTTCACTCTTCTGTTATTTAGTTGACTGGTTTCATTGTCTGTCTGTTCATCTCTCTTCCTCTCTGTCTCTGGGCAGTGTAATGGTTCTGCATCTGAAGAGGTTTGGAGGACCTGGGGGGTTGGAGAAGCTGGAGGCTCCTCTTTTGTTTCCTTCAGAGCTGAGGCTCTCCACCCTCTGTGGGGACATGGTGCCACCCCTGCACAGTGCCAGCCCACAGGCCCTCACCAACCAGGCCCCCAATTTTCAGGTGTCCATCCCCCAGACCATCACCAGCCAAGTCTCGAACCAACCTGGAGAGGCCAAAGATAGCGCCCTCTGCTGTTCAGGTAGGTCATGGCACCACAACACTATTCTTGCTCCAACACCACACAAGCCACACACTCCCAAAACGGTCCTGCAGACAGAGAAGCTAGAAGCTGCAAATTAAAATGTTTCTCAGACATCTTCAGTGATGCACGGAGCTTTTTTAGACCAGAGCAATTCAGACAAGTGACCACGTTTTCACAGCTCATTATATGTATATCTGACCCCTCAGATACAAATGACCAGGAACCAGGGAAAGTTCTACAGACAGCCTCAGTGGTGAGAAGAGATAGAGAGTGAAACCAGTGAAAAATAAGTTATGACATAACACTGAGATAGTTATGAGGAGTACACGATATAGTAGACCTCCTGCAGTAGACTAGTAGTGTAGTGGACTGTAGACAGTGTGGTGGACTGTAGAGGAAATGAGAATCCAATGATCACATGTGTTTTCTTACAGAAGCAGCAGCCAGTGAAGTCAGTGAATGGCTACTACCAGCTGACCGGCGTAGTCTGTCATTTGGGAGGCTCCGCAAACTCCGGTAAGTAAATACCTTAAAAACACACACATGCAGATGCACAGTACATATGACATAGGCTGAATCCCAAATCACTCCCTTCTCCTCGGCTCTCAATTTACACGTTCATGTGCGCTTCTGCCATATAAACAAGTATCCCAAAGCTGAGGGAGTGAAAATTATCGAGGGTGAAGGCCAGGGATAATAATAATTTGTAGACTGCAAATTGACCGTAAGAATCCCAAACAGATATCATATTTGACTCATTTCAAACCTTGCTAACATTTGTGTACAATCACGTATATCTCTTTATTGTGCGTGGGAATACTTTGGAACAGATTTCCAAAATGAAAATCACTTGGAACTGATTTTCTGGTGTTTTTAGTCTTTAAACAATTACATTTTTTTTGTTGAGAAAACACGGGGGGGCCAAATAAAATCACCCGTGGGCCAAATTCATCCCACGGGCCGCCAGTTGGGGTACCCTGGTGTAGGGGATAATTAGACCCTCCTATAGCCACTTCGGCCAAGCAAGCAAGGCTGCAGGCTTCTGAGCGAAGTGCCATCCCGACAAGCACTGCGATATGTTTAGAGTTCGCGCAATTTAATTCAAAGGAATGGAGAGGCCTGCCTAATTATATGCCACGTGTATTTGTTTATCTCTGATTTCCAAACTTGACACATGTAACAGATAAACAGTTCATTTGGAAGGCATTTTATCTGTTATAACACACTCCATTACCCACAAGAGCCTGACCCTTGACCTCTAGTCTGTCTTCCTTGTTCCACAGGACACTACATTAGTGGCATCTTGAATGCCAGTGGAAACTGGTTCTGCTGTAACGACAGCCAGGTGTCAATGTCCAATGAAGCCACTGTGCTGAGGACCAGAGCCCAGAGTGCTTACCTGCTCTTTTATATGTTCAGGTACTGCTTACTCTCGCTATCTATATTCTTGAGTTGCTTTATATGTGTACTGTATGTACAATAAGTGGTTCCTTTCACCCTTCAGGGCAGGAGAGCAGGAGGCCCCAGCACACAGGGCCACCAGCACCAACCCCAGCCTCAACAGGGGCAGCACCTGGACCAGCTTCCACACCCCAAGCCCAGCCTCAACACCCTCAGCCCTTCCTCAACAGGGGTATTACCAGGCCCAGACTCAACACCCTCAGTCTCAAAAGGGGCAGCACTGGGCTCAACCTGAACAGGTGCAGCACTCGGCCCAACATCAACACCCCCTGCCCAGCCTCAACAGGGGCAGCACTGGCCCAGCCTCACATCCCCAGATATGTCATAAATATCTGCCCTTGTTTTGACTACTTCACCTAATGTATAAAGCTTGTGTCAAAAAATTATTCAAGTATACACACTAAATGTAGTACACATGTAAATGTGGTGGATAGAGTGTCTGATTATTTAGAGGGTATAACATCCCTTCTATTCAGTTGGATTTGAAATCCTCCTGTTGTGAAATACACTGTGGTGTATAACCTCTTATTCAGCGTGGTGACACCGGATGCACTGCAATATTCAACATTGATCCAGTTCCCCACAATATCGGGAGATGACTTGTGCATGCCATGCAATTTCAATAAAGACAAACCATTTAAAGATAATTCTGTTAAGTATCTTGCTAGCTGGGTCGAATTCTCCGTTAGCTAGCCAGGGGAAATGTTGAGCAACATTAGCCAACCAGTGTTGCCAACTCCTCAGTAAGGAAAGTTGCTATTGGCTGTCCTAAAAGTCGCTAGACGTGGCTAAAAGATCATTTGCAAAATTGGCCATGTGCATGTACTTGTGATGGACGATGTAGGAGAGAGGAATAACGGTGTGGGAGAGACAAAGGGTGAGTAAAAAACACCCTAAAAATGTTTAGAACTACAAATGAACTTTCTTCTGTCGATTCTTGTTTTTTTTTGTCACAATTCCAACCCTCCTACTTTATCTAAGCTTGGGACCGGGCAAAAGTGACCCAAAAGAGACACTCTGGCGGAGTTACTTCGTTTTTTTTATTTTATTTTTGTGCCGTGATTTATTTTAGACAAAGAACATTTTACATTTACAGCCAGAGGGGGGGTCAGGCAGCGGCTGCTTCCCGCATGCGCAATTCATTTGCAGCGGAGGGGTGAACATCTCCTGCTCTGACTGCAGCTGGGAGGAACTGCTGCGCGAGGACTGGGCCGCCTGTGAATGCTTTGGGATGGGGGATGGGGGACGTAATCAAATGGTGGTCCAATAGTCCAGGATTATGAGGAAAAACATTAAGATCCACAACATTTATTACATTCCTGTTTGTGGGTGAGTCCCAGAAAGAGGGCCAATTATCTACAAATTCTATATTTTGGGTGGATAGAGAGGGTGCATGATTAAGCCTTGTTTTTTTTTTTATTCTAACACGGTCAGTCATCATAATCATCAGGAGGTGAAATGCAAAACTGACCTTGGATCATTAACTCTGGGACTACTACAGCTCTGTCTATATTACTTATGTAAAGCATATCTTTAATAATACTTCCTGTTTGTTGGGAGGAACCTAATCTCTGTGGTCCTGTGGTCTTCCTCCATGAATAGTGAACACTGAGGTGGGTCCGAGGTTATAGAAATGCAAGTTGTTTGAGCCTCTGTGAGTGGTTACGGACTGTATGTGACGCAGACACCTATCGGAGTGTACCTGAAACATTTAAAATATAGAGGGCTATGTGTCTCACCACTTGGTTATTGCAAGGCTAACCCCCAGGGAAATCATGACTTGGCAGCAACAGATGGAAAATGGCTGAGTGTTTGTGTGGTGTAAATCTGAAAATTGGCAGCTGACATCTTAAGGGTTTTTTAATTAATGCATGTGAGACAGGTTCTATGTACAACAAGACAGGCAGAGAGTAGGAGAGAAAAAGAACACAGAACAGTTTAATTACCTCTGGTTATGGACACTTTTGCCAGCAATAAAGCTTCCACGGCCTGTTCCTCAGACAGTGAACATCTGGCAATATCAACATTTTCGACCCCTTGATCAGCTCGCTCTCTGAAAGTAAAGAACATATCTAATTTTTTGTAGATATGAAAACAATAACTGAGATGTGACCGTTCAATCTAAAGCAGCAGATGTCATTTTCAGGATACGTCAAAACAGCACAGGAAGCTTACCACCAGACTGGTATTGTGGTTGTTCATTAGGTGATGGGAAATATGCAATATGTATACAAAATAATATACTTACCTTCCTTGAAAATCCATCTATACCGCCAAAGATGACAATGTTGTATCTTGAAAAAAAGCATTGGAATTAAAAGTGAAATGTTTAACCTATTGACCTGCTTCATTATTTATGTATTACCAGTTGATGAAGAACAACTCCAATTTCATACATCATTGAACATTTGTCTACGAATAAGTAAGAATAAAAAAGTTAAAATTACTTCTTAGATTTGATGGAGACATTATACATCTTAGTACCTTATCAATTTATGATTTGTATCAATGTGGACGAGAGACAGCGGAGCAGGAACAGAGTATTTTTGCCGAGCAACGCAACGAAGCTGGATCATTCTGGCAATGATACCTGCACCATCTACCCGCTGCAAAGACTCTTCGCCATTGTACACGATGGCCCATTGCTCTGAGACTTCCTTTGACCATTCTAAAGCCCGCATGGGGCATCCTTGCCTCAATGGCGCTGACTTTCTAGTCTAACTCTTCATCTGACATATCAGAATAGCATTCCCATTTCCTTCTGTAAAAAAAAAGCTAACCGTTACACTGTCACACAGCTAGGAGTGGTGGGTGCGGAGTCAGGCACAGAGAGCAGAGTAACAGGAAACCGACTTTATTGCGGTGTGCAAAATGTCCAACGCCAAAACAATAGGCGAACTATACAGAAGAGCAGCCCAAAACAGGACACCAAACTCATCAAGCGAAAACATACACCAACAAACAGAAAACAAGCCCGCACAAAAAGGAGGGGCGGGCCTAACCGGCTTAAATAGCCCTAACAACAAACACAAACAAGGAACAGGTGCAACCAATACAGAAAATCAATGGAAAGGAAAAAGAAGGTCGGTGGCAGCTAGTAGGCCGGTGACGACGACCGCCGAACGCCGCCCGAACAGGCAGAGGAGCCACCTTCGGTGGAAGTTGTGACATATATAATCATATTTAATGATAGTGTATCAACTATGAAACAAATAGGACATGGCCTGCTTATGAGTTGCCGTGAAAGAAAGTTAGATGAATTCAACTGAAAATGGCGAGAACAAAAGCATTTAGCTACGAATGCCTGGTTAGCTTGAGAATAATAATTGTACGATTTATCATTCTACGGTACGTGTGTATGTAAATATAGTAGAATGTTATGAACTGACACTGAATCTTAGGAGCTAACTATTAGCTATTTAAAAGTTGGATGGAAGAACGCCCAGTGCTGCTTACCTGAGACGCCATCACACAGTCCTTCTTCGTAGGTGTCCGCTATGACTTCCTTTGTGTCTGAAAAAAAACTTGCTTTCAGAACAATTATTTTTGAATGAAAATAAAACAATTTTGTTCTTGACAAAAAGACACAAATGTACCTCCATAGCATATAACAATTTGCCTGTGAATAACCAGACCTTCATACAAACTTGCTCCGCAGAATTCTTGACGCACACTCGAAGGTTGCTGCCATATCCTGCCAGCACGCCCAGAAGTGAGCCACTCAGGTGCAGAATGACGGGTGGAAGAGGGCAAGGAACGAGATGGGAGTAACAACAATTTATTGCAAGTTGGGGAGGGGGGCTAATAGCTGAACAATAGACTATTCAACCTTAACTAAAGAATAGTCTAATTGCCGACCTAGGTGTGAAGAAAAAAAAAACTCCTTATCACAGACCAGATGTGCCCTAACAACCAAGGGGTAGCTTGCTACTAAATGTAATAAAGTAATGACTTTTCAAATAAGTTACCTTACACGTTATGTTGGCTGACAATTTGTTAGCTACGCTGTCCTTACGAACCACATAGCATATCATTACAGCAGTATGTACCGGTATGTTAGCTAGCTACCTAATGTTAGTAGTTACACATCAAACTTGCCAGGATATTAACTATAGGCTATCTAACTACCAAATGTTCATTGACTTGATTATTCCCGTCATTCTTAGCTTAGCTAAATGGTATAGTCGTTGTGTGTTTTCAATGGACATTCGGGTGCTTTCGTAAATTCACTCTGGCTATATACACCGACTTCAGAGCACTCTCGTCTGAGTGTACGCAGAATGAATTTATGAGCGCTCAACACCGGTTGAATATGGCCGGTGTCAGTAAACGTCGGGCAAAAAAACGTATTTAAATTGTTTCCATCAGCACAGTTAGTCACCAACGCTCTGGTTAACACGAAAATTGCCTAACCATCTCTGCTAGGGCGAGTAAAATGGTCAGAGTGGTCTCATTTGTGTCTGGAAGTAGCTAGCAAGTTAGCTTGGGTGCTTGACTGCCGTTGTAAGGCCAGCACGCTCAAATCAACCCTACTCCTCGGCCCGAACGTCCAGTGTGCGCTCCGTCAGCGAAACGGTCTGAATTTACTTACTTAGTCTGAATTTATTTGTGAGGTTTGAGAATGTTTCGTTTGCTACACATGAATGTGTTTGAGCTAAGGCTGACAAGTTGTGGAACAATACAGTGGGTTGTGCAACATATGGTGTGACTAGCTGAAAGGCTGTGATTAACCTTGAGCGAGAACAGTATGTTGAAGCTATTGACACATGCATGGAAACAATGTTGCAGACAGCAGAGTCAGTTTTAGGTTGAGACACAAAAACAGGGACTGAGCCTGTGGCCTCAGTAACCCCAGACAGCTGAAGCGCCAAGGGGCTGGGACCAGCCCGTGCGCCTACGATAGGCTGAGTAAGTTTAAACCACGCTCAGACTCTACTCTGATAGTCCCGCCTAGAGCGGGAACTACTACTGTCAGTATTTAAAGAAGAAATTGTAAGGCGTTGTCAGTTCTCTGTTCTGCCCTGCGTGGTGTTACAGTGAACCCGTATATACGAAAATTGCATTTACCATTTATTGCTTGAGTGAATAAAAGACTTAGAACTTATTTAGTGACTCTGTGTCACCTTTTGTCCTGATGCCAGATCTGATTGACGCAATCCTAACAAAATCAATGAGATTTTTATTTTCACTGAATCTCCGTTTGGGTATTGGTTAGACTAGAATAAAAAATTAGGGTGCAGAAATGTTATGCTCTTATTGTAACCTTTGTTGAAATAGGCAAGTCAGTTAAGAACAAATTCTTATCTACAAGGACAGCCTACTCCTTTCCTCCCCGTCGGGGAATTGAACCCCAGTCTCCCACACGACACAGGGATTTTTTTAGCTAAGTAGCCCAGTACTGTACTGTCGACCGTCATGTTGGAAAGTACCATATTTTCCGTTCCATCCTAATGGTAACCCAGAGGGTTTTGTTGTTTTTCTTGGAATAGAAACACCATAATATTAATTAAGCAGGTACCAGTCAAAAGTTTGGACACATGTACTAATTCCAGAATTTTTCTTTATTTTACTATTTTCTACAGAATAATAGTGAAGACATCACAACTATGAAATAACACATATGGAATCAGTTAAGAACAAATTCTTATTTACAAGCACAGTCTACTCTTTCCTCCCCGTCAGGGGAATTGAACCCCGGTCTCCCACATGCCCGCATTCTCTAGTACAGCCATTATTGAAGGTACTTGAGGTCACAGAGAAAGTCTGGACTGCTCTCCCTTATGTAAGGAATTAGGCACTTTCCCATGTTTCCTACAGTATGTATTGTAGGCCATGTTTACTTGTCAGACTACACAGTAGCCAAATAGACAAATGCAGGTGGCTTATATCTTCAAAATGCCTTAAATGCAAAAGCATATACTGTATTTCTTCATCAGCATCTTTATGCTTTCATTAATAATGATAAAAAAATACTCTTTCAAAATGCAGATGTTGATTTAGTTATGGATCCATAACGAATTACTATGGGAATAAATATCACTGATTTACAGAAATATTGGAACAAAGTTGTCTAAAGAAGGCAAACAAATGGTTGCTTACTGGAAAATACTGTTTCAAACCACATGGTCAGGTTGTACAGCGTCATTATGGCTATTAGCAGGGCTATATTTTGGCCTTTATACATTTTATTTTGACCTTTATTCAGATTACAATCGCTCACTGTCGTTTTTTGGAAAACTAAATCATCTCCAAAATATCGTTATATATAGCCTTCCCACTGTGGACGTCTATTTCAGCACCATTTCGCGCTGCTCTGAGACGAGCATGGAGAAACGAAAATGTTCCATTTTATTCCATGATATCTTTAAGATATATGTGTTGACAAAAAATAAGCAAGTGATGTCTGCTAAATAATCAAGTTAGGTTACTCCAGAATAATTACTTCTAAATAACAAACAGGCTTTATTTACAAATTAGTGAGTGTCTCACCCCATGTTCAAGATTTGCCTTTTTCCTCGCTCACTCGAGGTTAAATGAAAACGAAATCTCCAAAATATTGTTACTTTTTAAACAAAGCGATGATTATTAATAATTTAGAATTATATAAAAGCCCCTTAGATATTCTCAGATATTCTCACAGATGTTAACGGAAAATGCACCATAGATATTAATTTAGAATCCTCCAATACTCTAAATGTAATTATTGGCGGAGAGTCACATCATTGAAAAACATATTTTTAGATATACTGTAGGCCTACCATAGGCAAAATGAGTATTGGTTACACTACAATTAGGGTGTGGAAATGTTATGCCCCTTAGATATTCATTTAGAATCCTCCAATCCTCGTATGCTGTAGCCTACTCCCGACCGTCAAGTTGTACAGTGCAATACTTTCCATTCCATCCTAACGGAAATTAAATATTGTGCCATAGAATGCTGCAGCAGCCCGCAAGGTGTGCTGCAGTATGATACAACTTTTAAAGGACCAACCACTGTAGCCATTGTGACATTTTGCATTTCTGACAAATGCCCTTGCTGGTGCGTCACAAATAATGGCTGAGATTTGGACTTTAAGATTTCTGTCTCCATAAAAAACGCCTTCAGTTTTCAGCTGCTGCATTTCCTCAAAGTCATGCACGAAATCAAGACTGGTTGGTTTCTTCTCCCCAAAGAACATCCCAATGACAAATGGTGACTTGTTTGTCTGGACCATGCCTTTTGTAGATTTCTATTAGCCCGAAGATGAGCTCAAATGCTCAATTCAGGCCTTTGTATAGAGGAAGGCCATCAATATTGATTTGGAGGGACACTGACTTTGTATGAACAAATGTTGTACGGTGGAACAGTACACCATGTTTAATGCCAGCGTGGAAATAGTTTCCACCACTGGTTGTTTTCAACAAAGTCTGTGAATCTTTTGGTAGGCCTAATTCGGGTATTTTCGTGGATAGAATCTTGAGTAGTTCAGTTAATGACAAATGTGGAATTTGTTTCCTAAGAGCCCAATACGAAAGTAACTTTCTGATATCATCCTCCTCATCTGTACTTATATCAATGCTCTCCTCTGTGCTCTCAGTGAAGCTCTCGTTAACTCCACCCTCACTACCAATTTAGTGTGCAAACATCAGCTGGCTCAACCCAACTATTTGACTCCTGCATTGGAAGAGACCCAAATGTGCTTATAACAATCATGCCTCTCTTCCCTTTCGACAGATCATGACTTTAGTTTTTACAAATCTTGTGCAACTCCCATCTGAATTTTTGTACATTTACTCCAGTAACTGGACATTTTACCTGGAAACTTTCGGTATGTAGACTGGACATCTGCAAAGAAAATCAAATGATACCATCAACGCTGGAATGTTTAACATCACTTTAAGTCAACAACAAAACAATGCAAGATTGGTCACTGGTTATCTAAGGGCAACAAAAGGAAAATTAAATGTCAATTAATTTACATGCTATGTTTCTTTGTGTGTGTCTTAAGGATGGTGGAAAATTTTTACTATGTGCATGCAGATAATACTACACTGAACATATAACACCAATATTAGACTGATGTAGTCCCAATTAATAACTAAATATATCATTGAAGACACATGAGGGCTGAGTATTTCCTAAAAAAATGACATTGTAATTGCTTTAGTCAGTATATTCACTTTATTGTTGTTTAATGCAGCCTTACAATGTGGACACAATAGTAGCACATTAAGTAGTCAAATACTGTGTGTAGGTTGGACCTGATGTCACTTGTTTAGTGCTTTTTCTCTGAATATGATGTTCCCTCAGCTTTGTGGAGCAAAACAAAATATCTTTGACATGAGCTGGCTGATCGCAGAACAGTGTTAAAAATATTTACAGTTAATTCTATTGGTGCGCAAACCAGGGAAATGGTGATTATGATTGGTGCTAATTTTTGTTGACCACATTACTCAGTATTTAAATATGAGTGTCTCAGCTCTAAATTAAAGCGACACCAAAGAGCAATGCTAGAATTGTATCAACGTGATGAGGATGCCTCTGTGCAGCTGGATGAGAGGTACAGCTAGCTTAGAGGTAAATTAGATACATTAAGGTAAATTTGGTGAGCGAATGGGGCTAACTAGTTAATTATAGCAATAATTTTAAGTAACCTAGCTTTAAGGTTGATCTTTACAATTTAGCCGTGCTAACATTACAACAATGCAGTTCCAACGGCCACTCACGAGACCCCTGCAGCTTGCTAGTTTGTTCTGAAGATCGTTGACTAGCTAGCTAGGTAACTAAGCAAATCGCTTTACTCTTTTTCAACTTTTAGCTGGTTACTGTTTGGAACTTGACTATGTTAACTTTCTGGCTCCCTTTATTGTCCGTGTTACTGGACAACTGTAGGGCACTTTTATTGTTCATGTAAATGTTAGTTGGCCGCCAACAGTCTAACTTTAGCGTCCGTCAACTAACTAAGTCATTAACGTTAACCCTAAAGGCATTATTGACTTATTGACCCATGACAGTTCCTAGGGTCCTTGTTAACATTGACCTTAGCCATACTATTTGCCATGATATAACATTTCAAACCATAACTTAAACATACTTTAATTTCTCATATAACTTACGTACATTTTTAGGTAACATCAACTCACCTTGGCTTTCTACTGGGACCACAGAGACGCCGGCTGGGTTTTTAAGAGACAGATGCGTGAGCAAGGTGATCCAGCTGATGAGCTGTTCTCTCCAGAGGATTCAACAGGACACACAGCAGGTAATGGTGATTTGCAAACCACACAGAAGGTAAAGGACGGCTTTTAATGGTGATGTGCAAATGACACAGAGGGTAAGAGGGCTTTTTAAATGGTGATTCATAACCTTTTGAGAATTATGGTGCAGGTCCGTTGTCACACCCTGATCTGTTTCACCTGTCTTTGTGCTTGTCTCCACCCCCCCAAGTGTCCCCCATCTTCCCCATTATATTTATACCGGTGTTCTCTGTTTGTCTGTTGCCAGTTCGTTTTGTCTGTCAAGCCTACCAGCGGTTTTCCCCTTGCGCCTGTCTTTTTCTATAGTTCCTGTTTTCCCGGTTTTGACCATTCTGCCTGCCCTGACCCTGCCTGGCGTTCTGTACCTTTTGCAGGAATGCAATCTGGTGAGGGCCCAAAAAGGTGACACTTTTGGTTGTTTTGTTGCACTGAAACATGCAAAAAATCCCTGCTAGGGAGAAGTGCAGTTTCAACTAATTAAACAACAAAGAATATGAACTACATGATCAGTCTCTGTGTGTAAATTAAAAAGTGGTTAATGTGAATCTAACTCACAGCAAAAAAAAATTAAGAAAGCAATCCAATGTTATTTGTTACCTATACTTTACTGCAAATGACACTCAAGTCTTGAGAAAAAAACAACACTAATATTAGTTAGCCATGACAGCCTTTATAATAGAACGCGTGTGCCTACACATCTAAATATTGCACTTGGGGGGGAAAAAACCCATCTTAAAGTAGAAATAGAATGAAACAAACAGGCATTCTATTTTTGCTCTATTATAGTGGCCATAAGGCTACATGTGTGCAAAAATAACATTCACTGAGTAAAAAAATATATATAATCCTCCACACGTTACTGTCAAGTTCAACACAACAAAAGCAATATCTTTGGGCTACACTGCCCATTATTACATTGTACACTTTCTCCCTGTGGACAGCTGTTCTACAATGTGCCAGCAGAGCATGATACCCTGTTTGCATAATTGATCTCTTTCAGGCCAAGAGTACACTTGGCATACCCCTTTTTATCCACTGTATTGAAAAAGTGAGAACGTGTGTGGTGTTCCTTTCACCTCTAACGTGGCATCCAGCTTAAGCCAGGCCTAGCTCCAACTACACTAGATCCCTGAATCCACTTTTTTATTTAACTAGGTAAGTCAGTTAAGAACAAATTCTTATTTTACAATGACGGCCTAGGAACAGTGGGTTAACTGCCTTGTTCAGGGGCAGAACAACAGATTTTTACCTTATCAACTCTGGGATTCAATCAAGCAACCTTTCGGTTACTAGCCCAACGCTCGAACCACTACCTGCCGCCCCAACAAGCAACGCCTCATTTTCACCTAATTCTCTCATTCTGAAAATTAACCACATACTGTAGAGGGAAAACATTAGTTAACAGATAGTGGTTAACTAGTTTCAAACAGATTGTCAGGGTACAGTAAGCAACTAAGAACGGCAAGGAGTTGTATACTATAGCGAATTGGTTAGGTTGCTAATGTTAGCTAACGTTAGCTGTCTGACTTTATTAGCAAGCTAATTTTCACACCATAAAACTCAATTATTTGATCGGTTAAGTTGGCTACAGTGTTGCCAACTTAGTGACTTTGTCGCTATATTTTGTGAATATTCAGACCCCTCTAGCAACAAATTTTCTAAAAAGTGACTAGCGACAAATCTAGTGACTTTTTCTGGTGTTATTGGAGGCGTGAAAGCACGTATCGTTTTTACTCTTCTCAACGAGCAGCGGGTGCTGCCGTGGGCCCCCCGCCGCCGTGGGCCCCCCATCCCAAAGCATTCACAGGCGGCCCAGTCCTCGCGCAGCAGTTCCTCCCAGCTGCAGTCAGAGCAGATGTTCACCCCTCCGCTGCAAATGAATTGCGCATGCGGGAAGCCCCCGCTGCCTGATCCCGCCCTGGCTGTAAATGTAAAATGTTCTTTGTCTAAAATAAATCACGGCACAAAAATAAAATTTAAAAAACGAAGTAACTCCACCAGAGTGTCTCTTTTGG
This sequence comes from Hucho hucho, assembly GCA_003317085.1. Lineage (NCBI taxonomy): Eukaryota > Metazoa > Chordata > Actinopteri > Salmoniformes > Salmonidae > Hucho > Hucho hucho. Next base: position 449,815 of record QNTS01000566.1, on the reverse strand, counting down.
GTCACTTTTGCCGGTCCCAAGCTTAGATAAAGTAGGAGGGTTGGAATTGTGACATAAAAAAAAACAAGAATCGACAGAAGAAAGTTCATTTGTAGTTCTAAACATTTTTAGGGTGTTTTTTACTCACCCTTTGTCTCTCCCACACCGTTATTCCTCTCTCCTACATCGTCCATCACACGTACATGCACATGGCCAATTATGCAAATGATCTTTTAGCCACGTCTAGCGACTTTTAGGACAGCCAATAGCAACTTTCCTTACTGAGGAGTTGGCAACACTGGTTGGCTAATGTTGCTCAACATTTCCCCTGGCTAGCTAACGGAGAATTCGACCCAACTAGCAAGATACTTAACAATGCTAATACTTGTTCCACCACACTTTCTCCCTCACCTCAAACTTTCCAAATGCCAGTTGTTTTTCGGTTACAGCTCAAGAAGTAGGCTTCATCACCTTCTCACCCCCGTCTCCGTGGTCAGGCTTCTCACATAACATTACCTTTTCGTTAACGTTCAGGGGACGTGCTGCTGTAACTGGCAAACTGCCTTTCCAGAGTGCGTGCTGATGCTGTAACTAGTACGTTGGTTGTCTCTTCTTTCTTCAGTCGACCTCAAGAAACGCTAATGGCCGATGAGCGTGTGCCGCTGACGGCGTGCCACCCAAAAAACGCTGCTGGACCGACATGTCATTGTTTGCTGGGTGACATTGAACCTATTTGGTTAACTTTAGTTAGTATGACAATTGGTTTGTCAACTGAAGTTAGATGGCTGGCTTGCTGGCTAACATTAACTTACATGTATGAAGTGTGTGTAACATTAGCGACGTTTTCTCAGAATGCCTTTTCGCTTTGCTAGTTATAGCCTAATGTAACATTGAACCTATTTGGTTAACTAGCTAGCTGTGACAATCAGTTTGTATTGCTAGGTATAGCCTACTGTTAGCTAGCCAGCTGAAGTTCCATGGCTGGCTTGCTAGCAAACATTGAACCTATTTGTCATTGCTAACTAAAGTTAACCAATCTGTTTTGTATTGCTAGGGACGTTACTCTATGGATTGGGATTTTAGTTCATGTTTTAGCTAGCTAGTTAATGTTACATGTCTAAACAAAAGACCCCAAGTTAAAGCTTGCTGTTAGCTAGCTAATGTTAATGGTGGTTCGATGGCTGGCTTGCTGGCTAACATTAACTTACATGTATGAAGTGTGTGTGTGTGTGTAACATTAGCGATGTTTTCTCAGAATGACATTTTGATTTGCTTGTTATAGCCTAATGTAACATTGAACCTATTTGGGTAACTTTAGCTAGCTATGACAATCGGTTTGTATTGCCAGTAACGTTACTCTATGGATTGGGATTTAATTGAATTTTAAAATCTAGCGAGCTAACGTTACATGTCTAAACAAAAGACCCCAAGATAAAGCTTGGCCAGCTGAAGTACGATTGCTGGCCTGCTAGCTAACATTGAATCTTTTTGTTTAGCTTTAGCTAGCTATGACAATCGGTTTGCAAGTATTGCTAGTTAAGGCTTGCTGTTAGCTATCCATCTGAAGTTCTATGGCTGGCTTATTAGCCAAATATACACTGGGGTTGCTTGCCAAGAACACAGTGAATGTTCCTGAGTGGCAAAGTTACAGTTTGAAAATCTATGTCAAGACCTGAAAATGGTTGTCTAGCAATGATCAACAACCAATTTGCCAGAGCTTAAAGAATAATGGGCAAATGTTGCACAATCCAGGTGTGGAAAGCTCCTAGAGATTTACCCAGAAATACTCACAGCTGTGATCGCTGCCAAATGTGCTTCAACAAAGTATTGACTTAGGGGTGTGAATACTTGATGTAAATTCGATATTTTATTTCATTTTCAATACATTTGGAAACATTTCAAAAAATAATTTAACTTTGTCGTTATAGGATATTTTGTGTAATTGGTTGAGAGAAAGATATTTACTCCCATTTAAATTCAGGCTGTAACACAACAAATGTGGAAAAGTCTAGGGGTGTGAATACTTTTTGAAGGCAATGTATGTTAAGATGAATGCACTAGTTGTAAGTCACTGGTAGGAGCGTCTGCAAAATGTAATGTAATAGAAATTAATGGTCACTGGTAGGAGCGTCTGCAAAATGTAATGTAATAGAATAGATAAGAATAGAGTACCATGATTAAAGGTTATCATGAATGAATTGTGAATAATGATGAGTGAGAAAGTTACAGAGGTATAAATATCATGCCCTCCAAAAATGCTAACCTCTCCTATTATTGGTAATGGTGAGAGGTTAGCATGTCTTGGGGGTATGATCCTCTGTAACTTTCTCACTCATTATTCATAATTCATTCATGATAATCCGTAATCATGGTAGCATCCACATTAATGCAGGTGTTCAGAAACACTCTTTATTTACATTAAAATTACTCTAAATGACACAATACATTGTTTACCATTCATTACCCCTAAATAAAAGGTGACGCTCTGTACAGTTGCCCAATATGAAACATTTTCTCAAATCCAAAATGGTGGAGTATAGAGCCAAATTACAAGTTGTAGCTTCACTGTCCAAATAAATACATAGGGGAGTGTATGTGAGTGAAGAAAAGACAGTATGTCACGTCACACCGACTTTTATAGTGACCGGTCACATTAAGGGTGTGGCGTCACTGTAAACATCTTTGATATTAAGCATCTCAATTATATCACGTGAAAGGGAAGGAGTTCCCAAAGATCATTTGACGACCCGTTACTCTACTCAGAGAACCAAGGTTACATCCATAGCCCAGCGTTTTCATGTCTGTATTTATTCAAATGGTAAGTACAACTGGAGAGCAACTTCAAAATATACTCATAGCATCTCTGAATCTTTACGCGGCGTTCCTCCTCCAGACCTGATTGAGGGTTAGAAGGCTCCTTAACATCAGCTGCCCAGCTGCTTCCCTTTGTCGCGTTTCCTATTAGGACCGGCCTGAATCCCAGACGATAAAGCTTCCTGAGCTGAAAGAGTTACAACGGTTAACAGAGTTATCTTTAAATGGTTTGTCTTTATTGAAATTGCATGGCATGCACAAGTCATCTCCCAATATTGTGGGGACCTGGATCAATGTTGAGTATTGCAGTGCATCCGGTGTGACCACGCTGAATAAGAGGTTATACACCACAGTGTATTTCACAGGAGGATTTCAAACCCAACCGAATAGAAGGGATGTTATACCCTCTAAATAATCAGACACTCTATCCACCACATTTACATGTGTACTACATTTAGTGTGTATACTTTAATCGTTTTTTGACACGAGCTTTATACATTAGGTGAAGTAGTCAAAACAAGGGCAGATATTTATGACATATCTGGGGATGTGAGGCTGGGCCAGTGCTGCCCTGTTGAGGCTGGGCCGGGGGTGTTGATGTTGGGCCGAGTGCTGCACCTGTTCAGGCTGAGCCCAGTGCTGCCCCTTTTGAGACTGGGGGTATTGAGACTGGGCCTGGTTCTACCCCGGTC
>QNTS01000566.1:319578-428413 GCA_003317085.1 Hucho hucho | reverse complement strand
GTGTACTCCTCATAACTATCTCAGTGTTATGTCATAACTTATTTTTCACTGGTTTCACTCTCTATCTCTCCTCACCACTGAGGCTGTCCACAGCACTTTCCCTGGTTCCTGGTCATTTGAATCTGAGTGGTCAGATATACATATAACGAGCTGTGAAAACGTGGTCACTTGTCTGAATTGCTCTGGTCTAAAACAGCTCCCGTACATCACTGAAGATGTCTGAGAAACATTTTAATTCGCAGCTTTTAGCTTCTCTGTCTGCTGGACCGTTTTGGGAGTGGGTGGCTTGTGTGGTGTTAGAGCAAGAATAGTGTTGTGGTGCCATGACCTACCTGACTTTCGTTCCAAGATGGCGTAGCAGTCGGGTGTCTGTTTTGTTTGTCTTGTCCCATCCCGTGTATATATAGTTTTCTTCAGATATATTTCATACATATTTTTTACATTTTTTATCTCAATTTCCATCTACGGACTGAACATACTCTCCTGCAACCCACCTCACCCAAAGTGGGATGGATCTGCTATTTTTTATACTTTAGAACCGGAACCTCCATCAGAAGGTAGCCAGCTAACTAGCTACTGGTGAGTAGGCCACTGCTAGCGGTCATCACCATTAACTTGGACATTAGCCAGCCTCAGCCCAGTCAATTCCCACCACTCTGCACAGCGAGATATCAACCCAGAGCACATCGGACTGCTTTTTCTCTACCACATCTCCGGATTCCTACCGCAAGCTCTGAACCTTTACTCCGGGTCATCGCAGCTAGCTAGCTGCTATCCGAGTGGCTACTCCTGGCTAACGTCTCTGTCCTGAAGCAAGCACCAGTTAGCCTGGAGCTAGCCTCGAGCTAGGCCCATCTCCCGGCTATTCGAAAAGATCCATCAGACAATTCTTGGGTTTCAATACCTCTTTTGCCAATTGGTCTGTACCCCTTGCTGCTGACACGGAGCCCCGCCGATCCATCACGACTGGTCTACCGATGTAACCGCCCGAGGGGGTTTCAACAGGCTCTTCCGTTGCAATATCCCCTTGAGGCCCATCTGCTAGCCTGCTAACCCCGGCCTGCTAGCTGTCTGAAGCGCCGTGTTTCCAGCTCGCCTAGCAACTCACTGGATCCTATGATTACTTGGCTACACATGCCTCTCCCTAATGTCAATATGCCTTGTCTATTGCTGTTTTGGTTAGTGATTTTGTCTTATTTCACTGTAGAGCCTCCAGCCCTGCTCAATATGCCTTAGCTAGCCCTTTTGTTCACCCCCCCACACATGCGGTGACCTCACCTGGCTTAAAAGGTGCCTCTAGAGACAAAACCTCTCTCATCGTCACTCAATGCCTAGGTTTACCTCCACTGTACTCACATCCTACCATACCCTTGTCTGTACATTATGCCTTGAATCTATTCTTCCGCGATCAGAAATCTGCTCCTTTTACTCTCTGTTCCGAACGCACTAGACGACCAGCTCTTATAGGCTTTAGCCGTACTCTTATCCTAACCCTCCTCTGTTCCTCTGGTGATGTAGAGGTTAACTCAGGCCCTGCAGCCCCCAGCATCACTTCCATTCCCCAGGCACTCTCATTTGTTGACTTTTGTAACCGTAAAAACCTTGGTTTCATGCATGTTAACATTAGAAGCCTTTAGCACACTCCGCCAACCCGGATGTCCTAGCCATGTCTGAATCCTGGCATATGAAGGCCACCAAAAATCCTTAAATTTCCATCCCTAACTATAACATTTTCCGACAAGATAGAACTTCCAAAGGGGGCGGAGTTGCAATCTACTGCAGAGATAGCCTGCAGAGTTCTGTCTTACTATCCAGGTCTGTGCCCAAACAATTTGAGCTTCTACTTTTAAAAATCCACCTTTCCAGAAACAAGTCTCTCACTATTGCCGCTTGTTATAGACTCCCTTCAGCCCCCAACTGTGCCCTGGACACCATATGTGAATTGATCGCCCCCCATCTATCTTCAGAGTTTGTATTGTTAGGTGAACTACACTGTGACATGCTTAACACCCCGGCCGTCCTACAATCTAAGATAGATGCCCCCAATCTCACACAAATTATAAAGGAACCTACCAGGTACAACCCTAAATCCGTAACCATGGGCACCTTCTTAGATATCATCCTGACCAACTTGCCCTCTAAATACACCTCTGCTGTCTTCAACCAGAATCTCAGTGATCATTGCCTGCGTGTGTAATGGGTCCGCGGTCAAACGACCACCCCTCATCACTGTCAAACGCTCCCTAAAACACTTCAGCGAGCAGGCCTTTCTAATCGACCTGGCCCATGTATCCTGGAAGGATATTGACCTCATCCCGTCAGTAGAGGATGCCTGGTTGCTCTTCAAAAGTGCTTTCCTTAAATAAGCATGCCCCATTAAAAAAATTTGAACTAAGAACAGATATAGCCCTTGGTTCACCCCAGACTTGACTGCCCTTGACCAGCACAAAAACATCCTGTGGCGTACTGCATTAGCATCAAATATCCCCCGCGATATGCAACTTTTCAGGGAAGTCAGGAACCAATATACTCAGTCAGTTAGGAAAGCTAAGGCTATCTTTTTCATACAGAAATTTGCTTCCTGTAGCAATAATTCCAAAAATTTTTGGGACACTGTAATTTAGTTTTATTTTGACAGTCGACTCCACACAAAAATAATGCTCAAACAGTGGTGTATTCATTTCGCCTAACAGCTGCAAAACGAGAGTTTCTATTGGACAAATTCAGGTAGATGCCGTTTCGCAAAAGAATCGGCGTACTGAATTACACCCCAGATCACTTGATTTGCACTGACGCACTTAAACGTGCGCGTCCCCGCGATTCAGCGATAAAAATGGCGGCCGCCGCCGGATCAGGTAAAGTAATTCCCCATTCACACATTTGTGAGATTCATTTGATAAGCTTTTATTTTACGTGTAATATAATAGTGGTCTATTTGACCTTCCAACATGAGCCATTCATCTCAAAGACGCCACATTTCCCCAGACAGCATGTTTATTAACGTTAGATTAATGTGGGTGTTAGCTCAGCCAGTATTGCGCGCTAACAAACATTAGCTCAGCTGGCTCTTCGGGTATTTTTCTGCTTTCGCCCAACTCATGTGCTTTTAAAACATAACATAGTTTATGGCAGAATCAAGTCATCGTCATAATTGACTCTTGGTGAATGTATTGTGGTGGTTTAGCCATCTGCGCATTCAGCTAACGTTAGCTAGCCTAATCAACTGCAGCGTCATGTTTCTGCAGAGCTAACGTTAGCTAGCTAACGACACTAGCGGGTAACCGTTACTAGCTGAACCGACACAATTTGCAAAGCGAGTTTGACAGAAACCGAATTAGTTAACTACCATAAATGTTTAGAATAACTAAGCTAACTAACTATATAGCTGGAATCTTTCAGAATACATTTATCCAACTTCCTATCAGCGGTTAGTTGAGTGAATGTTCCTTTTAATCAGCCGTGAGTATTGAACTATTTTGGTTAAGTTTATGCTAGCCAAAGTTAGTTACCTAGCTAGTTTTGTCAACTGGTCATTAACCTTGGTACACACCAGGGGCTCTTCATAACGCCAAAAATGTTCATAACGCCAAAAACGTTGCAAAACGCGTCTTAACCGGAAACAAACGAAACCGAGGTACCTACCTGAATTTGACTCACTCCTAAACTCTCGTTTTAGTGACTAATGATTACACCCCAGTGGTACACACCCATTACTTGAGAAATGTATAGCTACAGGAAATTGCGCGTCAGATTGGAGTGCATGTATAGGTGATTAATAAGGGAGAACTAGTTAAAGGCCCAGTGCCGTCAACGTGATGTCCTGTATTTGATATATATTTCCACACGGAGGTTCGTATAATACTGTGAAAAGGATTTTAATGCCCTATTAGTGTAAGACAGTGGTCACCAACCGAGTCAAAATCACTTTGTCAAAAAGCAAGCAGATCTATAGCTTTTCCCCATTTTTTTTTTCATGACTTAAACATGAGCCTATGCAACATTAACATATGAAAAACAGCACTGTAGCGGTGGGGTATAGGCCCAATATATTATCATCGCATATTGGCTTTGCTTGAATTTTCCTGCCAATGCATTGTTCTTTGAGGTAGGCAATAAGATCACTCCGGTAATGGATCAGTTGTATTACATGAGGCACAGCTAAGTGACCATAAATGTTAAATAATTTGTTATTTTGATTTTACTGGGCTGATGGTGCCTGCATCGGATGGTCAGTCTCAGAGGGAGAGAGCAGCAGACTGAGGGTCCGCCTCAACGTCCCTCCGCTCTCCCTGTCCTCCTCTAACACTGACCAAAAGGGGGGCACCGTCTTAAAGCTGATGGCGAAACTCGTGCCGCACCACATTGTTTCTTCCTCGTGCATAAATTCTAGTTTTTACTCCAATGACCAGAAAGTCAAATATTACTATATATTTAAAAAAAGACCTAAGCCTCTAACGCAAGCAAGCCATATCGATACATTTTCCTACTCATTCATTGCAGCTGCAGTGCTAGTTGTAATGCGAGTGGCAGTAGGGAGAACGCATATTTTATGACTTATAAAAGTGTTGACAGTGCTGAGTATAAACATGAACATGAATCATAAAAACAGCAGCTCTGTGCTGTATTAGTTGCTGTGCGCTCAAGGAAGATTTATTTACGCCTGCTACGTTAGGTTACTGCAGACATGGTAATCGGAGTCATTCGATTGGCCAAGCGGTAGGCCTATAGGTGCATTTGATTTGCTTTCCGGGCCCGTCGGGAAGGCAGTTTGTCCTTCAGACACCTCAAATAGTTCAAAATGGGAACACTTCGCCTACCCGGCAAGCAGGGCAGCTGAATTGGGTGCACCTACCGCCAACAGCGCAAGACGAATAAAAATATATATTGTTGGGTTTTTACTGACATGTTTGATCAACTAGGAATGCCTTGGAGATCGACCAGTTGACACTGTGCTAGCTAGCTTGAAAGTTAGCTAGCACAGTGTTGCTCCCGCCTGCTGTGTACCGGAGTCCTCCTTAGGACTCGCTGGCTAAGCTAGCACACCGTGTCCTTCATTCCAGCCTGCCGAACACCTGGCCTCACCGATGTTAAAATAACTGCCGGAAAAAAGGTGCCCGACAGGCGGGGACAAAGGACACTCTACTGTTGTTTACTAGCTACAGTTTTCGCCCCCCTTTCTCTTCTGTGCGGTTTAACGGCGATTGGTATCCAATGTTATGGTGCATTACCGCCATTTATTGTACTGGAGCGCCCCTGCTTCCTGCATATGTACTGGAGTCATAGCTTAAAAATGAACCAAATTAAGTATAAAGAGGGGTTCGAACGCCCCAAATTGCGGGCTGCAGTTGCACCCTTCTCCTCAGACCACTCAAACAGTCCTAGCAAAATTCCTGCTTAAGAAATTTCCCTTTGCTAAGAAGCAAGATTGTTTCTTTTTGAGCATTTTTAATTGAAAACATTTACAGTAAGGTACTCAATTTAACATTACATGGCTCCTACTATAATGTATTTGATTAGCTGAGGGTTGTGGGTTTTAAATCCATCATTATCGAAATACATACTTAAATGTGTACCTGAAATTGGATGAAGGGAATGCTTTATCAGTAGACCTGCCAAAACACTGTTTGGCTACAGGGCTAAATTGAAAGCTTATGGTAAGGAATGGAACAATCTAACGGAGTACTGCTCAACACAGACTCGAGTGGCTTCAATCTCTCAAGCATCATCAGTTTTTGACATTTTTTATGTTTTATGCCTTATTACGATGACTACTATGTTCAGTCTTGGGCCACGCTTGACATTTTTTAATACCCGTTGAGTAAACATGACACACTTGTTTGTGTGCAGTAGCTACTAGGTACGTGTGGTTGAAAAATGTCTGCTTTGAACCCTCTCTGTTTAAAAAGGCGTCAAAGTACCCCGTAACTTCCGGCTGCTGGAGGAGCTGGAAGAGGGCCAGAAGGGTGTTGGAGACGGGACGGTGAGTTGGGGACTGGAGGACGATGAGGACATAATGCTGACTCGCTGGACAGGCATGATCATAGGGCCTCCCAGGGTAAGGAAAAAAGCTAATGACACACACACACACACACACCATAGGGCCTCCCAGGGTGGGAGGGCTCAAACGCACACTAAACAACGCCACATAGAAACCCTTGCTTACTCCGGCCTGGTTTCCTTAATTCCTATCAAATTTTATTGGTCACTTACACATATTTAGTGCGTTGGAAGAGAGGAACTGTGTTTTTACTCGACGGCAGGTTTGGCTGCCAGTGGAACAAGGAGTGAAATAATAACCTTTAGAACGGTGTTGTTCCCAGACAGATCTATTTACCAAGGAGAAGTGAATGTGCATAAAACTTTTTTGAGAGTATGTTTGGTAGAAATACTATGTTTTGAAGTGGCGGCAATGAGTTTGGCGCCACAGCTAAATGAATGCACACGACACAGCAGGCCAGCTCTAAACCATGCACATATAGCTAGTTCTTGGGTAATGGCTAGCTTATGAAGTATGATGTGTTTTTGTTGACGTTGCTTGTGAGCATAAACATAGCATAAATCACCTTTCACCCAGTAGAGGCAGCCCACACACCAGAAGTGGGACAGCATTGAAATGGAATAGGAACATTCTAATTATATTGGGACGGCCAAACGGGCACGCAGCAGCACAAACACAGGCCTACAACAAGCTTATTATCATAGAGCACGGCTGATGACAACCAAGACAGTTACCCACGACCATGCAGTCTTTGTCTTGAGCTGAAACCTATTTCAAGACTTAAATCTTTTAAATGCCTTTTTTCTGATGTCCTTCTTCCAGACAATCTACGAGAACAGGATGTACAGTCTAAAGGTAGAATGTGGACCCAGATACCCAGAGTCTCCCCCTTTTGTCCGATTTGTGACCAAGATCAATCTGAATGGCGTACACAACTCAAATGGTGTGGTAAGTCCCAAGTCATACATTTCCTGTTCGGGTTGGATCAATTAACTCAAATCAAAAGCAACCTTTGTATTTGTGTGTAGCCTGAAAGACTTCAGCCTACAGCTAGCAAAGCACATCGGATTCATTACCTACAGACGCAGGACTGGTTTTCCAGAACCAGATTTACCCTACTCCTGGACTAAAACGCACTTTAAACTGAACATGTCTTTAGTCCAGGAATTGTATTTGCTTGTTTTGAGGGCACTTTTGCCTCAGCTGAAGTCACCAAAGCCACGTTTTTTAAATGAGCCAAAGTTTGAACACACAATTTTCTTGAACGGAGGCCATGTCCTTTCCAAGTGATGTCTGCATATAAATAAACTCAGTAAAAAAAGAAACGTCCTCGCACTGTCAACTGCATTTATTTTCAGCAAACTTAACATGTGTAAATATTTGTATGAACATAACAAGATTCAACAACTGAGACATAAACTGAACAAGTTCCACAGACATTTCTGACTAACAGAAAAGGAATGTGTCCCTGCACAACGGGGGTGGCAAAAGTAACAGTCAGTATCTGGTGTGGCCACCAGCTGCATTAATTACTGCAGTGCATCTCCTCGTGGACTGCACCAGATTTGCCCGTTCTTGCTGTGAGATGTTACCCCACTCTTCCCCCAAGGCACCTGCAAGTTCCTGGACATTTCTGGAGGGGAATGGCCCTAGCCCTCATCCTCTGATCCAACAGGTCCCAGACGTGCTCAATGGGATTGAGATCCGGGCTCTTTGCTGGCCATGGCAGAACACTGACATTCCTGTCTTGCAGGAAATCACACACAGAACGAGCAGTATGGCTGGTGGCATTGTCATGCTGGAGTGTCATGTCAGGATGAGCCTGCAGGAAGGGTACCACATGAGGGAGGAGGATGTCTTCCCTGTAACGCACAGCGTTGAGATTGCCTGCAATGACAACAAGCTCAATCCGATGATGCTGTGACACACCGCCCCAGACCATGACGGACCCTCCACCTCCAAATCGATCCTGCTCCAGAGTACAGGCCTCGGTGAAACGCTCATTCCTTCGACGATAAATGTGAATCCGACCATCACCCCTGGTGAGACAAAACCGCGGCTCGTCAGAGAAGAGCACCTTTTGCCAGTCCTGTCTGGTCCATCGATGGTGGGTTTGTGCCCATAGTTGACGTTGTTGCCGGTGATGTCTGGTGAGGACATGCCTTACAACAGGCCTACAAGCCCTCAGTTCAGCCTCTCAGCCTTTTCCGGACAGTCTGAGCACTGATGGAGGGATTGTGCGTTCCTGGTGCAACTCGGGCAGTTGTTGCCATCCTGTACCTGTCCCACAGGTGTGATGTTCAGATGTACCGATCCTTTGCAGGTTTTGTTACACGTGGTCTGCCACTGTGAGGACAATCAGCTGTCAGTCCTGTCTCCCTGTAGCACTGTCTTAGGTGTCTCACAGTACGGACATTGCAATTTATTGCCCTGGCCACATCTGCCGTCTTCATGCCTCAAGCACATTCACACAGATGAGCAGGGACCCTGGGCATCCTTCTTTTGGTGTTTTTCAGAGTCAGTAGAAAGGCCTCTTTAGTGTCCTAAGTTTTCATAACTGTGACCTTAATTGCCTACTGTCTAAGCTGTTAGTGTCTTAACGACCGTTCCACAGGTGCATGTTCATTCATTGTTTATGGGTCATTGAACAAGCATGGGAAACAGTGTTTAAACCCTTTACAATGAAGATCTGTGAAGTTATTTTGATTTTTATGAAATATCTTTGAAAAACAGGGTCTTTTTTTTTTTTTTTTTTTTTTTTTTTTTTTTTTTTTTTTTGCTTGTTTAGCTGTGTGTGTGTGTGTGTGTGTGTGTGTGTGTGTAAGTTGAGTCTCACGTGGATGTAACCTCCCATTCTCAGGTGGACACGCGGGCGGTGGCTGCACTGGCCAAGTGGCAGAACTCGTACAGCATCCGTGTGGTGCTGCAGGAGCTCCGGCGGCTCATGATGTGCAAAGAGAACATGAAGCTCCCCCAGCCACCCGAAGGCCAGCTATTCAGCAACTGAGCCCCCTGACCCTGACTAGCCCTGCTATCCAAACTCTCCTTCACTATCCCTCCATCCAACACACAAATAAATATACACATTCAATACATGCACACAATGATTCAACGATTCCTCACACGCACACACATCCGCACATACAGTGTACATGTACCCCTCTTATTTTTCAGACTCTTGAAACCTCTGTTCTCACGTAAGCTCTTTTTGCCAGGTCCCTTCCCTTTTTGTCCTAAGTCATGGCCACTTTGTCTCTCGAGACCTTCTCGTTGGACAGAGAGATGGTTGCACAGGTGGACTCCCATTCCCTACCCTGACACCCAATGCTCACCACTGTGCATACCAGACGTTGATACAAATTACTTAATCTTGTTTTTTGTTTTTTATCTTTGTGTTCTACATACAGATTGTAAAATAACATAAATGATCTTATTGAGTGTACCTATCTTATGTGTGTGCTGGGTTCTTCAACCAAGGATGGTGGCATTTACTTTGTACTGTAGGTATAACAAGGGTGGAAATCAAGATGACTTGCTGCTTCCGCAAAAGAAAAATAGACCTGTGCCCCCACTGCAATGTGATAAAGTTTTCACTGTTCGGCTCTTAATTTTTCTGCAATGATTCTGCTCCCCCAGTTGGACTTGTCAGGTCAGGAGCAGTGGCTTGGGATCTACGGCATAGTCTTGCCAGTGTGTATCAGAAAGCTAATAAATAAACATTGCNTTTTGTGCTTTGCACCTTTTTTCAGGTTCACCACATTACTGTGGCCTCCTATGTGGAGAATTAGTTTTTGTTTTGTCTTTAGGGCTGACCTGTTTACTCAGAGGTCATCGCATACAGTGGGCTCACTGAATGCAACGTGTGGCTTTAGTTGTTTATTTCATAACGGGTGTGAATCTGGGTGAAGGTGACCTATGCATGGTTTTATTTGAATTAAACCTTGTTACTTTTGCATGTGTTTGTCTTCTGATTCTCAATCCATTTTGGCAAGGGCGGCATTCAGTCAAACCCGCACCGTGGAATGATAGCATTGGGTCTACTCTAACAAACTGCATGTTTGACCTGAATTCAAAATAAGTGGGTTTTTTTTTTTGTGTATCCCATGCCTTAGAATGTTCCTGCTCTACAAAAATGTACAATGTTACGATGCCAAAGTGGTATCCATTCTGATTTTAAAAGGTAGTTAATTCAAATTATATTTACCTAATCCTATGGATACCTAAAAGGTATTTTATGGAATTTGCATCAGCATGTTCTAAATCTGAACTGCTAACCAAGTTGTATAGAAATGTTACGCTAGAGAATGGAAGTGTATACTACCAAAGTATAGGGTCTCCCTGCTCTTGATGGTTCTATTTTTTTTCACTTCAAAACAACTCAACTTATAAGTATAACAAATGTTAACACTTTAGTGTAGAGTCACATAATAGCTTAATAGACCTTCATTGGGTATTAACCATTTACTGTACTTATTCAGTTTCTTTCCATATCTTATACTAATCCCTAATTAATACAACAAAATGTGATCCCTATAGTGTTACCAAAAAGATTGCTGACAACTTGCAAACAAATCTCAGGATGTTCTACAAATTCTCCAAATCTTTCTGTCATGTGACACTTTGCTTTGACGGAAAGACTTCTGCAGTGTAATGCAGATTTTCATGATATTAGGATGGCTCTCCTGATCTGATTTCGCTGGATTTTTTTCATTTTTGAAGCCTGATAGTGGGAAGCAGCATTAAATCAGTCCACCCACCCTGGATAGATAGGAAAACATCATTTAGGATGTAAGCTGTCGTCTGCTGAGCAGGAAACACGTCTGCTCAGAAAATGGGGATTGTTCTCATCCATCTTGATAGTGACTTGCAAGGTGCAGCAGCTCTATGGGAAGCAGACTACTGGTCCCCATTCAACAGCTGTTGACTCTTGTGGCTGCTGCTCCTCCTGCGAGGCTGACGTGGAGACGGGACAAAGAGAGTCACGTGACTGGGGTGGTTTTGAGGGGATAGCAGCACAAATCCATCACAATGAGAGAGACAGCTGGGGGTGCCCCAGTCTCCTATAGGCTACGTCACACAATATGGAGCACTCTGAACTCTTAAGGACTGGCAAAATTAGAGTACACCTCGTTATTTCAGCGCCAGTATTCATGTGCCTCAACGTCGGAGTGCTGATCTAGGATCAGGTCCCTCCTGTCCATGTAGTCTCATTATGATATAATAGCAAATCCAATCCTAAATCAGCACTCCTGTGACGATTTATGAATACAGCCCCAGAAATTGTTAGGTATTCTATCAGGAAAAATGTATTTTGTATTGTGTTTAGGCAATTATTTGCATTCACAGGAAAGTCCTAGAATCACATAATTCAAGATTAGTTAGGTTTGTGTTCATTTCCATTTGAATGTCCCATGGTAAAAATTCTATGGAAAGAATACTTATTTTTTTGATGAACCATTGGGTAACACTTTACTTAAAGCCTGCAGGTATAATGCATCGTAAGGCTAATATGCATGTATGACCCTTTACAATGTCTTACTATGATCTCATAATTATCTAGACAAAATTCCAGCGATGCAGTTTTTTTCTCTGTTCTCTCACTATCTGCCTCGCACCTTGCTTTCAATTCCGTCCCGCAAATGAAACCTCCAGTAAACCAAGCCCCCCCCAAAAAAAGATGTCCCTGCATTTGCTTCATGACAAGACACTTTCTAATCAGATTATAAGTATTGGCTTTATATAGACAGCCATTTGTGTGGTAAGGGAAAGGAAAATAGACATCCCCATCCATCACCCTAAATGTATGTGCTGTGATGAACAATCCTTCCATCACCTTGACTGTATCTGAAATAAAAAAAAAAAAATAAAAAAAATATTGGTCACATACACATTGTTAGCAGATGTTAATGCGAGTGAAGCGAAATGCTTGTGCTTCTAGTTCTGACAGTGCAGTAATATCTAACAAGCTTTGATGCACCTGTGCTGACTTCGCCTTCTGGATAGTAGCGGGGTGAACAGGCAGTGGCTCGGGTGGTTGTCCTTGATCTTTTTGGCCTACAGTGAATAGGAGAGCAAAAAGTGTTTCATCACCATAACAGTATTGAATTCTCAATCATTGAATGGGTCTAATTTGGAATCAGGACACAGGTGTTTGTAGGATACAGAGTCGGGGACTACTGAAAAAATAGAACATGAATATAAAATAGAATATGACTTGTTGACCAATATGACCAACTACATGGACTTAAGAGACCACGTAGTGGTACTAGTTTTCAACTTTTTGCTCATGCTGCCTGTAAAGTAAACAGACTATACCAAAGCAACAGTAGAGGTTGAAAATTAGGATGTTAACCCTTGATGAGAATGAAAGTGTAGTTATTTGTGTATCATAGAAAAACCTTCCAACCACATTTTCTCCTATTTTGATATATACAGTACATTCGTAAAGTATTCAGACCCCTTGACTTTTTCCACATTTTGTTACGTTGTACAGCCTTATTTTAAAATGGATTAAATTAATTAAATTAATGTTTCTACAAATTGATTGAAGTCCATCTGTGGTAAATTCAATTGATTGGACATGGTTTGGAAAGGCAGACACCTGTCTATATAAGGTCTCACCGTTGACAGTGCATGTCAGAGCAAAAACCAAGCCATGAGGTCGAAGGAATTGCCCGCAGAGCACAGAGACAGGATTGTGTCGAGGAACAGATCTGGGGAAGGGTACCAAAAAATGTCTGCAGCATTGATGGTCCCCAAGAACACAGTGGCCTCCATCATTCTTCAATGGTAGAAGTTTGGAACCACCACGACTCTTCCTAGAGCTGGCCGCCCGGCCAAACTAAGCAATCAGGAGAAGCGCCGATGTTCAATCTGACAGAGCTCCAGAGTTTGTCTGTGGAGATGGGAGAACAACCATCTCTGCAGCACTCCACCAATCAGGTCTTTATGGTAGAGATGCCAGACGGAAGCCACTCCTCAGTACAAGGCACATGACAGCCCGTTTGGAGTTTGCCAAAAGGCACCTAAAAGTCTCAGATCATGAGAAACAAGATTCTCTGGTCTGATGAAAACAAGATTGAACTCTTTGGCCTGAATGCCAATCGTCACGTCTGGAGGAAACCTGGCACCATCCCTACGGTGAAGCATGGTGGTGGCAGCATCATGTTGTGGGGATGTTTTCAGTGGCAGGGACTGGGAGGGAAAGATGAACGGAGCAAAGTACAGAGAGATCCTTGATGTAAACCTGCTCCAGAGCACTCAGGACCTCATACTGGGGCGAAGGTTCACCTTCCAACAGGACAACGACCCTAAGCACACAGCCAAGACAATGCAGGAGTGGCTTCGGGACAAGTCTCAATGTCCTTGAGTGGCTCAGCCAGAGCCCGCACATCTCTGGAGAGACCTGAAAATAGCTGTGCTGCAACGCACTCCATTCAACCTGATAGAGCTCGAGAGGATCTGCAGAGAAGAATGGGAGAAACTCCCCAAATACAGGTGTGCCAAGCTTGTAGCATCATACCCAAGAAGCCTCGAGGCTGTAATTGCTGCCAAAGGTTCTTCAACAAAGTACTGAGTAAAGGGTCTGAATACTTATGTAAATGTGATAATACAGTAGTTTTCGAATTACCTTTTTTTTTCTTTGTCAATATGGGGTATTGTGTGTAGATTGATGAGTAAAGAAAACAATTCAATCAATTTTTGAATAATGCTGTAACGTAACAAAATGTGGAAAAAGTAAAGGTCTGAATACTTTCCAAATGCACTGTAAGTATATTCAGAAACTATTCATACCCCTTGACTTATTCCACATTTTGTTACAGCCTGAATTCAAAATGTATTACATTGAAAAGTCAAGGAGTCTGAATACTTTCGAATGCACTGTACATTCACCTGCCAGTTTATTTGGTACACCACCCCGTTCATGAAAATGGATCACTACAGACAGTGAGTCACAGGGCTGTGGCTTGTTATATAAAGTTGGCATTGAGGCATTCAGTTACTGTTTGTTTGAACGTTAGAATGGGAAAAACTAGTGACCAAAGCGACATTGAGCGTGGTATGGTCATAGCGACAAACAAAAAACATCCAGTCAGCGGCAGTCCTGTGGCCGAAAAAACAGCTCGTTGATGAGAGACTTCGAAGGAGAATGGCAAGAATCGTGCAAGCTAACAGGCAGGCCATAAACAGACAAATAACGGCGCAGTACAACAGTGGTGTGCAGAACGGCATCTCGGTATGCACAACTCGGCAGTCCTTGTCACAGATGGGCAATTGCAGCAGACGACCACACCAGGTTCCACTGCTATAAGCTAAAAACAAGAAGAATCGGCTTCAGTGGGCACGCGATCACCAACACTGGACAATTGAGGAGTGGAAAAACATTGCCTGAAACATGTCAGCGAATTCAGTTAATTTGAGTGGTCTGCGCAGTCCCCAGACCTCAACCCAATAGAGCATCTTTGGGATGAGATGGAACGGACTGTTTGCAGCATGAATGTACTGGTGTCCAATCTGCAGCAACTGCGTGATGCCATCGCATAAGCCTGGACCAACATCCCTGTGGAACTTTTCCGACACCTTGTAGAATGACCAGATAATTCAGGCTATTCTGGAGGCAACGGGGGGGTCTGACCCGGTACTAAATGGGTGAACCTAATAAACTTAATGTGTTCATCAGACCAACTGCCTGATTATCATATGAAATATCTGTATTAGCACACCATCTCAATAATTAACTCCATTCCCTGATTGCACTCCATTTGTTGCATTCACATGTAAAGCGCAGACCACAGAGAGCGGACCATTTGTGGGCGGCGTCAGTTGGTCTACTGACACACACACACTCCCTCACCATTCTCCAGCATGACCCGGTGTGCGGGCCGCGCCGAGCAGTTTCGAGAGGCCCATCTGCTCGTGGGGTCAATACCACTCACACATTTATACACACACTCTCGCCCAAAGAGGGAGAGAGAACCATGACTAAAGTGCCACTTAGCTGAATGGGAATGATTGTTTGCTTAGTGTTGAGTTTCATTTCAAAGGACGGTGCACATGCATGTATCATTTTGGGTCTGCTGCTTTGAGATTTCTGTTGAATATATGCTGTGCCTTGCTTGGTGAAAGTCCTGAGTACCGTTGATTGAAACAGCTGCTGATTAAGTTGATCGTCCTCTGTCATATGTCCCTGTAGACCAGGGCTGCCCGACCCTCTTCCTGGAGATCTACTGTCCTGAGGGTTTTCAGTCCAACCCTAATGTAGCACACCTGATTCTACTAATTAGCTGCTCAACAAGACCTTCACTAGCTGAAACAGATATGCTTAATTAGAGTCGGACTGAAAACCTACAGGACATTAGAACTCCAGGAAGAGGGTTGGGCAACCCTGCTATAGACCCTCTCGTTATATAAACAAACTCCTTGATTTTGTTTAAATTTTTGGGCATTGGAGAAAAACGTGAAGTGGGAAGTGAGTTCTTCCTCCCCTGATAACAATGACCAATAAACATGTGATCTATTGGGAAACTGAGTGCTAGTTCAGCATATTTGGGGGCTGCAGAGGAGCTGTTGACCAAGTTACCAGTCTTCTCTCATCTATAGCATATCTCATTTATATTGACAAAAAAAACTCACCACAAGCACCCAATCTAAGAAAATAGACTTCTCTATTATCAGAGATAACCTGAGTTCCAGTCAGTTTCGACTGGAGCAAGCTGCTTTGTCAGTGCCGTCATGCCACACGTCTGAACCCAGGCTAGTTGTTTCCCATTTCCCCGTTCTAATCAACTACAGAAACTAAAATGGCTGATAAACCAATTCGACTGATTAGGGAAATGGAGTCATTTATGCGAGGTCACTTGGGCACTGTAAATCTCCCTCTCCATGTCACAGCCCCAGGGCTCGGCCCCTATAGCCTGGGCTCAAGGGGAGCAGCTGAGGTGCTGGCTGTCGCATGGCTTTAAGGTGACGGAATGTAGCCCTCTACCATTCTCTGACTCCTCCACCCTCCTTATACCCCCTCACACCGCCACATGCCCCATTATGAAACTCTGAGCAGATGGCCCGGGAAAAAAAGTGTGAGAGATTCCTCCCCCCTACACACACACCCTCCCCTCTAGCACACAGCTCAGCACTACAGCTGGCCCCTATCACACCCATTGTAACCTCTCCTCGAACCCCCCCAACACACAGACACACACACACACTTTCCTGAAGCATAAGTTAGCCACGTGCCCCTCAATTAGGCAGAATTGACGCCGCTTTCGAGAAACTTTCCTTTTTCAGCATATGCAGATACAGAGATTATTCTACCGGTACTTCATTTTGTGAAAATTTGCTTTTTTAATGCGGACATTAGCCAAACGTCGTGTCCTCTGCAGGTAATTCTCCCTTTGACAGTGCAATTGAACCGCGAGAGCTGAAGGGCTATTTGGCAAAGAGCCATTTAATGTAAGTGCTCTCAAGGCCACCGAATGACACTTGTAGAGACAATGACACCATCAGTTGATTGTATATTGAATAGGGACAATTGAAGTGATATATGCTCCTCAGGGCCAAAAATATATAGTATTATTAGCAAGCATGAAGTCCAAGGCAAGTGTCCTCCTAGGAAAGTTAATTAACTTTGTATGTGTCCCAAATGGCACCCTACTCCGTATGGGCCCTGGTCAAAAGTACTGCACTATAGGGAATAGGGTGACATTTGGGACACAGCCTCTGTGACAGAGTGTGGAGGCCTTTATCAATATCAGGATGACAATGGGACTTTTAGGCAATAAACTCTGGTTATTTCATTAATGCAGTGTACAGAAATGGTACGACATAATACATTTTATGGGGGCATGGCTTATCAATGTAGTGGACACCTGTTATTTTTCTGAGACAACAACATGCACCAAATAGGCGCTCGTCTGCCTTTTCAACGTTGTATAATGTCAATGATCTACTGTCTGAAGCTGACCTTTGCATGTTGCTTGTACATTCATTTTGTGTTTTTTCTGTTTGTAAAATGGCCGCAGTCCTTGTGTTTTTGTGCTATTAACAAAAAAATCTCATTTTCTTCTACACTGCCTTCAGAAAGTATTCACACCCCTAGACTTTTTCCACCTTTTGTTGTGTTACAGCCTGAATTTAAACTGGATTACATAGAGATGTTGTGTCACTGGCCTACACACAATGCCCCATCATGTCAAAGTGGCATTATGTCTTTTGACATTTTACAAATGAATTCAAAATGAAAAGCTGAAATGCCTAAATAAGTTCAGGAGCAAAAATTTGCTGAACATGTCACATAATAAGTTGCATGGACTCACTCTGTGTGCAATAATAGTGTTTAACATATTTTTTAAATTCTCATCTCTGTACCACACACTACACTTATATGTAAGGTCCCTCAGTCGAGCAGAGACTTTCAAACACAGATTCAACCACAAAGACCAGGGAGGTTTTCGAATGCCTCGTAAAGAATGGTAGATGGGTAAAATGCGTAAAATACACACAGTCACTACAAAGATACAGGAGTCCTTCCTAACTCAGTTACCGGAAAGAAAGGAAACTGCTCAGGGATTTCACCATGAGGCCAGGAAAATTTTCCAAAACATGTATCCTGTTTGCACTAAAGTAAATCTGCAAAAAAATTGGCGAAGAAATTAGTTTTTTAGAATAAAAAGAAACGGAAGCACAGGCAAAATCCTAGATGAAAACCTGGTTCAGTCTGCTTTCCAACAGACACTGGACAATAACCTAAAGCACAAGGCCAGTTATACACTAGAGTTACTTACCAAGATGACATTGAATGTTCCTGAGTGGCCTAATTAGAGTTCTGACTTAAATTGGTTTGAAAATCTATTGCAAGACTTGAAAATGGCTGTCTAGCAACGATCAACAACCAACTTGACAGAGCTTGGAGAATTATTTTCATAATATTGTGCAAATATTGTACAATCCAGGTGTACAAAGCTCTTTGATACTTACCCAGAAAGACTCACAGCTGTAATCACCTCCAAGGTGATTCTAACATGTATTGACTCAGGGGTGTGAATACCTATGTAAATTTTATATTTCTGTATTTCATTTTCAATAAACTTGCAAAAATGTCACTTTTTCATTATGGGGTATTGTGTGTAGATGGGTGAGAGAAAAAAATCTATTTAATTCATGTTGAATTCAGGCTGTAACAAAATGTGGAATAAGGGGTATGAATACTTTCTGAATATACGTACAGTTCATTAGAAAAGTATTCAGACCCCTTGACTTTTTCCACATTTTGTTACGTTACAGCCTCATCAATCTACACACAATACCCCATAATAACAAAGTGAAAAACGTTTTTTAGAAATGTATGCACATTTATATATAAAAACTCTACCCTCAGCGGTACCTTCAGAGGTCATTAAATTCAATATACATCAATAATAAAAAAAGCAGTTTCTGTCTAAAGAGACAAGACTAACAAGGGAAATATATTAACTAATAGTACAGGTAGATAGCAATAAAAACGATACTACAGAGATACAAAATAAGTTAGAGGAAAAACAAAAAGAACTGGAGGAACTTATTCAAGAACAATCTAATGTACTCTATTACAAAAATAAAGCAAACTGCATGGAATATGGAAAAAAATGCACCAAATTCTTCCTGAATCTCCAATACAGGAACGCTACCAAAAATAATAATAATCTATGATTCTCTGAATAATATTTTGAAAGCTAAATATTTTAAGCATTTGCATTTCATCATACTGTAAGGAATGGTGATTCTCTTATAAATTCTCTTATATTTTGGTGATTCTCTTATAAAATGGCTAAAAGTAATGTATAGCAACCCCAGGTGTAAAATAGTAAATAGCGGATTGTTCTCAGAGAGTTTTGAATTGTCAAGAGGAGTTAAACAAGGGTGTCCGCTGTCACCATATCTTTTCGTTATGGCCATCGAAATGCTAGCTGTTAAATACAGATCAAATAACAACATTAGAGGATTAGAAATCCAAGACTTAAAAACAAAGGTGTCCATGTATGCTGATGACTTTTCTGGACTCTCTGGACTAAAAACGAATTATGATAAGAGTACAATATTATGTATTGGATCTTTAAAAAATACAACTTTTACATTACCCTGCAGTTTACCTATAAAAAGGGCTGGTGGTGAAGTAGACATACTTGGTATTCATTTCACAAAAGATATAAATAAGCTCTCCACAATGAATTTCAATAGAAAACTTGTAAAAATAGACAAGATCCTGCAACCATGGAGAGGTAAATACCTGTCTATTTATGGAAAAATTGCCCTGATTAACTCCTTAGTCATATCTCAGTTTACTCACTTACTTATGGCACTGCCTACTCCTGATGATTTGTTTTTCAAATCATATGAGCAAAAAATATTTCCCTTTATCTGGGATGCTAAACCAGATAAGATAAAGCATGCCCATCTATATAATGAATATGAACTAGGTGGGTTGAGATTATTAAATCTAAAAGCACTAAACCTCTCTCGAAAAGCTTCCAAAGGTTTACTTGAACCATAAATGGTTCTCAAGTAGATTACTAAGAAAAGCTCATCCATTGTTAAAAAATAGCCTTTTTACCTTTGTGCAGATTGCCATGTCTCATTTTCGATTAATTGAAAATGAAACTTTTTTCAAAGTATCTCTCTTTTTCAAACAAGCATTGCAGAGCTGGCTACAATTTCAATTTCATACCCCTGAAAATATTATGGCTGAACTCAAATGTGCTCGTTGATAAAATACCTGTTTTATGGAAAATATGTTTGAAAAGGGTATTTTGTATTTAACTGATATTGTATATTGGAATGGTAGAGTTAAGTATTTTATGGAGTTATCAGAAGGTCTGCTCAATCCAAGACTACATCCAATTGATTACAGCATTACCCCAGAAATGGAGGAGGCATGTGGCAGCGGGAGGAGGTAGGGAACTGGTCTGTCTGCCCAACATAAAGGATCAAAACTGGCAGAGGAATAAAAATAGCATAGATAGGAGTATACCAAGTATACCAGTTTCATTAGAGGACCAGGATGTTGACAGCTGTGCCATACAGATTGCAAAATAGTTGGGAAGAGATTTTTGATGTACCGATTCCGTGGTATAGGATGTATGAGTTGATATATAAAACGACACAAGATTCAAGACTTCGTGCTTTTCAGCTAAAATTATTGTACAGAATTCTTGCCACCAACAAAATGTTGCATATTTGGGGCATACAATCATCTCAGCTCTGCAGATTTTGTTGTGAGGATAACAGAATCAATAGACCATTTGTTTTGGTATTGCCCGCAGGAAGCCTGTTTCTAGTCTCAGGTTCAAAAATATCTGAAAATGCATAACATTTATCTAAACCTTTCCCTAGAAATAGTATTGTTGGGAGATCTGGAGAGAGCGGGTCAGTCAATTACTAATATACTAATACTCTTAGTAAAAGTAGTTATCTTCAACTCGCAATCTGTGGATTCTATTCGATTAGATTGGTGAACTTCTGGACTTCAGGACTGCGATTACTCACCACGGACTGGCAGAATCCTTTTTTTCCTTTAACGAGTCCGACGAGCCCGAAGTGAATGATATACTGCTTGCCCGGGAACATGCCCAGATCAAATCAAATCAAAGTTTATTTGTCATAGGCGCCGAACACAACCGGTGTAGACCTTACAGTGAAATGCTTACTTACAAGCCCTAACCACCAGTGCAATCTTTAAGTAAAAAATAGGTATTAGGTAAACAATAGATAAGTAAATGAATAAAATAAGTGAAAATAACAGTAGCGGGTGCTATATACAGGTGGTTCCGGCATAGAGTCAATGTTGGGGGGCACCGGTAGCCATTTGATTACCTGTTCAGCAGTCTTATGCCTTGGAGGTAAAAGCTGTTGAGAAGCCTGTTGGTCCTAGACTTGGCGCTCCGGTACTGCTTGCCATGCGGTAGTAGAGAGAACAGTCTAGGACTGGAGTGGCTGGGGTCTTTGACAATTTGTAGGGCCTTCCTCTGACACTGCCTGGTGTAGAGGTCCTAGACTGGCAGCTTAACCCCAGTGATGTACTGGGCCGTACGCACTACCCTCTGTAGTGCCTTGTGGTCGGAGGCCGAGCAGTTGCCGTACCAGGCAGTGATGCAACCAGTCAGGATGCTCTCAATGTTGCAGCTGTAGAACCTTTAGAGGACCTGAGGACCCATGCCAAATCTTTTCAGTCTCCTGAGGGGGAATAGGTTTTGATGTGCCCTCTTCACGACTGTCTTGGTGTGTTTAGACCATTCTAGTTTGTTGGTAATGTGGACACCAAGGAACTTGAAGCTCTCAACCTGCTCCACTACATCACTGTCGATGAGAATGGGGGCGTGCTCGGTCGTCTTTTTCCTGTAGTCCACAATCATCTCCTTTGTCTTGATTACGTTGAGGGATAGGTTGTTATTCTGGCACCACCCGGCCAGGTCTCTGACCTCCTCCCTATAGGCTGTCTCATCGTTGTCGGTGATCAGGCCTACCACTGTTGTGTTGTCTGCAAACTTATGCAGTCGTGGGTGAACAGGGAGTACATGAGGGGACTGAGCACGTACCCCTGAGGGGCTCCAGTGTTGAGGATCAGCGTGGCAGATGTGTTGCTACCTACCCTCACCACCTGGGGGCGATCCGTCAGGAAGTCCAGGATCCAGTTGCAGAGGGAGGTGTTTAGGCCCAGGATACTTAGTAGCTTAGTGATGAGCTTTGAGGGCACTATGGTGTTGAACGCTGAGCTATAGTCAATGAATAGCATTCTCACGTAGGTGTTCCTTTTGTCCAGGTGGGAAAGGGCAGCGTGGAGTGCAATAGAGATTGCATCATCTGTGGATCTGTTTGAGCGGTATGCAAATTAGAGTGGGTCTAGGGCTTCTGGGATAATGGTGTTGATGTGAGCCATTACCAGC
This sequence comes from Hucho hucho, assembly GCA_003317085.1. Taxonomy (NCBI): domain Eukaryota; kingdom Metazoa; phylum Chordata; class Actinopteri; order Salmoniformes; family Salmonidae; genus Hucho; species Hucho hucho. The sequence goes on along the minus strand of QNTS01000566.1, from coordinate 406,501 downwards.
CTTTCAAAGCACTTCATGGCTATGGATGTGAGTACTACGGGTCTGTAGTCATTTAGGCAGATTACTTTATTGCTGTTGGGCACAGGGACTAAGGTGGTCTGCTTGAAACATGTTTGTATTACAGAATCAATCAGGGACAGGGACAATGTCAATCAGGGACAATGTCAGTGAAGACACCAGCCAGTTGGTCAGCACATGCCCGGAGCACACGTCCTGGTAATCCGTCTGTGAATGTTGACATGTTTAAAGGTCTTACTCACGTCGACTTTGGAGAGTGATCACACAGTCGTCCGGAACAGCTGATGCTCTCATTCATGCCTCAGTGATGCTTGCCTCGAAGCGAGTGTAGAAGTGATTTACCTCGTCTGGTAGGCTCATGTCACTGGGCAGCTCGCTCGCGGCTGTGCTTCCCTTTGTAGTCTGTAATAGTTTGCAGGCCCTGCCACATCCGACGAGCGTCGGAGTTGGTGTAGTACGATTCAATCTTAGTCCTGTATTGGCGCTTTGCCTGGTTGATGGTTCGTCGGAGGGCATAGCAGGATTTCTTATAAGCTTCCGGGTTAGAGTCCAACACCTTGAAAGAGGCAGCTCTACCCTTTAGCTCAGTGCGAATGATGCCTGTAATCCATGGCTCCTGGTTGGGGTATGTACAGTGCCTTGCAAAAGTATTCACCCCCCCTTTGCATTTTTCCTATTTTGTTGCATTACAACCTGGAATTAAAATAGATTTTTTGTTTCATTTGATTTACACATTCCTACCACTTTGAAGATGCAAAATATTTTTTATTTTGAAACAAACAAGAAATAAGACAAAAATACTGAAAACAAGAATGTTGTGTAAATCAAATGAAACAAATCCCCCCCCCCCAATCTATTTTAATTCCAGGTTGTAAGGCAACACAATAGGAAAAACGCCTAGGGGGGTGAATACCTTCGCAAGCCACTGTATGTACAGTCACTGTGGGGACGACGTCCTCGATGCAATACCAACGGGACATTCAAAACTGTAATATCTTATGCTTCACGGAGTCGTGGCTGAACGACGACATTATCAACATACAGCTGGCTGGTTGTATCGGCAGGACAGAACAGCAGCATCTGGTAAGACAAGAGGCGGCGGACTATGTATTTTTGTAAACAACAGCTAGTGCACAATATCTAAGGAAGTCTCAAGGTTTTGCTCGCCTGAGGTAGAGTATCTCATGATAAGCTATAGACCACACTATCTACCTAGAGAGTTATTATCTGTATTTTTTGTAGCTGTCTACATACCACCACAAACTGATGCTGGCTCTAAGACCGCACTGAATGAGCTGTATTCCGCCATAAGCAAACAGGAAAACGCGCACCCAGAGGCTTACAAGCAAAAATTTAAGCAGAAAGCACCAGTGACTCGATCAATAAAAAAGTGGTCAGATGAAGCAGATGCTAAGCTACAGGACTGTTTTGCTAGCACACACTGGAATATGTTCCAGGATTCCTCCGATGGCATTGAGGAGCACACCACATCAGTCATTGGCTTCATCAATAAGTGCATCGATGACGTCGTCCCCACACTACCGTTCAAAAGTTTGTGGTAACTTAGAAATGCCCTTGTTTTTGTCCATTAAAATAACATCAAATTGATCAGAAATACAGTGTAGACACTGTTAATGTTGTAAATGACTATTGTAGCTGGAAACGGCAGATTCTTTCATGGAATATTCTGGTTACAGCCAGTTTGCGCTGTTCTGTGAAGGGAGTAGTACACAGCGTTGTATGAGATCTTCAGTTTCTTGGCAATTTCTCGCATGGAATAGCCTTCATTTCTCAGAACAAGAATAGACTGACAGGTTTGAGAAGAAAGTGCTTTGTTTCTGGCCATTTTGAGCCTGTAATCGAACCCACAAATGCTGATGCTCCAGATACTCAACTAGTCTAAAGAAGGCCAGTTTTATTGCTTCTTTAATCAGGACAACAGTTTTCAGCTGTGCTAACATAATTGCAAAAGGTTTTACTAATGATCAGTTAGCCTTTTAAAATGATAAACTTGGATTAGCTAACACAACGTGCCATTGGAACACAAGAGTGATGGTTGCTGATAATGGGCCTCTGTACGTAGATATTCCATTAACATTTCCAGGTACAATAGTCATTTACAACATTAACAATGTCTACACTGTATTTCTGATCATTTCGATATTATTTTAATGGACAAGAAATTAGCTTTTCTTTCAAAAACAAGGAAATTTCTAAGTGACCCCAAACTTTTGAACGGTAGTGTACATACCCCAACCAGAAGCCATGGATTACAGGCAACATCCGCACTGAGCTAAAGGCTAGCGCTGCAGCTTTCAAGGAGTGGGACTCTAACCCGGAAGCTTATAAGAAATCCTGCTATGCCCTCCAACAAACCATCAAACAGGAAAAGCCTCAATACAGAACTAAGATCGAATCGTACTACACCGGCTCTGACGGTCGTCGAATGTGGCAGGGCTTGCAAACCATTACAGACTACAAAGGAAAGCACAGCCAAGAACTGCCAAGTGACACGAGCCTACCAGACGAGCTAAACTACATCTATCCTCGCTTTGGGGCAAATAACACTGAAACATGCATGAGAGCACCAGCTGTTCCGGGAAGACTGTGTGATCACGCTCTCCGCAGCCGATGTCAGTAAGACCTTTAAACAGGTCAACATTCACAAGGCCACAGGGCCAGATGGATTACCAGGACGTGTACTGTGAGCATGCGCTAACCAACTGGCAAGTGTCCTCGTTGACATTTTGAACCTCTCCCTGTCCGAGTCTGTAATACCAACATGTTTTAAGTAGACCACCATAGTCCCTGTGCCCAAGAACACTAAGGTAACCTGCCTAAATGACTACCGACCCATAGCACTCACGTCTGTAGCCGTGAAGTGCATTGAAAGGCTGGTCATGGCTCACATCAACACCATTATCCCAGAAACACTAGACCCACTCCAATTTGCATACCGCCCCAACAGATCCACAGATGATGCAATCTCTATTGCACCCCACACTGCCCTTTCCCACCTGGACAAAAGGAACACCTACGTGAGAATTCTATTCATTGACTATAGCTCAGCGTTCAACACCATAGTGCCCTCAAAGCTCATCACTAAGCTAAGGACCCTGGGACTAAACACCTCCCTCTGCAACTGGATCCTAGACTGATCCTTAACACAGGGGCCCATCGTGGGTACGTGCTCAGTACCCTCCTGTACTCCCTGTTCACTCATGACTGCACTGCCTGGCACAACTCCAACACCATCATTTAGTTTGCTGATGACACAACAGCAGTAGGCCTGATCACCGACAACGACGAGATAGCCTATAGGGAGGAGGTCAGAGACCTGGCCGTGTGGTGCCAGGACAACAACCTCTCCCTCAGCGTGATCAAGCCAAAGGAGATGATTGTGGACTACAGGAAAAAGAGGACCGAGCATGCCCCCATTCTCATCGACGAGGCTGTAGTGGAGAAGGTTGAGAGCTTCAAGTTCCTTGGTGTCCACATCACCAACAAACTAACATGGTCCAAGCACACCAAGACAGTCGTGAAGAGGGCACGACAAAACCTATTCCCCCTCAGGAGACTGAAAAGATTTGGCATGGGTCCTCAGATCCTCAAAAGGTTCTACAGCTGCACCATCAAGAGCATCCTGACTGGTTGCATCACTGCCTGGTACGGCAACTGCTCGGCCTCCGACCGCAAGGCACTACAGAGGGTAGTGCGTACGGCCCAGTACATCACTGGGACCAAGCTTCCTGCCATCCAGGACCTCTACACCAGGCGGTGTCAGAGGAAGACCCTACAAATTGTCAAAGACTCCAGCCGCCCTAGTCATAGACTGTTCTCTATGCTACCGCACGGCAAGCGGTACCGGAGCGCCGAGTCTAGGTCCAAGAGGCTTCCAAACAGCTTCTACCCCCAAGCCATAAGACTCCTGAACATCTAATCAAATGGCTACCCAGACTATTTGAATTGCCCCCCCCCCCCATCTTTTACACCGCTGCTACTATCTGTTGTTATCATCTATGCATAGTCACTTTAATAACTATACCTACATGGATATATTACCTCAACTAACTGGTGCCCCCACACATTGACTCTGTACCTGTACCCCCCGGGAATAGTCTGACTATTGTTATTTTACTGCTGCTCTTTAATTACTTGTTACTTGTATTTCTTATTCTTACTCACATTATTATTTTATATATTTTTTAACTGCATTGTTGGTTAGGGGCTCATAAGTAAGCATTTCACTGTAAGGTCTACACCTGTTGTATTCGGCGCATGTGACTAATACAATTTGATTTGATTTGAAAGATATATGGTGCATAGAAATCCGAAGAGGCTGGCCAGCATTGATAGGTGGGATGGGCTTACGGAAGCTGAGGGTTTGGATGTGGAATTGGAGGTAATTGGGAGTGGAGTTGCTGGGCGGGGGATAGAATGACGGTGAAAGATAAAAGTACAAAAATAAAGTCAAAATAAAACATAACAAAAAGTAAGTTTGAATGACACTGAAGGGTATGATTGTTACAGCTAATGCCTGTTTGCCTGAGGCTGATGCCGTGCAGGTGATTGTACACATGCATATACACACACAATCATTCAAATTCACACACACACACACACACACACACACACATGTAAATGGTGCCATACATGCACTCAAACATTCAGTTGGCCTTGCTGTTATGATCTTTTTTCTTGATGTCTTTTGTTTTTTGCATTGTTGTCTTTCTCTTTTTTCTCTTTTGTTCATTTTGTTGGTTGTTGGTGCATTGGGGGATGGGGTCTTGGGGGGGTGGAATAGTTTTATTTTTCTCAGGGGGGCTCTCGAATGGTTGAGAGGCAGCTCTTGGAGAGCTGTGGGGCATCTTGGAGGGCAGTCGGAGGCTTGGGCCGGTGGCTGATGGGTCGCTGGTTCAGATCCCCGTTTTGGGAGATCTGTCGACGTGCCCTTGAGCAGGGCGTTGACCCTGGTTGCTTCTGTGGGTCGCTCTGGATGGGAGTCTGTTAGATGACTAATATGATGTAGATGTTGAGTGGCTTCTCTGCAAGTAGATTGTATGTTCTATATATATATATATATATATATATATATATATTATTTTTTATTTTTTATTAAATATAACAAAAAAAATACTAATAGAAAAGTAAAATAGAAAAAACTACTAATGAAATACCTAAGTATCCATTTGCTATCAGACTCGAAATTGAGCTAAGGTTCTTCCTGTTTCCATTGATGTTTCTACATCTTGATTGGAGTCCACCTGTGGTAAATTCAATTGATTGAACATGATTTGGAAAGGCACACACCTGTCTATATAAGGTCCCACAGTGCATGTCAGAGCAAAAACCAAGCCATGAGGTCAAAGGAATTGTCCGTAGAGCTCAGAGACAAGATTGTGTTGAGGCACGGATCTGGGGAAGGGTACCAAAACATATCTGCAACATTGAAGGTCCCCAAGAACACAGTGGCCTCCATAATTCTTAAATAGAAGAAGTTTGGAACCACCAAGACTCTTCCTAGAGCTGGCGGCCCGGCCAAACTGAGCAATTGAGGGGAATAAAGGCCTTGGTCAGGGAGGTGACCAAGAACCCGATGGTCACTCTGACAGAGTTCCAGAGTTCCTCTGTGGAGATGGGAGAACCTGCCAGAAGGACAACCATCTCTGCAGCACTCCACCAATCAGGCCTTTATGGTAAGTGGCCAGACGGAAGCCACTCCTCAGTAAAAAGGCACAACAGCCCGGTTGGAGTTTGCCAAAAGGCACCTAAAGGACTCAGACCATGAGAAACAAGATTCTCTGGACTGATGAAACAAAGATTGAACTCTTTGGCCTGAATGCCAAGCGTCACGTCTCGAGGAAACCTGGCACCGTCCCTACGGTGAAGCATTGTGGTGGCAGGATCATGCTGTGGGGATGTTTTTCTGTGGCAGGGACTGGGAGACTAGTCAGGATCAAGGGAAAGATAAACGGAGCAAATTAAAGAGAGATCCTTGATGAAAACTTGCTCTCAGGACCTCAGACTAGGGTGAAGGTTCACCTTCCAACAGGACAACGACCCTAAGCACACAGCCAAGACAACGCATGAGTGGCTTCGGGACAAGTCTCTGAATGTCCTTGAGTGGCCCAGCCAGAGCCCGGACTTGAACCCGATTGAACATCTCTGGGGAGATCTGAAAATAGCTGTGCAGCGATGCTCCCCATCCAACCTGACAGAGCTTGAGAGGATCTGCAGAGAAGAATGGGAGAAACTCCCCAAATACAGGTGTGATATGCTTGTAGTATCATACCCAAGAAGATTCGAGGCTGTAATCGCTGCCAAAGGTGCTTTAATAAAGTACTGAGTAAAGGGTCTGAATACTTATGTAAATGGTATTTTTTTATATACATTACCATTCAAAAGTTTGGACACACCTACTCATACAAGGGACACACCTACTCATCAAAACTATGAAATAACACGTATGGAATCGAGTAATAACCAAAAAACTGCTATTCTTTCACTCTGCAGTCCAACTCATCCCAAACCATCTCAAATGGGTTGAGGTCGGGGGATTGTGGAGGCCAGGTCATCTGATGCAGCACTCCATCACTCTCCTTACTGGTCAAATAGCCCTTACACAGCCTGGAGGTGTGTACGGTCAATGCCCTGTTGAAAAACAAATGATAGTCCTACTAAGCGCAAACCAGGTGGGATGGCGTATCGCTGCAGACTGCTGTGGTAGCCCTGCTGATTAAGTGTGCCTTGATTTCTAAATAAATCACGACAGTGTCACCAGTAAAGCACCCCCACACCATCACACCTCCTCCTCCATGCTTCACGGTGGAAACCACACATGCAGAGATCCTCCGTTCACAAAGACACGGCGGTTGGAACCAAAAATCACACCAAAGGACAGATTTCCACCGGTCTAATGTTCATTGCTAATGATTCTTTGCCCAAGCAAGTCTCTTCTTATTGTTGGTGTTGTAAGAATATGTCGAAGATAAATACACAACACAGAGGACGAGAGGACTAAAATTAACGATCAATGGAAGTAGTGTTTTTTCTGTAATATCAGTGGGTCAGCGAATTTCAGTCCGGGACTCATAGCTACATAGCAAGTTCTCATTGGTCCAAATTGTTTATACATTGAATTTGAAATAGGATACTTGTTATTTGGCCATTGGCCCAGTTTTATTGCAAGAAATTCTAATTGGTCAACCACAGGCTAGGGCTGGGTTATAAAACTACATCCTGTCCCTTTGTTCTGTGGAGAGAATCACTGAGCACAGGGGAGCATGAACATCTACCATCTACCTCCCGCATGATCTGTTCTCTTTGAATAAACCTATTTTCATCCCCCTGATTTGCTTTGGGGTCTGTGTTATTGAAGAGTTGAACATCAACTGCTAACAGTGCCCTTTAGTAGTGTCTCCTCTTGAACAGTTGATGTTGAGATGTGTCTGTTACTTGAAACTCTGTGAAGCATTTATTTGGGCTGCAATTTCTGAGGCTGGTAACTCTAGTGAACTTATCCTCTGCAGCAGAGGTAACTCTGGGTCTTCCTTTCCTGTGGCGTTTCTCATGAGAGCCAGTTTCATCATAATGTTTGATGGTTTTTGCGACTGCACTTGAAGAAACTTTAAAAGTTCTTGAAATATTCCAGATTGACTGACTTTCATGTCTTAAAGTAATGATGGAATGTCGTTTCTCTTTGCTTATTTGAGCTGTTCTTGCCATAATATGGACCTAGTCTTTTACCAAATAGGGCTATCTTCTGTATACCACCCCTACCTTGTCACAACACAACTGATTGGCTCAAACGCATTAAGGAAAGAAATTCCACAAATTAACTTTTAACAAGGCACACCTGTTAATTGAAATGCATTAGAGGTGACTACCTCATGTGAAGCTGGTTGAGAGAATGCCAAGATTGTGCAAAGCTGTCATCGAGGCAAAGGGTGGCTACTTTGAAGAATCTCAAATATAAAATATATTTAGATTTGTTTAACACATTCCATATGTGTTATTTCATAGTTTTGATGTCTTCGCTATTGTTCTACAATGTATAAAATAATAAAATAAAGAAAATCCATGGAATGAGTAGGTGTGTCCAAACTTTTGACTGGTACTATATCTATATATACATTTGCAAAAAAATATAGAAAACAGTTTTTGCTTCGTCATTATGGGGTATTGTGAGTAGATTGATGAGGGGAAACATTATAATACCCTGTATTTTGTACCTGTTTTGTATCATTATTGTTCAATAAGAGAAAAAAAGTACTATTGGAATGAATGTCTCATGTAGTACAGTACTCCTGTGTTTCTCCTATTGTCTGTCTGTACTGCTCTACCATCCATCCAGATCTGGCATCATGTCACAGCTTTCTCATTATAATGCACCTCATTCTCTCTTCTTCTGCACTTTTCATTTTCGGCAGCATCTGTAGCGCGGGCCTCCCAGTTCCCCGGAGAGCCGGTCCTCTTCACGCCACGACAACGGGCGAGTGGCACGGAGAGAGACCGGTGGGACGGAGGGAATGACAGGTTTGATTGATGACCCCCGAAACGGAGAGGAGAGAGAAGGACAGAATCCTTTTATCAGGATTGAGGCTCGACTAGATTAAAATGTAGTTGTACAACCCCCCTTTGGCCCCCGGCAGCCCCCAGTCCCACTCCATCCCCCCATCACAACACCTGAAGTTATTCTCATCTCCTTCCGTAGCCTCTCATCAGACCTCCTTGCTTTAATATCTTTGGGTGGGATGGGGGTGGTGAGGATAGAGTTGATTGTAAATGCCTTTTCAAGTTACTATTCAAGTAGGGGTTTTGTCATGTGCTTGTCCTATGCAGAATCCCTGTGGACATTCTAGTACTGTTTCTCCAAACAGAAATTCAATTCTGCTCCAAACTAAAGTTGAGGTTTTGTCATGTGTTTGTCCTGTACAGAATCCCATTCAGAATCCCCTAGGATTGTCTCTCCCAGCAGACATAGAGCTGAAGTCAACAAAATGTTTGTATGCATTACATTAAGTGTATGACCAAACTAAAATATATATTTTTATTCTACATTTTCAAGTCAGCACATACTCAGAAATTAGTGAGTGAAGGGAACAAGTGTAGTGAAAGTGAAAACAAGTTCATTCTTCTCTTTTCTCCGATTCACTCACTGGTAACTGCTGATTAAATGGAAAAGACAATCAGGCTCATTCATTGGCTTGCAGCTGTCTCATTGTCAGGTGGTGAAGAAAGCGACTTTAGCGAAGTGCTGAAAAGACGTTCTTAGTGAAAAGGACCTGGATTTGTTTTGCAGAGGGTCCTCCAGTAATGACTGGATGCGATTAGCACAAATTATCTCACTTATCGCTACTAAAACAGACCCCAATAGCCACTCTCCCGTTACACACTCTATGGCCCTATTTACTATGCAGTAAGCTAGTCAAATGGGGCACAGTGGCACACAAGATGAATCAATTATGTGTATAAAAACACACAAATGCAACAAAAAAAAACATGTGCAATGTTGTATTTTGTGTATATCTTCACCGATTCGCAGGGTTGCACATTTTCTACAATTAACTTGTGCCTTCTATGAAAAGAGTCTTGTTTTTCCCCCAATGGAAATTAAACAAAATAAGGCATATTGGCTATATATACACATATATATACAGTACCAGTCAAATGTGGACACACCTACTCATTCAAGGGTTTTTCTTTATTTGTACTATTTTTCTCTTTGCTTATTTGAGCTGTTCTTGCCATAATATGGACCCGGTCTTTTACCAAATAGGGCTGTCTTCTGTATACCATCCCTACCTTGTCACAACACAACTGATTGGCTCAAATGCATTAAGAAGGAAAGAAATTCCACAAATGAACTTTTAACAAGGCACAACTGTTAATTGAAATGCATTCCACGTGACTACCTCATGAAGCTGGTTGAGAGAATGCAAAGAGTGTGCAAAGCTGTCAAAGGGTGGCTACTTTGAAGAATCTGAAATCTAAAATATATTTAGATTTATTTAACACTTTTTTGGTTACTACATGATTCAAAAGGTGTTATTTCATAGTTTTGATGTCTTCACTATTATTCTACAATGTAGAAAATAGTAAAAATAAAGAAAAACCCTTGAATGAGTAGGTGTGTCCAAACGTTTGACTGGTACTGTATATAAAATGCATATTTTTCCTTTTTTTTTGTTGGTGGAGAGAGGGTTTATCTTCTGTTTGTGTATTTTCAAAAATCCATCCAAAGACTTTTCAAGCCACGTATCCATGATTCCCCGTCACCCCTCCGTTCACACAGGAGTCAACCGTTCACAGCCGCCAGGCCGGAAGTCTGTCATTTACATAAGTAGTCAATACTTAGAATCACCATTGGCAGTGATTACAGCTGTGAGTCTTTCTGGATCTGTAAGTGCATCCCACAACTGGATTGTGCAACATTTGACCATTATTCTTTAAAAAATTCTTCAAGCTCTGTCAAATTGGTTGTTGATCATTGCTAGACATCCATTTTCATATTTTGCCATACATTTTTAATAAGATTTATGTCAAAACTGTAACTCGGCATATCAGGAATATTCACTGTCTTCGTGGTAGGCAACTCCAGTGTAGATTTGGGATTGTGTTTAAGGTTATTGTCCTGCTGAAAGGTGAATTCATCTCCCAGTGTCTGGTGGAAAGCAGACTGAACCAGGTTTTCCTCTAGGATTTTGCCTTTGCTTCGCTCCATTCTGTTTATTTTTCATCCTGAAAAACTAATTTAACGATTACAAGCATACCGATAACATGATGCAGCCACCACTATGCTTGAAAATATGGAGAGTGGTACTCAGAAATGTGTTGTATTGGATTTGCCTCAAACATAACACTTTGTATACAGGACAAAAAGTGAATTGCTTTGCCACATTTTTAGCAGATTTACTTTAGTGCCTTGTTGCAAACAGGATGCATATTTTCATTCTGTACAGGCTTCCTTCTTTTATCTCTGTCAATTAGGTTAGTATTGTGGAGAAACTACAATGTTGTTGATTCATCCTCAGTTTTCTCCTATCACAGCCATTAAACTGTGTAACTGTTTGAAAATCACCATTGGCCTCATGGTGAAATCCCTGAGCGGTTTCCTTCCTCTCCAGCAACTGTTAGGAAGGACGCCTGTATATTTGTAGTGACTGGATGTATTGATACACCATCCAAAGTGTAATTAATAACTTCACCATGCTCAAAGGGATATTCAATGTCTGTTTTTTTTACCCATCTACCAATAGGTGCCCTTTGTGGTTGAATCTGTGTTTGAAATTCACTGCTCGACTGAGGGACCTTCCAGATAATTGTATGTGTGGGGTACAGAGATGAGGTAGTCATTCATAAATCATGTTAAACACTATTATTGCACACAGAGTGAGTCCATGCAACTTATTATGTGACTTGTTAAGCAAATGTTTACTCCTGAACTTATTTAGGCTTGCCATAACAAAAAGATTGAATACTTATTGACTCAAGACATTTCAGCTTTTCATTTTGTATTAATTTGTAAACATTTTGAAAAACATAATTCCACTGTGACATGATGGGGTAAAGTGTGTAGGCCAGTAGCAAAAAAAAATCACATTTTAATCCATTTAGATTCAAACTGCAACACAACAACATGTGGAAAAAGTCAAGGGGTGTGAATACTTTCTGAAGGCACTGGATATTGCCATTTGTTAAAATCCATATCCCCACTTATATAATCATATAAATACATTATCAAAGAAGATTATAATTATGAAATGAAATGATTTTAATCAGCATTTAGCCTTTGAAAATGAAAATATCAGAAGGTGGGGAGGAAGAGGCACATACCAGTTTTTTTGGGGGGGCAGTCAGCAATAAACTGTGTTAGCTACTTCATTGGAAGACAATAGGGGACAAGATGTTGTGTGTAGTGTCACCCACATGCTTCAGCGGTGCTATTGTCTGCTCTCTCTCTGTGTGGAGCGATGAAGGGGTGAAAGAGATGGGGTGAGAGGAGGGGGAGTTGACTGGGGTTGGCTGCATTGTGTGTGTGTGCTCGCGTGCGTGTGTGTGTGGGTGCTTGTGCGGGGTTGCACAGACGGCTCGTGGTAATTTGATGTGTGTCCCCGGGGATGTTTGATGGATTAATGCTAAGTAGGCTCCCTTTTCCAAAGGCACCACCTGATCTTTGGGGGTTCGTGCCCCATATAAAAGCCTGCGCTAGTGCTGAGCTCAGCTAGTCTAGCCATCTCCTCTCACACTGTCTCTATCTCTCTATCTCCACTTTCTTTCTTCCTCTGCCTTTACTTTCTCCTTTGGCTTTCACTTTTTCCTAGCACTTTCTCTTCCGTTCTTTCGGTTTCCATTCTTTCTGGCATTCAAACTGAGGCTATTCAGACTATTCAGGCCTGGGAGTTTTAGTAGTGAGGGAAATCTCAGTGCATCCGTTGGCGTCATTCACCTCCATTTTGGCTTTCTTTGACTTGGGGCCTTTTCTAAAGGGCTGTCCGAAAGTAGCGTGCAGGTCTTTGACTTTTTCCTGTGTTGTTTTTTTCTTCATATGTGGCATTAGGACCAGCCCGTCAAGAAAATGCCACGTTCCTTTTTGGTGAAGCAACTGAAGGTCCACGATTACTCCTCCTCCAATCATCAGCATCACTTGGACGGATCGTACACGCTCACACGTGCCATCACCGAGTCCGCCACCAACTTGGCGGTCCGTTTGAGTGAAAATGGTGAGTTGAGATTACTTAACATTTCTGTCTACACATTGCAAACATGTAGTAAAAAAGCACATTTTATTGTTAATGTGCTTGTTGTATATAGTTTAGAGTTGTAGGTTTTCCAATCAAATTCAGTAGTGTATTTGTTCAGAAATGGAATGAAAAACATACTTGTTATTTTTTTAAATAAATGGACCAACCCCTTGATACATGTTTTTCCTTAAGCCTGTGATGTTGCTATTTAATCCCCCCCACCCCCTTCCCTTCCCCCCACCCCTCCTTCGGCCAACCCTCCCCACCCCAGTCTGCCCCATGCCTCCAGTGACGCTAAATAGTATTCAGGTCACTCTGGACCAATCAGTTTAATACAGAGCAGATCACACAACAGGCTTTGGCTTTAATACTATTGTGTACATGCATAATGGTACACATGGATGCGTGCATTATCCCATCCAAGCCTTTGTGAGGTCTAAAACCTCTCCACCACCAGAAAGCAGATATTCACATGCGACTGGTTTGTCCTTAGCTGGTGCTGTTGCCCTTGAGTCTTTACCTGTTATCACCGTCCCCACCCCCCCCTCCATTCCTCTAGCTCTTCATCCCTTCCTCTCATATTATCTTACACGATGCTAGATACCCACAGGGGGTCAAATTGTAGCAATTCAAACCCTCTCTTTCTCTCTCTAAAATCCATTGACAAAATAGTGTTTTTTTCTGATAAACTGACAAAACTCAATGTTAAATGGTAAAAAAAAAATGTATTCATTATAAAATATTAACTTAAATGGAAAAGGGCAACATGCTTTATGTAACATCATTAGTTTATCATTGATACAAAAAATGAGAGGGGAGTACAATCAACTTTAGATGTATATGAGGTTTTGTCAATTGATGCTATGATTTCAGGGAAAAACACTTCCATAGAAATGTGTGGTGTGTTGTTAGTGGAATGTCCATCATAACCACAGAGCTTTGGCTCGCCGGATCATTTGTTCCCAGAATTAGGATGCCAGCTGTCTGGTTCCCTTTGTGTTGCAAGGGGGAGCATAATATATTGTGCACTGCTGTAAAGATCAGCCTATAACCCCCCTTCGCCTCCCCCTCTCCATTCCCATCCCCAAATCACACTGCACCTGTCATTCAATCTAACCATTACCATACTCACAGGCACTTTCAACATGCCACAGATGGAGAATGATCTGATTAAAATGATTTAGCGCTTTGGGGGATTTCTCTACTGAGACATTCAGTTTTGTTTTGGCCCCCACTACGATAACAGATTTAGATATGGTGGCATGGGATGGGATGGCGACAGGTGTATCAGTTGTGGAGAACTAACAAGTGTGTTTAATTTTATGACTGTTGTGTCCATGTCAGTGCATAGAACTTGCATTTAGTCTGTGATGGTCTTTTTGATAGCTAGTAATGATAGTCCTTGTATGTGTCCCAAATGGCACCCTATTACCTACATAGTGCACTAGTTTTGACCAGAGCCCTATGGGCCCTGTTCAAAAGTAGTGCGCTGTATAAGGAATAGGGTGCCATTTGGGGTGCATGACTTGTTTTGAGCCGGATGAGTATTGATCGGTGCAAGACTGTGCACTGAAGAGTCATTCATATTTAATTTGCAAAGCTTGCTGAACCAAGCACTTGCAAATGGTTTCCTGTATACAGTTTCATATTGATCTGCAATGCATGGAAGACTCAGATCAGCTGTCTTTCACTCAATGGCTCAACAATAAAAAAAATATGCTTTCAACTGGAATCAGAAAGAGTGCTGGAATCATAAAACCATAGAATCTTAGACCAAAAAAACATATCTTGTGAAATGCATTTTGTAAAAATCTGTATAAAGGCTATACATTTAAAATGCCACAATTGTTGCCAAAAATGCACTTATTTATTCAAAATCTTTCTCTTCCAAACCTGCTACAGGCTACATCCAGGATTACGTCATCCCCTCAATATGCCAGAGCACAAAGGACCCGGGCTCGAGGAGGCAGACCGGGCTCTCCGCGGGGCCCCTGTACTCCCCAGGGAGCACAGGGGGCAGCGGGGGGGAGGACTACTCCGACCATGACATGGAGCAGCCCGACAGCCCCTGCTCAGGCATGACCACCGAGTCGGACAGCAGCAGCTACGCGGTGGACGCCTTCCTCATCTCTGACGGCCGCTCTCGGAGAAGGGCCAACCACAGGAAAACAAAAAACGAAGGTGAGGAGAGAAACAGCCTTGCAGAAGTGGGCTCCACAGGACCCACAGGGGCCAAGGCTGCCAAAGGGAAGCCCGGAAAGTCTAAGGGACCAGGGCGCCACACGTGCAGCGAATGCAGCAAGACCTACGCCACCTCGTCTAACCTGAGCCGTCACAAGCAGACACACCGCAGCCTGGAAGGCCAGCAGGCGAGGAAGTGCCCCACGTGCCATAAGGCCTACGTGTCCATGCCGGCGCTGGCCATGCACATGCTCACCCACGACCTGCGGCATGAGTGTGGAGTGTGCGGCAAGGCATTTAGCCGACCGTGGCTGCTGCAGGGTCACATGCGCTCGCACACGGGCGAGAAGCCGTTCGCCTGTGCCCACTGCGGCAAAGCGTTTGCGGACCGCTCCAACCTGCGTGCCCACATGCAGACGCACTCGGCCTTCAAGCACTATGATTGCAAGCGCTGCGGCAAGAGCTTTGCACTGAAGTCCTACCTGATCAAGCATTACGAGTCGGCCTGCTTCAAGGGCTCCGGAGACGAAGAGGACTGCTGTCCCGAGGACTGATCAGAGATTTACACGATATCAGCTTATTTACCCAGGTCTGTTTCACTGAGATAATATCTCCTTTACAAGAGAGACCAATGTTGTGTTAATTCGGGCAGTGTTTCCCAACTCCAGTCCTTATGTACCCCCAACAGTACACATTTTTATTGTATCCCCTGTCAAACACACCTCATTCAACTCATCAAGGGCTTGATGATTAGTTGACAATTTGAATCTGTTGGGTGTACTCGAGGACTGGAGTTGGGAAACATTAGGGCATGTAACAGAAATGTTTTAAAACACATCGCAACTGAAAACGAAAATGAGGATTAAACTTTGTTTTATTATTGGACTTATCCAGATAGTCCCTCACCTTGTTTCAGTCTGTTTTCTTCCATTTGGTGCCTAATGAACACAACCCTGGTCAAAGACTGCACTCGTCACCACTCGTCTTCCTCTTCCTGCTTTTTGATTGACAGCAATAATAATGTAAATGAGGGTTGTTCAAGAACATAGAAGATAACTGACGATGATGACTAAATAACATTAAAATGTTACGATTTTTTATTCTATAATTGTTTTATGGATTCGTATTCATTTATTTGCAATAATTTACATTCCAGTATTATTTAATATGGCAATTAGCTCTTCCACGATAAACATATTTGTGTATTTATTAATTTAATGTATTTATGTATTTATTTATCAAATGATAAATGGATTGGTTAACTAGGTTGTTAATTCATTATAAATGTATTTATTTATTTGATTTATGAATTGAACATCTTATAAAATGCTGTAATATATTTCTGAGACAAAGTAGCCCTTATATCTGGTCTCATTCACAACAATTGTTGATATATCCATGTTCTACATAGGAAATGCTCAATATGCCCTTTTGTTTTTGAATCTATGCACAAGCTACATTGTAATACTTAGACATGAGAAGCCAGTTAATTTGTTACACCATTATTATGAAGGATTGGTCTCATTAATTATTTGCCCTATGTAAGGCTGTTGAATTTGAATTGTACTAAACTTTGTATGTAATCGGGAAAAGCTATGAACTTTTCAATTACCAAGTCATATCAATAATTAAAAGATGATATTTTCACTAAGTTCTCTCTGTGCCCTGTGCTATTTTCCAGAAGTCAACTATCATCAACTCAACACACATGATCCCTCAAGCATGGCCTTGTTTCTATTACAGCATATTGGATGACTGTCATTCATATTCCATTCACCCAGCTCAATAACAACATCGATAGTTTTGGGCTACTACACCATACTCAAATTTTCCCTATACCCATCATGAGGTTTTTCAACCTAGCCTATGAATGAAAGTTTACAACGCAGGTCGAGAGAAATTTGCGTAATCAAGGTGACAGACAGTGACATATTCAATACCGCCTTGCACACTCTTGCCTGCATCTAGCTGATTTAGGGCGTTATCATTACTCCAACAGTTGCAAACGAGAGTTGGACAAATTCAGGAATGTTTATTCCCATTTCGTTATGTTTGCTTCCGTTTAAGAATTTTTTTTCAACAGAATCGAGGGAATGACTACGCCCCTGATCACATGCAAACACAGTTCACATTCATAGCGGTCACATTCAAAACAGTATGATAATTTTCTTATTGTATACAGTACCAGTCAAAGGTTTATACACCCCTACTCATTTCAGAGTTTTTTGTAATTTTTACAATTTTCTACATTGTAGAAAAACTATTAAATAAAACATATGGAATCATGTAGTAACCAAAAAAGTGTTAAACAAATCAAAATATATTTATATTTGAGATTCTTTAAAGTAGCCACCCTTTGCATTGATGACAGCTTTGCACACTCTTGGCATTCTCTTAACCAGCTTCATGAGCTAGTCACCTGGAATGCATTTCAATCAACAGGTGTGCCTTGTTAAATGTTAATTTGTGGAATTTCTTTCCTTCTTAATGCATTTTAGCCAATCAGTTGTGTTGTGACAAGGTAGGGGTAGTATACAGACGATGGCCCTATTTGATAAAAGACCAAGTCCATATTATGGCAAGAACAGCTCAAATAAGCAAAGAGAAAAATAGTACAAATAAAGAAAAACCCTTGAATGAGTAGGTGTGTCCACATTTGACTGGTACTGTATATATATGTGTATATATAGCCAATATGCCTTATTTTGTTTAATTTCCATTGGGGGAAAAACAAGACTCTTTTCATAGAAGGCACAAGTTAATTGTAGAAAATGTGCAACCCTGCGAATCGGTGAAGATATACACAAAATACAACATTGCACATGTTTTTTTTTGTTGCATTTGTGTGTTTTTATACACATAATTGATTCATCTTGTGTGCCACTGTGCCCCATTTGACTAGCTTACTGCATAGTAAATAGGGCCATAGAGTGTGTAACGGGAGAGTGGCTATTGGGGTCTGTTTTAGTAGCGATAAGTGAGATAATTTGTGCTAATCGCATCCAGTCATTACTGGAGGACCCTCTGCAAAAAAAATCATGAAGGACAGTCAAATTAGAAGTTTCTTCAAGTGCAATCGCAAAAACCATCAAGCACTATGTGGAAACTGGCTCTCATCAGGACCGCCACAGGAAAGGAAGACCCAGAGTTACCTCTGCTACAGAGGATAAGTTCATTAGAGTTACCAGCCTCAGAAATTGCAGCCAAAATAAATGCTTCACAGAGTTCAAGTAACAGAGACATCACAACATCAACTGTTCAGAGGAGACTGCGTGAATCAGGCCTTCATGGTCGAATTGCTGCAAAGAAACCACTACTAAAAGGACACCAATAATAAGAAGAGACTTGCTTTGCCCAAGAGACACGAGCAATGGACATTTGACCGGTGGAAATCTGTCCTTTGGTCTGATGAGTCTAAATTAGAGATTTTTGGTTCCAACCGCCGTGTCTTTGTGAGACGCAGAATAGGTAAATGGATGATCTCTGCATGTGTGGTTCCCACCGTGAAGCATGGAAGAGGAGGTGTGATGGTGCTTTGCTGGTGACACTGTCGTGATTTATTTAGAATTCAAGGCACACTTAACCAGCATGGCTACCACAGCATTCTGCAGCGATACGCCATCCCATCTGGTTTGCGCCTAGTAGGAATATCATTTGTTTTTCAACAGGACAATGACCCCACACCTCCAGGCTGTGTAAGGGCTATTTGACCAGTAAGGAGAGTGATGGAGTGCTGCATCAAATGACCTGGCCTCAACCCAATTGAGATGGTTTGGGATGAGTTGGACCACAGAGTGAAGGGAAAGCAGCCAACAAGTGGTGGGAATATGTGGGAACTTCTTCAAGACTGTTGGAAAAGCATTCCAGGTGAAGCTGGTTGAGAGAATGCCAAGAGTCTGTAAAGTTGTCATCAAGAATCTAAAATCTATTATGATTTGTTTAACACTTTTTTGGTTACTACATGATTCCATATCTGTTATTTCATAGTTTTGATGTCTTCACTATTATTCTACAATGTAGAAAATAGTAAAATAAAGAAAAACCCTTGAATGAGTATGTGTGTCCAAACTCTCTTCCTCTCACCTTTTCCCTTCACTTGTTGACTTCTGTGCACAACACATCAGCTGTCTGTGATCAGAAGAAAAAAACTTTCCAAGCCAAACCTTCATATCATAACCGCTAACTGCTAAACACAGCCTACATCATTGTCACCATATTAGCTAACTTCATAGTCAACATAGATACTAGAGCTAACGGGTTAGTAAACCCGCTATAATCATGCAGTACAGTGTACAGTCAGCAAGCAGTTTAGCAGTTAAACCTGGGGGGCCACCATGTGGCAATAAATTAATAAAACCAAAAGTTTACCTTGACTTGGGAGAGTTCCAGTGTTGCATAGCCAGCTAGCTAACATAGCATCCCTCTCTGTTTGCGCCGGGTGTTTCAGTAGGCTAAACTAGCTAGCTTAATTTGCTAGCTAAGTGAAAGTAAAAAAATAAAACTCTCTCTCAACTTTTCTCTTGCTTCTCCTTCATTTTTAAAGTAATGATTTTGTTCAAAGCTGTTAAACTATTATCTTTCTCACTCTTTGAGTCAACTACTCATCACATTTTATACACTGCAGTGCCTCCATTCAGTACTTAGTATAATACTAAAGCGTATGCTTTCAGTACTATATTCATTCTCTGATCCTTTGATTGGGTGGACAACATGTCAGTTCATGCTGCAAGAGCTCTGATAGGTTGGAGGACATCCTCCAGAAGTTGTCATAATTACTGTGTAAGTCTATGGAAGGGGGTGAGAACCATGAGCCTCCTAGGTTTTGTATTGAAGTCAATGTACACAGAGGAGGACACTACCCTACAGAGTGCTGTTGAGGCTACTGTAGACCTGCATTGCAAAACAGTGTTTTAATCCATTATTTGGTGACATTAATATATTTAGTATAGTTTTATCTAAAAAGGATTTTTTATTATTATTTCATTATTTTTATGAAATTCACTGAGGAGGATGGTTCTCAACTTCCTCCTCTGAGGAGCCTCCACTGCACTCGAGGTAACATTATTTGACACATAAACCATCAAGGAAACAAAAAGTATGAATTAATTCAGAATATATCTTACTTGAATCATAGTTGCTTTACCTAACAACTTTGTGTTAAATAAACTAACAAATAAGACAACAGTAATCATGTCGTCTCCCAGGCCAACAATTCAAGCTCAAAGGGGACAGGAGACATGTTTGTTCAAAGTTTCGAATTTCAGTTGATTACTATAGGGCCCTTCTTGGGCCAATCGGTGTAATTTTATAAATGTGTATCTCTATGGAAAGATGCATCATTCACCCAAGTTTTCAAAATTGGGCCATTGGTGTCTTAGATATACGAACGGACAGAGACAGATCCACACAGTGGCAAGAAAAAGTATGTGAACCCTTTTGAATTACCTGGATTTCTGCATAAATTGGTCATCAGATTTGATCAGATTTTAAGTCACAACAATAGACAAACACTTTCTGCATAAACTAATAACACACAAACAATTATACGTTTTCATGTCTTTATTGAACACACCGTATAAACAGTCACAGTGCAGGGTGGAAAAAGTATGTGAACCCTTGGATTTCATAACTGGTTAACCCTCCTTTGGCAGCAATAACCTCAACCAAATGTTTTCTGTAGTTGCGGATCAGACCTGCACAACAGTCAGGAGGAATTTTGGACCATTCCTTTATACAAAACTGTTTCAGTTCAGCAATATTCATGGGATGTCTGCAGTGAACCGCTCTCGAGGTCATGCTTCAGCATCTCAATCAGGTTGAAGTCAGGACTCTGACTAGCCACTCTAGAAGTCGTATTTTCTTCTGTTTAAGCAATTCTGTTGTTGATTTACTTCTGTAAATTTAGGTTGTTGTCGTGTTGCATCACCCAACTTCTGTTGAGCTTTATTTGACGCACAGATAGCCTTACATTCTCCTGCAAAATGTCTTGATAAACTTGGGAATTCATTTTTCGGTTGGCGCAGCAGTCTAAGGCAGTACATCTAAGGCACTGCATCTCAGTGCATGAGATGTCATTGCAGTCCCTGGTTCAAATCCAGGCTGCATCACATCTGACTGTGATTGGGAGTCCCATACATAGGTGGCGCACAACTGGCCTGGGGTAGGCCGTCATTGTAAATACAAATTTGTTCTTAACTGACTTGTCTAGTTAAATAAAGGATAAAAAATTTAAAAGGCAGCCTGAAACCCTAATGCTCCCTCCACCATACTTTACAGTTGAGATTTCTCCACACAAAGTGTTGTGTGTTCCTTCCAAACAACCCAACTGTCGTTTCATCTGTCCACAGAATATTTTGCCAGTAGCGCTGTGAAACATCCAGATGCTCTTTTGCAAACTTCAGACATGCAGCAATGTTTTTTTTGGACAGCAGTGGCTTCTTCTGTGTTGTCCTCCCATGAACACCATTCTTGTTTAGTGTTTTACGTATCATAGACTCGTCAACAGAGATGTTAGCATGTTCCAGAGATTTCTGTAAGTCTGACATTCTTATTAACCTCATTGAGCATTCTACGCTGTGCTCTTGCAGTCTTCTTTGTAGGTGGCCACTCGTAAGGAGAATACCAACAGTGCTGAACTTTCTCCATTTATAAACAATTTGTCTTACCATGGACTGATGAACATCAAGGCTTTTAGAGATACTTTTGTAACCTTTTCCAGCTTTATGCAAGTGAACAATTCTTAATCTTAGGTCTTCTGAGATCTCTTTTGTTCGAGGCATGGTTCACATCAGGAAATGCTTCTTGTGAATAGCAAACTCCAATGTTGTGAGTGTTTTTTATAGGGCAGGGCAGCTCTAACCAACATCTCCAATCTCGTCTCAATGATTGGACTCCAGGTTAGCTGACTCTTGACTCTAATTAGCTTTTGGAGAAGTCATTAGCCTAGGGGCTCACATACTTTTTCCAACCTACACTGTGAATGTTTAAATGATCTATTCAATATAGACAAGCAAAATACAATTATTTGTGTGCTATTATTGTAAGCACACTGTGTTTGTCTATTGTTGTGACTTAGATGAAGATCCTATCAAATGTTATGACCAATTTATGCAGAAATCCAGGTAATTACAAATGGTTCACACACTTTTTCTTGCCACTGTATTTCCAATTTCATCCCGGGGGACACTAATAGCAGACAACCATCAAAATGATTTACTATAACAGTAATCATCTCCTGACCAGTAGAGGGGGCTACAACTTTTATGAAACAGGATCCATCAACTAAACACAAGGTTTGTACAACCATTCAGTACTTAGTATAATACAAAAGGATACAGTACATTATAAGGAGCAGTGCTCGAAGTTGATGTGTCCATCCTGAGAAATCAGGACACAGGGTAGCCTAGTGGTTAGAGTGTTGGACTAGTAACTGCAAAGGTTGGTTCAATTCCCTGAGCTGACAAGGTACAAATCTGTCGTTCTGCCCCTGAACAGGCAGTTAACCCACTGTTCCTAGGCTGTCATTGAAAATAACAATTTGTTCTTAACTGACTTGCCTAGTAAAATAAATAAACAAACATAAAAGGGAAAACCCACAATGCTGCTCTTGAATAGGGTGTGAGATCAATGTGTTTCCCCCTCTATGCTTGCTGTCTTTAGGTTCAGCCCTTAGGTCCAGCCAGAAAGCCACCCAGATCTCCTTTGAGTCAGAGGCTCTCCACTGGCCCAGCTCGGCCTCCTGACCACACCACGCTGAGGGGCTGAGGACAGGATGTGGACTGGGTCAGGTGTCGTGAGAACCAGGCCCCTTTCCCCCACTCTGTCCCAGACGGGGCCCAGAGACCTCCCTTCTCGGCCCCCAGCCACTGGCCCCCCCATGGGAAAGTCCAGTTATCTGTTTCAGACTCTCAGTGCACTCCAGTCTCTATTTTGAGACACAATGCGGTCCGTACACACAAACAAACAAACACATACACACACACACGCTTGTCTGAACCACAGTCCGTGAAAAGGATGTAGCCATTAAAAACAGCCGAACCCCACACACTATACATAAAAAACATGAACACAGTGAACAAAAAAGTCCATCCGTGGTATCCCCCCTCCAGGTCTTTCCTCAGCCAATCACGACTGAAGATTCAACCGCCCCCAAATCAAGAGCACGTCAGAGGGATAAAGCGGAAGGGCCTTTTATAGCCTACCTTTATCAAATCTTATCAAATCATAGGATTAAAAAAGAGGAGTAGGTTCTTGTAGACTCTCTGGCCTGATAAACTCGCTGGCCCGTGAACACATTAGAGTTGAGACAAGGGCCCCGAGGTCCCAAGCGACCCGAGAGGAAGCTGTATATTGCTGGTCAGAGGAACCGCAGGCCCGGCCGGGTGACCATTAAGGCCTGTTAGTGTGCTTCTCCAAAGAATTGTCGCGTGTGAGAAGACTTCCTGTTGTGATCAAGAGGTTGACATTCTAACTGTCTGGTAGAGACAAGGCTCCTCTCTTTGGATATCCGTCAGTCCCACCAAAAATACCACCAAAATGTCCCCATGTCATTATGTGGCCATGCAAGTGTAACCTCAGAAACTGTCACTTATAAAAGAGTATAGTTAACGTTTGCTGTTTAGAACTTTGATTTGGACAGCAATTTCTACTTCAACGAGTCGGCATCTCTGGACATTCAGCTTACTCTGGACCGGGCCCTAATCCCCGGGACTAGAAAGAGGAAGTGGTGACGAAAGAGAGGCAGCATGACGAGACTATGTCGGCAAGCAAATAGACCGCCATTGCACGTTCTATTGGCGAACGTGCAATCACTTAAGAGCAAACTGTATGAGCTCCGTTCGAGACTCTCCTATTAATGGGACCTGATATCCTACATTTCTCAGAGTAGTGGCTGAACGAGGACCTGGATATATCTCGCTGGTTTTTCTATGCATTGTCAAGACCGGACGGCAGACTTGGTGTGACGATGAAGGGAGGAGAGGTGTGTCTCTTTGTTAACAACAGCTGATGCACGATCTCTAATGTTAAGGAAGTCTCTCGTTTTTGCATGCCTGAGATAGAATACATCATGATAAGCTGCAAACCATACAATCTACCAAGAGAGTTTTCATCTATATCTTTCGTAGCTGTCTATTTACCACCACAAACTGATGCTGGCACTAAGACCATATTCAACGAGCTGTATAAGGCCATAAGCAAACAAGAAAATGCACAATCAGAGGTGGCGTTTCTCGTGGCCTGTGATTTAAATGCAGGTAAACTGAAATCCGCTTTACCAAATTTTTACCAGCATGTCACATGTGCAACTAGAGGTGACAAAACTCTAGATCACCTTTATTCGACACACAGAAACACATACAAAGCCCTCTCAAATCACATCAAATCTAATTTTATTTGTCACATACACATGGTTAGCAGATGTTAATGCGAGTGTAGCGAAATGCTTATGCTTCTAGTTCCGACCATGCAGTATTATCTAACAAGTAATTTAACAATTTCACAACAACTACCTTATACACACAAGTGTAAAGGATTGAATACGAGTATGTACATATAAATATATGGATGAGCGATGGCTGACCGGCATAGGCAAGATGCAGTAGATGGTATATAGTACAGTATATACATGTGAGATGAGTAGTGTAGGATATGTAAACATTATACAAATGGCATCGTTTAAAGTGGCTAGTGATACATTTATTACATCCACGTTTTAATTATTAAAGTGGCTAGAGATTTGAGTCGATGGCTGAACGGCATAGGCAAGATTCCGTAGATGGTATAGAGTACAGTGTATACATTTGATATGAGTAATGTCTGATATGTAAACATTATATACAAAATTGTTTTTTATTTTACCTTTATTTTACTAGGCAAGTCAGTTAAGAACAAATTCCCCTGTTCAGGGGCAGAACGACAGATTTGTACCTTGTCAGCTTGGGGATTTGAACTTGCAACCTTTCGGTTACTAGTTTAACCACTAGGCTACCCTGCCGCCCCAGGGTAGCTAGTTTAAAGTGGCTAGTGACATCCAATTTTCTATTATTTAAAGTGGCTAGAGATTTAAGTCAGTATGTTGGCAGCAGCCACTCAATGTTAGTGGTGGCTGTTTAAAAGTCTGATGGCCTTGAGATAGAAGCTGTTTTTCAGTCTCTCGGTCCCAGCTTTGATGCACCTGTACTGACCTCGCCTTCTGGATGATAGCGGGGTGAACAGGCAGTGGCTCGGGTGGTTGTTGTCCTTGATGATCTTTTTGGCCTTCCTGTGACATCGGGTGGTGTAGGTGTTGGGGAAGGTTTTAATAGTTGCTTTGGGTACAACATCACCGATGCACTTGCTAATAAACTCGCTCACCGAATCAGCGTATACATCAATGTTGTTGTCTGATGCTATCCGGAACATATCCCAGTCCACGTGCTCGAAGCAATCTTGCAGCGTGGAATCAGACGTTTCCTGTTTTAGTTTCTGTCTATAGGCTGGGAGCAACAAAATGGAGTCGTGGTCAGACTTGCCGAAAGGAGGGCGGAGAATGGCCTTGTATGCATCACGGAAGTTGGAATAACAATGATCCAGTGTTTTCCCGGCCCGGGTCGCACATTCGATATGCTGATAAAATTTAGGGAGCCTTGTTTTCAGATTAGCATTGTTAAAATACCCAACCACAATAAATGCAGCCTCAGGATATGTGGTTTCCAGTTTTCATAGAGTCCAATTAATTTCTTTCAGTGCGATGTGTCAGCTTGAGGGGGGATACATGCGACTGTGATTATAATCGAGGAGAATTCTCTTGGTAGATAATGCGGTCGGCATTTGATTGTAAGGAATTCTATGTCAGGTGAACAAAAGGACTTGAGTTCCTGTGTGTTGTTATGATCACACCACGACTCGTTAATCATAAGACACACACCCCCGTCCTTCTTCTTACCAGATAGATGTTTGTTTGTCGGCGCGATGCGTGGAGAAACCATGTGGCTGTACCGACTCTGATAACGTGTCCTGAGTGAGCCATGTTTCCGTGAAGCAAAGAACGTTGCAGTCTCTGATGTCTCTCTGAAAGTGTCACGATCTTCTATAGTAGCGGACCGAGACGCAGCGATGCTTCCAGTATACATACTTTATTTACACGTAACTGGGAAAACAATAAACAAACAAAATGAAGATCATAACTACAGTGAAAATATACACTCAAACCAATAATCAAACAATGACCCACAAAACCCCATAGAAAAGCACAAACATATATATGGTTCCCAATTAGAGGTAACAACAATCAGCTGCCTCTAATTGGGAACCATAAACCCAACATAGAAATATAACACCTAGAACCAAAAAACCCTACTAAACAAAACCAACTAAACACGCCAGCCTGAAACCCAGGGCTGGACGTGACAGAAAGGCAATACTTGCTCGGATTTTGTCTACCTTGTTGTCCAGAGACTGGACATTGGCAAGCAGTATTCTCGGGAGAGGTGCGCGATGTGCCCGTCTACGGAGCCTGACCAGAACACCGCCCCGTCTACCCCTTCTCCTCCGCCGCCGTTGTTTTGGGTCGCCGACTGGCATCCAGTCTATTGTCCTAGTTGGTGGACCAAACAGAGGATCCGCTTCGGGAAAGTCGTATTCCTTATCGTAATGTTGGTAAGTTGACGTTGCTCTTATATCCAATAATTCCTCCCGGCTGTATGTAATAAGACTTATGATTTTCCGGGGTAACAATGTAAGAAGTAATCCATAAAAAAACAAAATACTGCATAGCTTTCTGAGAATGTGAAGCGAGGCTTCCATTTCTGTCGGCGCCGGAAATCTGCCATCTCTGTCAGTGCCGGAAATCTCGCCCTGCCTTTGGCAAATCAGACCATAACTCTATCCTCCTGTTTCCTGCTTACAATAGTGCTGAGCGATTAGTGTTTTTTGAGGTTGGTTCGGTTTCGGTTTGATTATTAAGAAATAATCCGTTCTTTTTTGGGGTGGGTTGATTATTTTTTGAACATTAAGTGCACTATGCATTATGTGGGTTGAATGCTGTAACAACACAGAATAAAACAATTAATAAAGTCCCATGATGGTAGTGACTACCCATTACTGCTTATCACTTACTAACCATAATTTCTTCACATTATTTTACTTTAATAAAATATTTCAGTTGTTTTGTAAATTAGATTTGTTTTATTTTATGATTTTATTATTTCATTCCAAGTCATCATCTCATCTCTATAGAGCTGCTGCCTATGCTGTCTGACTCTCCATAGCCAATGTGAGTGAGACCTTTAAACAGGTTAACATTTGCAAGGCCGCGGGCTAGACGGAATACCAGGATGTGTATTCAGAGCAAGAGCTAACTAGCTGGCAAGTGTCTTCGCTGTCATTTTAAACCTATCCCTGATCCGGTCTGTGCCCAAGAACGCCAAGGGACTGTAACTTGCCTAAATGACTATCGCCCCGTGGTACGCACATCAATCACCTAGACCAGATGAATCGAGGTGATTGATGTCACCTGTTAAATCCACTTCAATCAAAGTCAAAGTCACCATTATTAGTCAGTTGTACAACCAAATGCCTTCAACTGAAATGTGTCTTCCGCATTTAACCCAACCCCTCTGAATCAGAGAGGTGCGGGGGGCTGCCTTAATCGACATCCACGTCTTTGGCGCCCGGGGAACAGTGGGTTAACTGCCTTGTTCAGGGGCAGAACGACAGATTTTTACCTTGTCAGCTCAGGGATTCGAACTTGCAACCCTCCGGTTACAAGTCCAACGCTCTAACCACTAGGCTACCTGCCGGCTACCTGCCGCCATCAGTGTAGATGATGGGGAGGAGACCGGTTAAAGAAGGATTTTTAAGTCTTGAGACAATTTATACATTACATTGTGTATGTGTGCCATTCAAAGGGTGAATGGGCAAGATTAAATATTTAAGTGCCTTTGAATGGTATATGGTAGTAGGTGCCAGGTGCACTGGTTTGAGTGTGAAAAACTGCAACGCTGCTGGGTTTTTCACACTCAACAGTTTCCTGTGTGTATCAAGAATGGTGTACCACCCAAAGGACATCCAACTGTGGGAAGCATCGGAGTCAACATGGTGGTCCACCCACACAGACAAATGGTCCACCCACACAGACAGCGTGGTGAAGAAGGCGCAACAGCGCCTCTTCAACCTCAGGAGGCTGAAGAAATTCGGCTTGTCACCAAAAACACTCTGAAACTTTTACAGATGCACAATCGAGAGCATCCTGTCGGGCTGTATCACCGCCTAGTACGGCAACTTCTCCGCCCACAACCGTAAGGCTCTTCAGAGGGTAATGAGGTCTGCACAACGCATCACCGGGGGCAAACTACCTGCCCTCCAGGACAACAACAACCCGAGCCACTGCCTGTTCAACCCGCTATCATCCAGAAGGCGAGGTCAGTACAGGTGCATCAAAGCTGGGACAGAGAGACTGAAAAACAGCTTCTATCTCAAGGCCATCAGACTGTTAAACAGCCATCACTAACATTGAGTGGCTGCTGCCAACATACTGACTCAAATCTCTAGCCACTTTAATAATAAAAACTTGGATGTAATAAATGTATCACTAGTCACTTAAACAATGCCACTTTATATAATGTTTACATTCCCTACATTACTCATCTCATATGTATATACTGTACTCTTTACCATCTACTGCATCTTGCCTATGCCGTTCGGCCATCGCTCAGTCATTTATGCTGACATATGGGTTACTTGTGGCTCTACAGACTCAAAAAAACTTTTTTCAAGTAGTCCTCAAATAAAGTGAAAATACATTGGGGTGTTTTCAGGCTACTGAAGTATAGTATTTAATGCTGAATTTAACTCAAAGCCTCACCTGTCCTGATAACTCAACATGTAGAAAGCTGTGTAAGATAACCAGGGAGGGAGGGAGGGAAAAAGAGAGGAGGGAGAGTTAAATCTGAGGCATAGCCTCATCTTTAAGTCACATTTGAGGGTAAAAAAAAGTAGAGGCTACTGTTGCTACTTCACAGTCCTACCAAGTTGCATGAATTGAGAAACAAACTGGATATACTGTACCAAAGGGAAAAGGAAATTGAAGTAGAATAAAATAGGTTTCGTTCTTCTAATTAACAAGTTATATAACAATAATGACAACCGATGTGTTTCAGGATGAAATGCCTTTCCTCCCCAAAATCGAAGGGATGTTTGTAGCATTACCCACTTCTTAAGGCAGTCACTTTAAATCAGTAATACAGGCATCTAAAATGTTATTCCATCCTCTCATTTCCTAACATATGCTTACATTTTTCCACAAAAAAAAACCATGTTGAACATATTGTCAATATTAAAATCTATTTTATGCCCCAATATTCCAGGAGATCTGCAGCTGGCTGGGTGCTCTGTGGAGTAGCTACACTAGCCTAGTTCCAGAATGGTTTGTGCTGTCTTGACAACTCTTTTGGTTTCATAACCATAGGAGTTGACAAGATAGCACAAACAGATCTGGGTCCAGGCTAAAATTGCTCTGGGTCTGGGCCTCTGCACTCCCCTGTGCAGCTGCGTCCATGAGTCAACACATCTGACCACAGAGAGTATCTAGCCCAGCAGGCCGTCATGGCCGCACTCTGCCGGCATTAACACAATATTGGGGCTGACTCGCAATGTGGTCACCATGTCATCACTCAAAACAGTGCAGGAGTTGTCCAAGAGAGAAAATGGACTGGAGGTGTGGGGGAGGCGATGGCGAAATGTCCTAAAAGGGAAGTTTATCAGGCCTGTTGTGATAGACTGTTCAGCTGCCTGCTTATGCAGCAGACATGTCTCTCATGTTTCATTGTCCCCCATGATGAAATCGGGGAGGGGACTGTGGATCTGTCTCTGTCCATTTGCCTCAGGTCACATAATGTCCAACATTATGGACTTTTCACCATTTAGAATTTTGTGAAAAAAACGCTACCGATCTGCACGAAACTTGATATGTGGCATCTATGGACCAAGGTCTCGCAACGCAATACTTTCCAGACTAGTACCTAAAACAACATGGCCGTTATTAACCAATAAACATTCATGTGGGCGTGGTCTGGCACATAAATGCATATAAATTAGTCAAGGATATTCATATTATTCATATATATTCATATTCATAAGAAATTTGATACACATGTTGCAAACACTGAAGACTCAACATATGCAAGAACATTCATATTGACCACATGGTGGTGCTATAACGGGCACATGTTTATCTCTCTTGATCTGTTTGTTAGAGTGATGAAATTTGGCACACATGCTCAGGGACATGAGTCTAGCTAATCCACGTGATATCTCAGACACCACTGGCACGTTTCTTATGAAACTTGAGTGATTGAGATCCGGCATTTACAAAATTACACGGATTGGTCCGGGGGGGGGGGTTGTACGTACGTTAGTCACACTCGATATCTCAGACACCATTCGCCTGATTTTGACGAAACTCGGGTGAATGATGTGTCTTGCCATAGAGTGCGGCACACTGTGACTGCAAACTCAATATCCCTTAGTTAATCACCTCAACAGGTTTTTAAAGGCATTCCTTGGTGCGGGGGGCCAAAGTATTTACGGTTCCAAACTGTGAGGTTGGGGAAAGTGAGCAAGGGGTCGAGTTGGTCGCGGCTGAGGAGCAGTAAAAATAATCTTGCTGTGTCACGGTTTACAAGCGGGGACCGGGTCTTCTGCAGGTCGCCATTGTTGGTGCAGCTGAGTTAAGACCAGAGCCAGCAGGGCCTGCTGGTGGCTTGATGTGTCAGAGGTTGTGATTGTAAAAACAGGCCAAACAGGCCCTTTGATGTCACACACCAGCAAATCTGGAAGCCATTTGCTTTTCCACAGTCAGTGATTGCATCCCAAATGACCAAGGCCCATCACAAGTAGTGCACTACATAGGGAATATGGTGCCATTTGGGACATATTTAGAGAAAGTGGAGGGCTTGATCACCTCCAGCATCTGCTGCCTGTTTATTTACCCAGCTCACTTAACCCATTAGACAAACTAACCAGGGCTCACCGTTGCGCCACTGTTAGATTGGCCTCTGAGGACAGGATCTGTCACAGGGGCTTTAGACTGTAACAGTTGAAAATATTAAACATAGAAAGACATAACATATTATAAGCCTTGTTATAAGATATTACTAAGGTTATAGATATTTTAACAAGTTATAAAGCATCATACTTTGATGGTTTAAGTAAAGTGTTATTATCTCTATGAGGAGCATAGACAACACTTAAAATGTTTCTTTGTAGGCGTACTTTAATTGGATTACATGATAAGGAACTATAATAGGCCGTCAGAGCTGTGGTTTTAGTTGTTTTGCATTGCAGCAGCTTTTCATGTGCTGCACAAACAACATTTTTAATCTCACTTTATATGTGGTGAGAGTTTCACACCTCACATTCCTAAAATCACACTAATGACATATTCTGAATATGCAAAAATGGCACTAGGCCTATTTAAATAAGTACAATCCTGGTAAAGATGTGTGTTGAAATTGTGGTACATAATAAATTGGCAATAGCAGCCTCCAGTGTCAAAGACTGTTTAATAGAAGCCTCTCCAACATAATCCAGGTAGAATCAGGAATTTCCCAGGGCAGCTGTCTAGGCCCCTTACTTTTTTCAAATTTTTTTCAATCTTTACTAACGAGTAAAGCCAGTGTGTCTATGTATGCGGATGACTCAACACTATACACGTAAGATACTACAGCGAATGAAATGACTGCAACACTTAACAAAGAGCTGCAGTTAGTTTCAGAATGGGTGGCAAGGAATGAGTAAGTCCTAAATATTTCTAAAACTAAAAGCATTGTATTTGGGACAAATCATTCACTAAAACCTTAACCTCAACTAAATCTTGTAATGAACAATGTTGTTATTGAGCAAGTTGAGGTGATTAACTGCTTGGAGTAACCCTGGATTGTAAACTGTCATGGTCAAAACATGTTGATACAACAGTAGCTAAGATGGGGAGAAGTCTGCCCATAATAAAGCGGTACTCTGCCTTCTTATCAATACTATCAACAAAGCAGGTCCTACAGGCCCTAGTTTGGTCGCACCTGGAATACTGTTCAGTCGTGTGGTCAGGTGCCACAAAGAGGGACTTAGGAAAATTACAATTGGCTCAGAACAGGGCAGCACGGCTGGCCCTTAAATGTACACGGAGAGCTAACATTAATGATATGCTGTCAACCTCTCATGGCTCAAAGTGGAGAAGAGATTGACTTCATCACTACTTGTTTTTGTAAGAAGTGTTGACAAGCTGAATGCACCGAGCTGTCTGTTTAACCTACTAGCACACAGCTCGGACACTCATGCATACCCCACAAGACATGCCACCAGAGATCTCTTCACAATCCCAAATCAAGAACAGACTATGGGAGGCGCACAGTACTACATAGAGCCATAACTACATGGAACTCTATTCCACATCAGGTAACCAATGCAAGCAGTAGAATCTGATTGAAAAAACAGATCAAATTACACCTTATGGAACAGCGGGGACTGTGAAGACACACACAGGTACAGACACACGCATACACNCACTCACTGTTGATCATCCGGCAACACCATACTATGAGGATATGTCAAAAGTTCTGACCTCAACGGCTGTCTATGAGCACAAATGAAACTGTAGGCTTATTATCTAAGGAATACTACATTCATTTTAATTGGGTTATACTTTAGTTTATAATGGCTTTTACCATGCTTCGGCCGGTGGCAACTCACCCCTTCTCCTCCTACCCTCCTGATCTCAACATGATCTCGGACGACGAGGAGAACCGCAGCGAGAGCGACGGCAGCTCTGACCAGAGCTATGGATGCTGTGCCTCTTCAGATAAGACTTGTCGGCAGCTTTCTCGCATGGTGGGAGTCGGTGGGGTTGTTGTGGTCAAACAGCGCAACACAGCCAACGCCAGGGAGCGAGACCGGACCCAGAGCGTCAACACCGCCTTCACCGCGCTCCGGACACTCATACCCACGGAGCCGGTGGACAGAAAGCTCTCCAAAATTGAAACGCTCCGGTTGGCGTCCAGCTACATCTCACACTTGGCCAACGTTCTGGTGCTTGGGGACGGGCGTGAGGATGGGCAGCCGTGCCTGAGTGCAGTGTACCGCGCGCAAGGACACGGAGAGAGGAAGCAACCCAGAACTATCTGCACCTTTTGCTTGAGCAACCAGCGAAAAGGGGTAAGCGTGCATGACAGTGCTATGTCATGTATGAATTCCAAATATATTTCTACTATTTTACATAGTAGACTAGACAGGCAGCATGGTACTCTTGACAGCCTAGTGGTGTACAGGGCCTTCAGAAAGTCTTCAATACCCCTTAACTTATTCCACATTTTGTTGTGTTACAGCCTGAATTCAAAATGGATTACACAAACTATTCTCACCCATCTACCTACAATACCCCATAATGACAAAGTGAAAACAGGTTTTTCGAAATGTTTGCAAACTTATTGTAAAATGAAATACAAAAATATCTAATTTATATAAGTATTCACACCCCTGAGTCAATACATGTTAGAATCACATTTGGCAGTGATTATAGCTGTCTTTCTGGGTAAGTCTCAAAGAGCTTTGCACAGCTGGATTGTACATTGTAATAAAATACAATTGTAATATATATATATATATATATATATATATATATATATATATATATATATATATATATATATATATATATATATATATATATATATTATTTTTTATTTTTTTTTATTCTTCATCCTCTGTCAAGTTGGTTGTCGATCATTGCTAGACAGCCATTTTCAAGTCTTGCCATAGATTTTTCAAGCCAATTTAAGTAAAAACTGTAACTAGGCCACTCAGGAACATTCAATGTTGTCTTGGTAAGCAACTCCAGTGAATATTTGGCCTTGTGTTTTAGTTTATTGTCCTGCTGAACGATTCATTTGTCTCCCAGTGTCTGTTGAAAAGCAGACAACCCGGTTTTCCTCTAGGATTTTACCTGTGCTTAGCTCTATTCCATTTCTTTTTATCCTAAAAAACTCCCAAGTCCTTGCCGATGACAAGCATACATAACATGATACAGACACCACCATGCTTGGAAATATGAAGAGTGGTACTCAGTGATGTGTTGTGTTGGATTTGCCCCAAACATAGTACTTTGTACTCAGGACATAAAGTTTATTTCTTTGCCACATTTTTTGCAGTTTTACTTTAGTGACCTTATTGCAAACATGATCCTTCTTTTCACTCTGTCATTAATGTTAGTATTGTGGAGTAACTACAATGTTGATGTATCCTCAGTTTTCTCCTATCACAGCCATTAAACTCTAACTGTTTTAAAGTCACCATTGGCCTCATGGTAAAATCCCTGAGGGGTTTCCATCCTCACCAGCAACTGAGTTAGGAAGGACAGCTATATCTTTGTAGTGACTAGGTGTAATGATACATCATCCAAAGTGTAATTAATAACTTCAACATGCTCAAAGGGATCTTCTTTAAAAAAAATGTTTTTTTATCTACCAGTAGGTGCCCTTCTTTGCGAGGCATTGGAAAACCTCCCTGGTCTTTTTGGTTGAATCTGTGTTTGAAATTCACTGCTCGATCATGCAACTTATTATGTGACTTGTTAAGCACATTTTTACTCCTGAACTTATTTAGGTTTGCCATGACAAAGAGGTTGAAAACTTATTGACTCAAGACATTTCAGCTTTACATTTTTTTATTTTGTATTAATTTGCAAACATTTCTAAAAACATAATTCCACTTTGACATTATGGGGTATTGTGTGTAGGCCAGTGACGCAACATCTCAATTTAATACATTTTTAATTCAAGCTGTAACACAACAAAATGTGAAAAAGTAAAGGGGTGTGAATACTTTCTGAAGGCACTGTATATATGTTATTATAAACTGGGTGGTTCGAGCCTTGAATTCTGATTGGCTGAAAGCCGTGGTATATCAGACCGTATACCATGGGTATGACAAAACATGTATTTTTACTGTTCTAATTACATTGGTAACAAGTTTATAATAGCAATAAGGCACCTCAGGGGTTTGTGATATATGGCCAATATACCCACGGCTAAGGGCTGTGTCCTAGCACTCCTTGTTGCGTCGTGCCTAAGAACAGCTTTTAGTCGTGGTATATTGGCAATATACCACACACCCCCTCGGGCATTATTGCTTAATTATAGTCTACTTTTGTTGCATTCAATATCCTCTACAAAGGTAGTAGCATGTTTAATTAACACTAGACTTGTTTTGATTGGCCACTTAAAATTAGTATTAGGTTTGTAGTCTAGTTATTCCAGTATATCCAAACAAATAAATGTCAAACATAGTTAATGTCACAATGATAATATGGCATAAAAACAATACTAGGACTAAAACAAAATACTTTCTTGCCAGGTCACATGAAGATTCATCATAATAGGTATCCATCAGTTCAGGTTCAATCTGTCAAACATCTTCTTGAGAGAGAAAACACCCGAATGGCAAATGATCCCGTTTGGGACGTCATGTATTTATTCATTTCATTTCCGCTCTGCTAAGATATCCTTTAAAGTAAAAACTGAGGAGGGGCCAAGGGGTTGTTGATATCATACACAATCCGTCTCAATGCTTAAAAATGCTTATTTAACCTGTCTCCTCCCCCTCATCTACACTAATTGATGTGGATTTATCAAGTGACATCAATAAGGGATCATAGCTTTCACCTGGATTCACCTGGTCAGTCTATGTCATGGAAGTAATGTTGTGCCTAAAAAAAGGGGTTAAATATGTGTTCAACATTTTTTTTGTGGAGTTTCCTCATCTTTCTTATACTGTATTGCTCAGATATAGTCCAGACACTTCAAAACAAACTTCCTTTAGAATTTTTTTGGGGAATATCTGTTTTTCCATCTTATTCAATGCATTTCTAATCGCAGTAAGGCCAAATATGCATGTAGTATTCATGTTTTGGTCGCAGATGTTTCCAACCACAGTATTTTCAGGAAAGAAATCAATTCTGATGTTATTGCATCATTTTGGCCTAACATGATATTTGTTTTTGCAGGGGAAAGATGGTCGGGGTTGTCTGAAAATGCGTGGAGCCAGTGCACTACGAATGAGCCGAAAATAGACGTCTCTCAGACTTCAAGGATTGTTGAATTCAAGTCAGCACCTCAGGGAAAAAAACTCTAGCTAACACACCTACTGTACATATACCGCCACATAGGCCAGAATGCCCTCGAACTTTGAGAAAAGACGTGGTTCAGGAATTTGTTTGTGTGAGAAAAGGCTACTCCTCTCTGCCGCAATGCTGGTTATGGAAAATGTGATTTTGGAGGAACATTGTCATAAATGAGACTTTATTTGGTTGCCTTTTCAACACCATTTTGAATTTTGCTTTAAAATTATATTTTTACATAGTTGTAGTTGTCCCTAGTCTTTATTTCAGCCCCTTAATACCAACAATGTTGTGGTGTTATTTTGATATAACTTACAAAATGTGACGGTGACGTAACAGATTTTTTAAAGGTAAAGTATGTCTGGGAATTTCTGATACGGTTTACCTTATCCTTCAGCAATGCTAAGGAGTCTCTGCTAAGGAAGTGCGAGATAGGGCCTTTTGAGCCTAATAAGGATAGGACATGTCAGTGTGTGAGGAATACATGAATCGCTCTGAATCATCATTCTCTGAATTTGCTGTACAAAGTTAAAGGGAAAACAGGAAAGGCAACATGAATAGTGTCGGTAGATCTTTTGTCAGGACTAATGATAACTCATGGAAACCATCAAAACGTGTGGCACATTGCTGGACCGATGCCCAATATCAGGAAAAGTTGGTGAAAGCCAAAGGTAGTGAGTTGAACAATTGGTAACACTTTAGTTAAAGCCTGCACTTTAGTTAATGCTTTATAACCTGTTTCTGTAAACACGTATAGGAGCCTCTATTCATGTCTTATAATAAGGCTTAAAAATGTAATGTATCTGTCTATTAGTTGTTTTTGAGGTTGGTTCGGTTTCAGTTAGATTATAAAAAAATCAAAAATAAATAATGGTTTTCGATTTCAGTTTCTAATTTTTGTTTAACATTAAATGCACTATGCATTATGTGGGTTGAATGCTGTAACACAGAATAAAACAATGAATACAAGTCAATGGATGGTAGTGACTGCCCATTACTGCTCATCACTTATTAACCATCATTTATTCACATTCATTTAATAAAATCGTTTTTTATTTGATGCCTTTATTATTTCATTCCAAGCCATCATCTTATCTCTATAGAGCAGCTGCCTCTGCAATCTGACAAAATCACCATTTTAGTAGCTCTTCAAAGCAAATAAGGCATACTTCTATGACTGCTGAATAACAACTAGCAATCGCTTAGATCATCATTTTCAGGCTCATGAAGCAACTGCTTTCACTTCCCTCTCGATGGCGCGCTCTCTTCTGTCTGCGTGTCTGCGCCGCACAAGTTTAAATTGAATCAACGTCGGTCAATTAGTTGTTTAAAAAAACGACAAATATGTTGGTTAATTGCTCAGCACTACTATATATGTATCAGCATTTCCACTGACTCAAACTCATTATGAGATGATTATAAGACATTATAAAGGGGTCAGTCATACATGTTCAAGACAAGGCTTACAATGCATTATCACGTAATGCATTGTCTCTGTTGGCTTAAAGTAAAGTGTTACCAATTGAACAAATTCAGTGTTTGAGTTTCAGATCCGTGTCTATCAATTCGCAGGTCTGCAGTACAGTGCACTTAGAGTATAAACCATTCAATGGTTTTGGCTTATCGAAGCTGTATTTCAACAGCTGCAGACAATCCCAGTAAGCAGTAAGCTGCAGGGCTTTAACACTGGTGTGTTTGAGTACATCTTGTGGGGTTCTAATGCACATATGCTATTGATTAGTCACACCTAATATCACCTAGCAGCCTGTGTTGAGCAAAACACAGCTGCTGATATGTTAATGGCGTAAATCACAACTCTCCGGAGCTGGAGAGGTATGGAGGGGTCAGAGAGCTGTGTGTATGTGTGTGTGGGTGCGTGTGTGCATGCCTTTGTATGTCTGAGTGTCTGAGTGAGTGAGTGAGTGAGTGAGTGAGTGAGAGAGTGAGAGTGAAAAAGAGAGAGAGAGAGTTTATAAGAGGTGAGTTATTGTTTTGTAAAGCACCTCTAAACCTGTGTAAATTGAGATTTAGTAATTTCTTTAAATCCTCTGTCATAAAGCCAACTTGTAATTTCAAATAGACTTATATGATGTATTCTCCTCATAACACACATGCTGTGACATTGTTTGAGTGGTTGGTTACCTCAACTCTGATAATATTAGGCCAATAAAAGAATATCAGTAGCCTGGTTGTCTGTCTGTTAAGCTAACATTCCACTCCTTGTACTCCATGTTAGGTGCCATGGAGTGGAATGTTAGCTAAACAGACTGGCAATCAGGCTACAATAGCACAGCTCCCATTACCAGATTTGGAATGTTGTCATGTCACCACAATTACTACGTTTCTGTAAATGGCAAGTGTTACAAAGTGGCATTGTTGTAGTTACAGCCACAACCTATCAATAATGTACAATTAATTGTGAACTTGCATAAAAATGCTCCCAGTCCCAGTCCCTTCTCCACCTGCTGTCAAACAGACCTGGGTTCAAAAACTATTCAAAATCATTTGAAATACTTGAACTGGGCTTGATTGAGCTTGCCTGGCGCAACTGAACCAATAGAATAGTCACAAAGATGCAAACCCCGTCCACTTGGCACTCCAGGCAGACTAAAACAAATGCTTTAAAGAATATTAAACATTTCAAAAACACTGTCTAAACGGGACTAATTAGAAACTGCTGTTGCCTGAGCTTATTCTGTAACTCTGGGTCTTGGGGCCCACTGGGGCCCCTTCAAATGGCTCCCAGAGGCCCCCGAGGCAGGAAGATGTCACGGAGGAACAGGAAGGAAAAGCAGGAACAGCCGACCCGGCAAAGGCCCTGTGGGGCCAGCAGGTCCTGGGTCAGTGCCAGTCCTGACATCAGCCTGCAGAGCTGGGGTCCAGATGTCCAGCTTCTAATTTTAATTAATGGGTGGGAAAGCCTGGCATTCCATCATGTATTATAGTCCAGAGGAATGTACTGTTACACAAAGTCCCTAACAGCTGGTAAGGTTATGAGAGAAAATGTGTTACACTGTTACAGTACAACAACCTGTAGGCTACTGTAACACCGCCTGGTATGGAGGATGCTGTTGTTACTTACCTTTATTAAGTTGACTGAGAGCATTTACAGCAACAACCTGTATGTTGTTGAGAACAGAACATTTTACTGCCATGGAGTTGAGACGGAATAAAAGGAAGATATACACTTTAAAGTAAATTGTCTTGTCAAAGGAGTCCCCATGCAGCACTTACTCAATTCCTGTCCAGCCACATGCTAGACATTGGCTGAGGGAACCATGGGACAAATAGGGCTAATATTGTGATACAGTTCCCTCCACCATGCTTTGACCAAAACAAACCCTTATTGTGCCTTATCTCACACAATCCACAAGGGAGGTTGGCCCCCCGTTCAACCTAAAGCTTCCTGTCCAACCTGCATGTCAGAAGAGCTAATCGCCTTCAGACACGCACTGCGGCCCTTTCATGAGACAGGGCCTTGGATACAATGCTTCTGATTTTTTATGATGTCATGATCCTTTTTTTCCATGGACGAGGGATGGGCGTGTGGGGAGCAACTGAATCCAGCCAAGCAGGCCTAACCAGAGCCAGACAGAGGGAGGGAAACTGTGTGTGTGTGTGTGTGTGTGTGTGTGCGCGCGCGCATGCGCCTGCCTGCGTGGGTGTGTGTGCCTGTGTGGGTTTGTGTGTGTACTGTAGGAGCGATACTGTTGACACACTCTCTGGCTATTGTTTCCCTACAGTACGCAAAGGGAGGAAGTGAAGGAATGCCCTGAGACATTAGCCTAGAGACAATGTCAGTCTGCTGGGGCCAGGGCCGGGCCTTGATTGCTGTGTTTCCCTGGCTCCCGCTCCTGCCGCTGGGCGGGGTCCTTAATGCTGAGGTGAAAAGGCGGCTAATTTCGAGCCCGATTTCTCCCATCAAAATAATTAAACAATATGAGTGCGCAAGCAACCCTTCAGGAGGAAAGAGGCTTCCATCCTTGGTAACCATCCATCAGGGCGTAATAGTTCATTATTGTTTTGAGCAGGAGCATGGGGTCACTGGTGGTCAAGTGCTTGTATAATATCAGAAACTGTATGCACAAAACACTCTCAGAGTAGCACTGCAGATCTAGGATCAGGTCCCCTCTGTCCATGTCATCTTATTCATTATGATCTATAAAAAATATATATATATATATCCTAGATCAGCACTCTTAGGAGCTTTATGGATACGGCCTTGACGTCCATCTACCATAAACACAATCCTATGAGTCCTCTGTACGTTAAATTAATAACTCAGAGCATAGCATTCTCTCTCTCTCTCGTAAACATTACTTGTATCTATCTAATGGTTTCATCACCACAAATGTGTAACTCTGTGCTTGTTGAGGCAAAAGCTTACAGTATGTAAATCACCCACTCTAGAAATGTATTAAACTACTTGCCATACCCTCAATGACCAACTATTTTCTGTATATCCTAACCTCGACATGAGATGATCTAAATTACTTAAAGGAAAGAGTTCTCAATATGTAAATTGCGGTCTAAGTCTATTTTGTTGTCACTCAAGACGGCTGACACTTTCACACCTTTTCCAATGTTTGTGAGTGTGTGTGTTTAATTTTTGTTTTTACAGTAGATTGGAAACTCTTCTGGCTAACTGAGTGTAGACGACTAGACGTCTGAAACTTGAAATGTGGCCCACATTTCATTTCAACACCAGGAGCAATTGTTAGGAGGATATCCTCAATCAAGGACCCAGAGAGCGCGATGAATAGCCTCACTAACAGAAGAACACTGACCCATAACCTCTGGGACCTACATGTAAACGTTAGGCTACCTACATTGGAAAGAGAGGAGCTCCTTCCTAAACTAAAAAAACACATAATGTGGGATCATTTCTCAGGGTGTTTGTTGTTTGTAAAAATTGTCATTTTACCATGTCCAGTCAAACGCCTAGATGCATATCTGAACATCTGCAAGGCCTGGGTGACATTTCATATGGATCCAGTCTAGCCTAACCATTTTGAAGTGGGAAGTGGCAAGCAAGACCGAAAGTGGACAGCAACACAACACGCATTTACAACTGTGTGTGCGAACACAGGTTCAGTAGGCGTACTATAGCCTTTCTGTAACTCACAGTGAGAACTTTCACAGATGCAAGTTATAAATCGCCCACTTGGGTTTAAATATATATATATATGGAATGGGGTGTATTTGTTTTATGCTTTTTTCATTTCTCTTTAAATGAATTAACATTTGACTGTTGTCTGTTAGATGTCCAGCTGCCTCTTAAAATACAGCTGAAGTCGGAAGTTTGCATACACCTTAGCCAAATACATTCAAACTCAGTTTTTCCACAATTCCTCACATTTTATCCTAGTAAAAATTCCCTGTCTTAGGTCAGTTAGGATATCCACTTTATTTTAAGAATGTGAAATGTCAGAATAATAGTAGAGGGAATGATTTATTTCAGCTTTTATTTATTTCATCACATTCCCAGTGGGTCAGAAGTTTACAAACACTCAATTAGTATTTGGTAGCATAACCTGGGTCAAATGTTTTTGGGTAGCAATCAAACAAGCTAAGCGTAAGTATAGAGACAAAGTAGAGTCGCAATTCAACGGCTCAGACACGAGACGTATGTGGCAGGGTCTACAGTCAATCACGGACTACAAAAAGAAAACCAGCCCCGTCGCGGACACCGATGTCTTGCTCCCAGACCAACTAAACAACTTCTTTGCTCGATTTGAGGACAATACTGTGCCACTGACACGGCCCGCTACCAAAACCTGCAGGCTCTCCTTCACCGCAGCCAACGTGAGTAAAACATTTAAACGGGTTAACCCTCTGCCGGCCCAGACGGCATCCCTAGCCGCGTCCTCAGAGCATGCGCAGACCAGCTGGCTGGTGTGTTTACGGACATATTCAATCAATACCTATCCCACTCTGCTGTTCCCACATGCTTCAAGAGGGCCACCATTGTTCCTGTTCCCAAGAAAGCTAAGGTAACTGAGCTAAACGACTATCGCCCCATAGCACTCACTTCCATCATCATGAAGTGCATTGAGAGACTAGTCAAGGATCATATCACCTCCACCCTACCTGACACCCTAGACCCACTCCAATTTGCTTACTGCCCCAATTAGGTCCACAGACGACGCAATCGCAATCACACTGCACACTGCCCTAACCCATCTGGACAAGAGGAATAGCTATGTAAGAATGCTGTTCATCGATTACAGCTCAGCATTCAACACCATAGTACACTCCAAACTCGTCATTAAGCTCGAGACCCTGGGTCTCGACCCCGCCCTGTGCGACTGGGTCCTGGACTTCCTAACGGCCCGCCCCCAGGTGGTGAGGGTAGGAAACAACATCTCCACCCCGCTGATCCTCAACACTGGGGCCCCACAAGGGTGCATTCTCAGCCCTCTCATATACTCCCTGTTCACCCATGACTGCATGGCCATGCACGCCTCCAACTCAATCATCAAGTTTGCAGACGACACTACAGTGGTAGGCTTGATTACCAACATCGACTAGACGGCCTACAGGGAGGAGGTGAGGGCCCTCAGAGTGTGGTGTCAGGAAAATAACCTCTCACTCAACGTCAACAAAACAAAGGAGATGATCGTGGACTTCAGGAAACAGCAGAGGGAGCACCCCCCTATCCACATCGACGGGACAGTAGTGGAGAAGGTGGAAAGTTTTAAGTTCCTCTGCGTACACATCACGGACAAACTGAAATGGTCCACCCACACAGACAGCATGGTGAAGAAGGCGCAACAGCGCCTCTTCAA
Source organism: Hucho hucho (assembly GCA_003317085.1). Classification (NCBI taxonomy): domain Eukaryota; kingdom Metazoa; phylum Chordata; class Actinopteri; order Salmoniformes; family Salmonidae; genus Hucho; species Hucho hucho. Next base: position 363,626 of record QNTS01000566.1, on the reverse strand, counting down.
CCTCAGGAGGCTGAAGAAATTCGGCTTGTCACCAAAAACACTCACAAACTTTTACAGATGCACAATCGAGAGCATCCTCTCGGGCTGTATCACCGCATGGTACGGCAACTGCTCCGCCCACCACCGCAAGTCTCTCCAGAGGGTAGTGAGGTCTGCACAACGCATCACCGGGGGTAAACTACCTGCCCTCCAGGACACCTACACCACCCGATGTCACAGGAAGGCCAAAAAGATCATCAAGGACAACAACCACCCGAGCCACTGCCTGTTCACCCCGCTATCATCCAGAAGGCGAGGTCAGTACAGGTGCATCAAAACTGGGACCGAGAGACTGAAAAACAGCTTCTATCTCAAGGCCATCAGACTGTTAAACAGCCATCACTAACATTGAGTGGCTGCTGCCAACATACTGAAATCTCTAGCCACTTTAACAATTAAAAATTTGATGCAATAAATGTATCACAAGCCACTTTAAACAATGCCACTTTATATAATGTTTACACATCCTACATTACTCATCTCATACGTAAGTACTGTACTCTATACCATCTACTGCATCTTGCCTATGCCGTTCGGCCATCGCTCATCCATATATTTATATGTTAATATTCTTATTCATTCCTTTACACTTGTGTGTATGTTGTGAAATTGTTAGATCACTTGTTAGATAATACTGCATGGTCGGAACTAGAAGCACAAGCATTTTGCTACACTCGCATTAACATCTGCTAACCATGTGTATGTGACAAATAAAATTGGATTTGATTTGACTAGCCTGTTGAGGGCGATGAAACAACGGAAGCCATTTATTTTAAATAGAAGAAAAGGAATGTGAAGCGAAGATGGCGCGGGAGCGTGAACTGAGCGGGACTTGGAAAGCTGAACGTTGTGCAAATTCTCTGCCATATCGGGGCGCGATTGACCAATCAATGCTCATTTATGGCTTCCAAACCCTACTGGTTTGACTTTTGATCTCTAGCACTACCTAGCATGCTGTTGGCTTGCTAGCACCCACACAAGGAGAAACTCTGGGCGAAGCTAGCATGGCTAGGTGAAGTACTGTATCAAGTGCTTAGTAGTGGACACCCGCATTACTCTGTTGGCTATGACGGTTGCCTTTGAGATCCATGTGTTGATGGTGCAGAAGTTTCCTGGTTCACATCCAGCTTGGGGTAGAACAAAATGCTCAAATTGAAGTTACTGCAGCTAGCTGACGATACTTAGCTGGCAAGTTGAAACATTATAGTCAGTGAGAGTCTTGTGCAATGAATGTTCAACATCTTATATTCTTACTTTTCCCAGAAGATGGTACTTCAGTTCTTCAAGTCTAATCTGAGGTGTAAGAGCTAGGTGTAGGCCTATGTACCAGGCACATACAGTTGAAGTCGGAAGTTTACAAACACTTAGGTTGGAGTCATTAAAACTCGTTTTTCAACCACTCCACAAATGTATTGTTAACAAACTATAGTTTTGGCAAGTCGGTTAGGACATCTACTTTATGCATGACACAAGTAATTTTTCCAACAATTTTTACAGACAGATTATTTCACTTAGAATTCACTGTATCACAATTCCAGTGGGTCAGAAGTTTACATACGCTAAGTTGACTGTGCCTTTAAACAGCTTGAAAAATTCCAGAAAATGATGTCATGGCTTTAGAAGCTTCTGATAGGCTAATTGACATAATTTGAGGCAATTGGAGGTGTACCTGTGGATGTTTTTCAAGGCCTAACTTGAAACTCAGTGCCTCTTTGCTTGACATCATGGGAAAATCAAAAGAAATCAGGAAAGACCTCAGAAAAAAATGTTAGACCTCCACAAGACTAGTTCATCCTTGGGAGCAATTTCCAAACGCCTGAAGGTACCATGTTCATATGTACAAACAATAGTACGCAAGTACAAACACCATGGGACCACTCAGCCGTCATACCGCTCAGGAAGGAGATGCTTTCTGTCTCCTAGAGATGAACGTACTTTGGTGCAAATGAATCTCAGAAATCTCAGAAAAACAGCAAAGGACCTTCTGAAGATGCTGGAGGAAACAGATACAAAAGTATCTATATCCACAGTAAAACGAGTCCTATATCGACATAACCTGAAAGGCCGCTCAGCATGGAAGAAGCTGCTCCAAAACCGCCATAAAAAAGCCAGACTACGGTTTGCAACTGCACATGGGGACAAAGATCATACTTTTTGGAGAAATGTCCTCTGGTCTGATGAAACAAAAATAGAATTGTTTGGCCATAATGACCATCGTTATGTTTGGAGGAAAAATGGGGAGGCTGGCAAGCCGAAGAACACCATCCCAACCGTGAAGCATGGGGGTGGCAGCATCATGTTGTGGGGGTGCTTTGCTGAAGGAGGGGCTGGTGCACTTCACAAAATAGATGGCATCATGAGGTAGGAAAATTGTGTGGATATATTGAAGCAACATCTCAAGACTTCAGTCAGGAAGTTAAAGCTTGGTTGCAAATGGGTCTTCCAAATGGACAATGTGTCACGACTTCCGCCGAAGTCGGTCCCTCTTCTTGTTCGGGCGGTGTTCGGCGGTCGACGTCACCGGTTTTCACTGCTCCCTTTTTCGTGTGTCTTTTGGTTTTGTCTTTATTGTACACACCTGTTGTTCATTTGCTCCCAATCACGCCTCTGCTAATATTTCTCCTTTTCCCCTCTTCCCCTTGTGCATGATTGTTATTTTGTATGGTTATTTTCTCAGTCTGTGTACTGAGAGCTGGGATTATTCCTCGTTGTTCCGGGTTGTTTATTTTCACCCGTCTATTTTGTTCATGTGGGTATTTTGCAGCACCAGATTTATTTTGTATTTTTCTGGTGGCTTTATAAAATTTTACCTTCACACGCATCTCAACTTCCTGCGCCTGATTCCTTCTCCACTACATAACCACAGCCTTAACAGAATTACGCACCCGACATGGAGTCAGCAGGAGCAGCTACCCCAGTCAGAGGAGTCGAGGAACGCGTCCGAGAACATTCGGCATTGCTTCAACATCTCGGTGCCACAATGGATCGCTGCGCTTCCCAGGAGTCACGTGTATCCCCTGCCGCAAGCGGAGACGGAGGCTATGGAGACATATGTCTCCGAATCCCTGGGTCAGGGGTACATTCGGTCCTCCACTTCCCCCGCCTCCTCGAGCTTATTTTTTGTGAAGAAGATTGATGGAGGTCTGCACCCGTGCATTGATTATTGAGGTCTCAATAAAATCACGGTGAGGTACAGTTACCGGCTGCCTCTTATCGCCACAGCGATTGAGTCAATGCACGGGGCGCGCTTCTTCACAAAATTGGATCTCAGGAGCGCGTACAACCTGGTGCGTTCACTTCGAGAGTCTGGAGGGCGTTCATGGAACGTCTGGGGGTCTCGATCAGCCTTACCTCGGGTTTCCACCCGGAGAGTAATGGGCAGGTGGAAAGAGTGAACCAGGATGTGGGCAGGTTTCTGCGGTCCTATTGCCAGGACCGGCCGGGGGAGTGGGCGGCGTTCGTGCCCTGGGCAGAGATGGCGCAGAACTCGCTCCGCCACTCCTCCACTAACCTTTCCCCTTTTCAGTGTGTATTGGGGTACCAGTCGGTTCTGGCACCGTGGCATCAGAGTCAGACCGAGGCTCCTGCGGTAGACGATTGGTTCAGGAGCGCGGAGGAGACCTGGGAAGCTGCCCATGGTCACCTCCAGCAGGCCGCGCTGCGCCAAAAGACCAGCACGGACCATCACCGCAGTGAGGCCCCGGTGTTTGCACCCGGGGACAGGGTCTGTCTCTCGACCCGAAACCTGCCCCTCCGCCTGCCCTGCCAGAAGCTGGGTCCGCGGTTTGTGGGGCCATTTAAAGTCCTGAGGAGAGTGAAGAAGGTTTGTTACCGGTTACAGCTTCCCCCCGATTACCATATTAACCCCTCGTTCCATGTGTCTCTCCTCAGGCCGGTGGTGGTTGGTCCGCTCCAGGAGTCTGAGGTGCGGGAGGTTCCTCCGCCCCCTCTGGACATCTAGGGGGGCCCGGCGTTCTCCGTCCGTTCCATCCTGGATTCGAGGCGTCGGGCGAGGGGCCTTCAGTAGCTCGTGGAGTTGGAGGGGTCGCCCTGCGCCTCGTCCTCCGGGTCGGCTTCGAGGCCGGTGTTGGCGTGCTGCTGGAGCCGTGCGTCAAGTGGGGGGTACTGTCACGACTTCGACTGAAGTCGGTTCCCCTCCTCATTCGGGTGGCATTCGGCGGTCGACGTCACCGGTCTTCTAATCATCACCGATCTACTTTTCATTTTCCATTTTCCATTTGTCTTGTCTTGTTTTTCACACACATGGTTTCACACACATTCCCCATCATTATCTGTTGTGTTTTTAACCCTCTGTTTCCCCCCCATGTCCTTGTGTGTGATTGTTTATTGTTACGCCGTTTCTTTCCGGCTGGTGCATTTCATTTATGCCTCGCCTGTTTTGCATTTGGCACGTGTCTTTGTATTTTACGCGTTTAGCGGTTTTCCTGATTATTTGTTTGAGTAAAGTGTTTTGCTCACTCAGTACGGTTCTCCTGCGCCTGACTTCTATGCACCAGCTACACAAGAGCCTGACACCAAGTTAAACAATTTAAAGGCAATGCTACCAAATACTAATTGAGTGTATGTAAACTTCTGACCCACTGGGAATGTGATGAAAGAAATTATATCTGAAATAAATCATTGTCTCTACTATTATTCTGACATTTCACATTCTTAAAATAAAGTGGTGATCCTAACTGACCTAAGAATTTTACTAGGATTAAATGTCAGGAATTGTAAAAAACTGAGTTTAAATGTATTTGGCAAAGGTGTATGTAAACTTCCGACTTCAACTGTATCTCAAAGCTAGGTAAAAGGAGCCTCTGGGTAAAACCGTTAAACCACAAATGCATTGACTGCTTTGTTAAGTTGGCTCCATTGAGGATAGCTATGACAGGCACCACAGTTATGACCGTTTGTCCATTGCTGGCAAAGATAAGCGAAGGCTTGACTGACTATATTGCAGATGGAATTGGCAAGAAATATGGATGGATATCTTAATTTAGCAATACAAGCCTGTATGAGTATTATGAACTTTTTGCTGAATATATTATATTTTTTCAGTTAAAAATAGAATAAAAATCCAAATGCTATATTATTTGTGTCTTTTTAAAAAAGAAGTTGCAGCGTTAATGATGAATTCCATCAAACATATTCATGATCATGGAAGTAAGAGATGCAGGGTTTTTTCTGGACAAAAATGGGGCCTCGGTGCTGGGCGTGGCCATTGGTGCGGTCGGGCGACCAAACATTTAACGTCTCTTGTTGGCCGCAGTGACAACATTTTGCAATTTTAAAGCAAATTTCCTGCAATTCTACACATTTTGCTATGACTTATGCAATCTGAATGACTCAAACATTATTACAAAATCATGCCATGACAAACATATTCCTGAATGCTTCATTCTTGGAATTTTACATTCTCCGTGACTGAGCAGCTTTTAGTTTGTTGATTGTTTGTTCTCAAAGATGATCTTGTTAAAAAATATATAGGTCCATTATCTTTTAACATATTTTTAAAATGTACTGTTTGGACATAGGCGGCCCGTCCAAGACTTTACTATGCAGATAAAACCCTGGAATGGGTTTAGCATTAATTAATTAAACTAGGCAAGTCAGTTAAGAACAAATTCTTATTTACTATGACGGCCTACCCTGGCCAACCCTAACCGGGACGACGCTGGGCCAATTGTGCGCCGCCCTATGGGACTTCCATTCACGGCCGGTTGTGATACAGCCTGGAATCTAACCAGGGTCTGAAGTGACGCCTCTAGCACTGAGATGCAGTGCCTTAGACCATTGCGTCACTAAGTCAATAGTCATATAGCTTATCCCCGCCAGCCTTAGTAATTTAACATTGTGTCAATACTTTGGCAGTGGTGCAGTGATCCATTTTAAAAACAACCTACTGGTAGTCAGGCCTGGAATTTTGTATGCAACAATCCATAGCCTTCTAGCTTCTTCACTTTTTTTGTCTTATGGTCAACAAATGCAGTGTTGTAAATGTAACTGTGCATCAAATAGATTTTACACACACCTGTCGATACTTTGGTTGTCTGCACTGGCCATCAGTTCTTCTGGGAGTTTTTTTTTTCTCCACATGTCAGTGATGCTTATTTAATCTGGCCTAGGTGATGGTCTCAAATAATATATGCCATTTAGCAGATGCTTTTTTTTTTTTTTGATTCCTGGGTGGTCCCGGGAATCAAACCCACTATCCTGGTGTTGCAAGAGCCATGCGCTACCAACTGAGTTATAAAGGTCCACGAACAACTGACATTGTTTATTTAGTCCCCCCTCTCCCCCCTGTTGTCTCAGCTATCCAGAGGTACCCCTGCTGGCTCCCCTTGCTTACAGCCAAAGCCCCCCCCCACCCTTCCCCCCTGCCCTGTCATGAAGAGGCCCCCCTCCCGTCCCCCTCCCCCCACCTTCCCTCCTCTCCCTCTTCCCTCCTCATCCTTCTCTGCAGTAAGTGGCCCCTCCCCCTCCTCTGCCAAGCTGTTGGACATGCCAGGACCCGTGTCGAGTCGGGCCCGTGTGTACACAGGTGTCAACACACACCGGCCCAGGGAGTACTGGGACTACGAGTCCCACGTGGTGGAATGGGGGTACATACCAGTCTCTCAAGTCACAGCGACGTTGGTGCTTGCTAAACTGTTATGAGGAGTCTGAAATTACTATTTCTCTTCATTCCATGTTAAATATCACGGCTAGATCAAGGTCTGCTCCCTTTGTGTCATTTGCATTTTAATTTCAATTTCCTTGAATGGTGTAATTGACAAAACAAATTCTGTCCGCAGAAATCAAGATGACTTCCAGTTGGTGCGGAAGCTTGGACGCGTGAAGTACAGTGAAGTGTTTGAAGCAATCAACATCACCAACAACGAGAAGGTTGTGGTGAAAATACTCAAGTTAAGGCCACGATGAGAAATCAATATCATTCAGATCATAGATTCATAGATTGCCATTCGATACAGACTCGCATTGGATTCATATTGAATTCAAATCGCCCAGACAATCAATACAATTGGTCTTTAATTGTGTTCATAGCCCGTCAAGAAGAAGAAAATCAAGCGTGAAATTAAGATCCTGGAGAACCTCAGCGGAGGCCCTAACATCATCTCCCTCATAGACATCGTCAAAGACCCAGTGGTGTGTAGGAATGGCGGGAAAGATGTGAAAACACAATTGTTCTTTTAGAGCATGCCATGACTTTGATGCAACAACCCTTTCTCTTCTTTCGGTCTCGAAAGACACCCGCCTTGGTCTTTGAACATGTCAACAACACTGACTTCAAGGTAAGCTAGAGCATCTGTTTTTTTACCCCTGAGTATTATGCACATCGCAGCAAAATGTTTTGCAACGGAAAATTAAAACGTTACTTATTGGACAAGTTCTGGGGTGTATTCACTAGGATCCAAATGGAAGCAAATTAAACGGGAGGGACCTAACTGAATTTATCCAATAAACTCTCATTTTCAACTGTTTGGACTAATGATTACACCCCAGGTAGTCCCTCTCTGTTTCAGTCTGTTTTCTTCCGTTTGGTGCCTAATGAATACGACTCTGATTCTTGACCGTGGGCAACATCTCTATATTGAAACAAAGCCCTATGAAACCTTCGTTCTTGGCATGCATGCTGTTTCCCCAGTATTCTGTGTGTGTGTGTGTGTGTGTGTGTGTGTGTGTGTGTGTGTGTGTGCGTGCGTGCGTGCGTGCGTGCGTGTGCGCGCGTGCGTGTGTGTTGAGGGACAAAAAGGTGCAGTGCTATGTCTTCGGTGCCAGGATGTTTCTTGTCTTCAGGTTCTATCCCCAATCGCTGGTACACTATGATCAAGTTTGGTGTTGAATTACTTAATAATAGACCTAAATGTTACCAGTCAGATGCCCAAGTTGATAGCTTGTGATTTGAATAATATGTGAATTCTTTGTGTTGGATAATGTGTTCAGGTTACAAAGACCTATACGCATGTTATGTTAATTTATTTAACAAGGCAAGTCAGTGAAGAACAATTTCTTATTTACAATGGCGGCCTAGGAACAGTGGGTTAACTGCCTTGTTCTGGGGCAGAACGACCAGTTTTTAACTTGTCAGCTCAGGGATTCGAACTAGCAACCTTTCAGTTACTGGCCCAACGCTCTAACCACTAGGTCCATTATCTACCTGCATGTACAGTTCAGGGTGTAGTTAAATCACTGTATTGATTCACTGCATCTGTTTTTACTTGCAGCAATTGTACCAAACCCTAACAGACTATGACATCCGGTTCTACATGTTCGAGATCATCAAGGCTAGTCTCGCAATGTTGTAATTTGGGTGAACTATCCCATTAATTTGTTTTAGAAGCCCAGAGACTTTGCCAGACATGAGTCAGCATTTCCCCCTCTCAAAACAAGAACATTCAGGTGCTTAGAGTATAGGCCCCTTGTTTGTCTTTGTCCAATGGTTACATACCAGCTCTCTATTTTCCCATCAACATGTTTGTGCACCGAGACGGGTAGACAACATCTGTTTTGTAATTTCTGCCTTTATTGCATTACTGTGTTGAGTAAATCCCCAGCCTCATCTTTGCTAACCAGCGGCCATTATGGCCTTTGGCTCTGTGAGCAGGCCCTGGACTACTGCCACAGCATGGGAATCATGCACAGGGATGTGAAACCCCACAACGTGATGATTGATCACGAACACCGAAAGGTGAGTGTTTACGACCAATGCGGCGGAGACACAGGGGAGATAACTATCTGATTCGCCCTAGTCAAGACCTTTGTCATCCGTTGAATGTGACTACAATATGTAGGTTAGTTTAAATAGAAATTGGATATTGTACCACGACAATCCTCAATACAATACCCCAAAGTCCAAGTAGTCCCTCCCAGTTTCACTCCATTTGGTGCCCTAATGAGCACAATCCTGCACAATTTCTCTCAGTATTGACTTGCCTCTGTTTTGTGTATTCTTCCAGCTGCGCCTTATTGACTGGGGTCTGGCTGAGTCCTACCACCCGGGACAGGAGTACAACGTCTGAGTGGCTTCTCGCTACTTCAAAGGACCCGAGCTTCTGGTCAACTATCAGGTATGTTGTCCTGCTACTGTTATGAATTGTGTGACCAGCTCAGTCTATATTCTTTGCTGTTGTGTACATCCAATATATATGCATACAGATACCCTTTTCACAATACTGAGCTGTGCTGGTTATGCATCCACCATAGTTACTGGAACCGTGCTGGACAGTCCAATGTGAAAACAAAATATATATATAATATTTTTTTTATTTTTTATTCCCGCTGTCTTCATCCAGATGTATGACTACAGTCTGGACATGTGGAGCTTGGGCTGCATGCTGGCCAGCATGATCTTCAGGAAGGAGCCTTTCTTCCACGGCCACGACAACTACGACAAGGTAGTCTCCAATACTTTGTCCACCATGTCTCAAAGGTCACACTCATTACCAGTGAAGAACATAACCTTGGGCCTGTTCAGGAGGGTGCAAGGTTACAGAACAAACAGATAGAAATAGACTGTGTTGAACAGATATGGTTCTGTTGGGGACAATAGGGAATCCTGTCAGCTCTATTCATTCCATTTCTATCTGCAACGTTCGGAGCGTGTCACGTCACTGAATACGCCCCAGGTGAGATGAATTACTTGATGTTGTTTCTCACTTAGTATTTTGTGAGAATAGCCAAGGTGTTGGGAACACGGAAGACCTGTATGACTACATTGACGAGTACAACTCTGACCTACACCTTTGATGCCAGCTTTATTCATCTGCCTTCCAGTGTCTCCTTCGTCTTCCTGATTCCAGCATCATCATCCGGCTACCTCCTTCATCATCGATTAAAATATATATTTTTTTTTAAATAAATAGCAATCTATATTTTAAAAAGCAATCTCAAGTTCATATTTCACAACCTCTGCAGGCTTTTGGAGTTGCCTATACCCGATCGAGCGAAACAATAAGCCTACACTAGATTTAGGCTTCATTATTGCATGCTAAATGTTTCTGATCAGTGATAGATGAGCTACCACCTCCACGTATTTATTTTCCCAGCCAGGGACCAATTAACCAAATATACAAACAGATTCTGTGACACAAAATCACATTGTTTGATTATCAGGCAAGTCACGGGCTTTTGGTTGGGAGTAGGCTACTATGTGAGTGAAGAGCAATATAATACCCTTGTTAAGCTACATAACTAGCTAGCAAAATGTTCTGATTTGTGCTAATACAGCCAACTGGACTAAAGATGATCATGAGCAGCACTCACCTCAACATAGCTATCATTTCCCCAGCCTAATTGTAACCAAATATCCAAACATAGATTCAGTGAAAACAAAAACCTGACATTGATTGATTTATCCAGAGTCCCCACGCTGTCCCAGTCAAAACAGTGCTGAAATGATCATATAGTTGACCACGCTCAGGTATTGCTTTAAATGTATTATATCGATTGGCTAACTTGAGGAGTTTCGGTGCGCAACAATGTGATACATGCCTGTAAGTGTAGTGTGCGTCAATGCCGCTTCAGCATTACCGCCATTTTTGTGTTTAACATTTTAACATTCATAATGGCAAGAAACAAGTTTGATGTCGGACAACAACAATAGAATGTTCATGATTTAATGCATGCCAAAGACGGTAAGATGAAATGGGACTTTTTTACTGAGGGGTTGGTGGGACTTTTAAACATATTGCCGCAATCATGACTAGGTCGACTGGCGGGAAAAATAAAAGTACAGGCTTTGTTGCTGGCAATAACCCCCCCTCCCCCCACACCCCCACCCATGCATCCTCAACACACACACCCTAATCATCCTAACCCCTCCCACCCATGCATCCTCATCTGAACTCCCAGAGACTCCCATCCCTCAACTGTTAAAGAGGATGTTTTGTCTGCAGGAGGCCAAGTTTGGAAATCAAATCAAGCAGCCGACTTGGTTAACATTGAATTAAGCTGCTATATGTGTCCACGCATCTTCCATCAAGGGTTACCACATTGTCATAATTGACATACTGTAATTCAATCCAATACATTTCATAAGAGCTAAACTCACCATATGCCAGTGCAACCGTTGTCATATTTCTTATGTAACACATTGGTTATACAGACCTGCCAACATGCACGCATTTTGCGTACCAACTACACAATTCTCTGTCCATGTACGCAGGTACGAGATTCGAGTTAAAAGTACACAGAAATGAATAGGGCCTGATATATATATTTTTTCATTTGACTAATTAAAAAAAATCCACTGAGGGAATCTAACATCCCGATTATTGAGCTGCAACACACGGACATGTACGAAGTTTGTGTCAACGGACATGGAGATGAATACATCATTATTGGACGTAGCTACCCGGTGTCTGCCCCTGCTCCTGTTTGTTGTGATGCTGAGTTTGCCGACTGTCAGCTGTACATAAACACATGGACAAATCCCCTTTCGACTCCGTGTGTTGTGGAAAGGTAAACACTAATTGTTTCAAGCTAACATTAGCGAACACAAGATGGACATTCAGTGGGCTCTAAAGTGCCAGCAGTTCACTCGCATTTGCTAGTGAAAGAAATTAAATGCATATACGAAAAATTTCTGGTCGCATTTGTTCGAGTGTGATATACATTTAATTCTGCGTCCCATTAGTTGTATTTACCACGTAACATTACGAGGATCACGCAACCTGATAGACAGTAACTGTAATTATGATCCACGTCACAAAAAGCATTACAAAAGTAAAATAAAATAATAAATCTAAACATCTTGGCATTAAATGGAGTTGGGAGTTTAGAAGACTGCTCGATGAAGAATGAATGAGTGTCGGGTATTAGCCATAGAGGCAGTGCTTCTAAAATGCCTCTGCACTAGATTTCATACATTTAGAAAATCTGAAATCATGTATGCGCTGCAAAGAAATACAATAGGGACCTTTTACATAGGCTGAAACACCGGGCTCTTCTAGCGAACAGCGTTCAGATTCCCTTTGCGGCAGCCTACTTAAGTTTTGTGTAGCCAGTTTGCGGTCTGCGTCGATGCGATCATTTGTTTTTATGTTTTCAAAATGATTTTGCTTTTAGTGTTGATTAGGAACCATGTCTAAAAAGCCAGTACTTGTGAACTGGCCCTAGTGATTGGCCCTGTGTGAGAGGTGACAAGTGTTCCTCTACTATAGAGACTAAACTTGGGGGCATGTGCTAAGAAAAACGTTATAGATATCTCCATTCTACACTGTACATGTAATGGAATAAACATACAATCTGTGCTAATTACACAACTTATATTTATTTTATATGTTCTGTACTTATCAGTATGAATCTTTTATGTTTTGTACATACCTTTTCAGAGGACTGAACTGAACCAGGTGTGATCCATAATGTTTGTCTAATCATGCAAATCTTCAATTTGACGCGCCCCTCTGGCACTCTAAAAAGTTGGACAGGGTTGGCAGGTCTGGTTATACTGTAGCTCACTGCATCATCAGAACTCACTTGGAAGAGTGTTTTCTAAGTGACCCCTGTGGTTCTCTCTGAGGTGTACGGTGGGTAAACTACATTTCCCCCTTTTTTCTCTCAAGGTATATTTTCCTTGCCAGCTGCTACTGCCCTGGGCACCCTCACCGGCTAGCCCGTCCTCTCTGCTGCCACCAACGCCATGGGACCACACAGCCGTCATACCGCTCAGGAAGGAGATGTGATCTGTCTCCTAGAGATGAACATACTTTGGTGCGAAAAGTGCAAATCAATCCCAGAACAACAGCAAAGGACCTTGTGAAGATGCCAGAGGAAATTGACATAATTTGAGTCAACTGGAGGTGTACCTGTGGATGTATTTAAAGGCCTACCTTCAAACTCAGTTTGCTTGACATCATGGGGAAATCAAAATAAATCAGCCAAGACCTCAGAAAAAAAATGTTAGACCTCCACAAGTCTGGTTCATCCTTGGGAGCAATTTCCAAACGCCTGAAGGTACCACGTTCATCTGTACAAACAATGGTACGCAAGTATAAACACCATGGGACCATGCAGCCACATATCACTCAGGAAGGAGACGCGTTCTGTCTCCTAGAGATGAACGTACTTTGGTGCGAAAAGTGCAAATCAATCCCAGAACAACAGCAAAGGACCTTGTGAAGATGCTGGAGGAAACAGGTACAAAAGTATCTATATCCACAGTAAAATGTGTCCTATATCGACTACCTGAAAGGCCGCTCAGCAAGGAAGAAGCCACTGCTCCAAAACCGCCATAAAAAAGCCAGACTACGGTTTGCAACTGCACATGGGGACAAAGATTGTACTTTTTGGAGAAATGTCTTCTGGTCTGATGAAACAAAAATATAACTGTTTGGCCATAATGACCATCGTTATGTTTGGAGGAAAAAGGGGGAGACTTGCAAGCCGAAAAACACCATCCCAACTGTGAAGCATGGGGGTGGCAGCATCATGTTGTGGGGGTGCTTTGCTGCAGGAGGGACTGGTGCACTTCACAAAATAGATGGCATCATTGACAATGGAAAATTTATGTGGATATATTGAAGCAACATCTCAAGACCTCAGACAGGAAGTTGAAGCTTGGTCGCAAATGGGTCTTCCAAATGGGCAATGACCCCAAGCATACTAACAAAGTTGTGGCAAAATGACTTAAGGACAACAAAGTCAAGGTATTGGAGTGGCCATCACAAAGCCCTGACCTCAATCCTATAGAACATTTGTGGGCAGAACTGAAAAAGCGTGTGCGAGCAAGGAGGCCTTTAAAACTTGACTCAGTTACACCAGCTCTGTCAGGAGGAATGGGCCAAAATGCACCCAACTTATTGTGGGAAGCTTGTGGAAGGCTACCCGAAACGTTTGACCCAAGTTAAACAATTGAAATACTAATTGAGTGTATGTAAACTTCTGACCCACTGGGAATGTGATGAAATTAATAAAAGCTGAAATAAATCATTCTCTCTACTATTATTCTGACATTTCACATTCTTAAAATAAAGTGGTGATCCTAACTGACCTAAGACAGGGAATTTTTACTTGGAATAAATGTCAGGAATTGTGAAAAACTGAGTTTAAATGTATTTGGCTAAGGTGTATGTAAACTTCAGACTTCAACTGTAAATAAAGTGTTTTTGATTTTTAATAAATATGTAACAATTTCTAAAAACCTGTTTTCACTTTGTCATTATGGGGTATTGTGTTTAGATTTGAGGAACATATTTAATACATTGTAGAATAAGGCTGCAACGTAACAAAATGTGGAAAAAGTCAAGGGGTCTGAATACTTTCCGAATGCACTTTATATACGTTTTGCTATGTTTGAAATGAATTGTGACTGTGGTGATACATTTTTATTGTAATGCTAGGTTTAATTAGACTACTGTTTTAGAGCTTCATAATCTGGCAGAGTGCCATTTGATGAATTCTAGTGAATGTGAAAGACTAACGACTTTGAATGACTAATTCGATTAGATCACCAATTGCGCCATAAAGTCCCAGTTAAGGAGCCCCATGCGTCTATGGAGCCGAGGTTATAGATTTATTTGACTTCAAACACAATACAACCACATGTGGATAATGCATTTAAAATCTTTGAGGATGACACAAAAGTTTGAAAATGTATTTCCATTATGGTTCTCCAAATGGTTAAACATTTTACAAACATAAACATAGTAGGCTAGGCATACTTGGGTTATACATATTACATAGAACAAAACGAAGGATAGGACAACATTGTCATTGGTTGGAGCAAGACTCCCTCAGTGGATCAGCGATCTCAGACTCCTAAACTGATGATGGTGATGCCAGATGATGACCCCCGTATCGGTTGACTCTTGATGGAAATGGAAAACTGCTGTTCTTTTTCTTACAGACTATTGAAAGGTAGTAGAATGGCAGAGTGTCTTGCAAAGACATTGTGCTTCATTTTCATTTGCGAAAACAAGTGACAGAATTGTCCACAAGCATTCGAAAAATAAGTTTGAAATATCAGTGCAATAAAAACATTGTTCAGTCATGTCGTAAGCTCTGCTACGGTAGCTGGACGGATCACTATGCTAAACTTTTCAATACCGACATTAGCGTCAGTCAGTTGTTTCAGTCAGGTTGCAAGAGTGTCAAAAATATATATATACTTAGAATGTAACACTTGGATAAACTTACTCAACATTGGGTTGCTGAGCTAACAATGTGCACTCTTTGATACCCGGGGGAGGCGATTCTCCTGCTAAGGATGTTACAGCATTCTTCACTGTTGTGTACCCTACAAAAGAAGAAACAGATAAGTTCCTAGATCTAACTGCATTTCAGATCACGTTGAAAATAACATTTATATTTTTACTGCATAATGATAGACTGAAGTTTTGTGTTATACCTTTTCAAACAGAGCTCCCTGTCTATTTGCTCTAGTGATTTCCCTTTGGTCTCTGGTAACATGAAGTAAAAGAACACCACCGCTCCCACTCCAATCAGCCCATAAGAAAGGAATGTCCCAGACAAACCAATCACATCTGGTGACGAAACATAATCAACTTAATTGCCAGGTAGATACTTTTTAACTAAAGATACTGCACTGCATTCTAGGTTCAGCGCTATAGAGCATCCTAGTGTTTTAGCAAGTTCCTATCTGATACATCTTCCATTGCTCATAATACCAACACATACAGTACCTGTCAAAAGTTTGGACACACCTACTCATTCAAGAGTTTTTTATATTTTCTACATTGTAGAATAATAGTGACGACATCAAAACGATGAAATAACACATGGAATCATGTAGTAACCAGAAAAGATTTGAACAAATCAAAATATATTTTAAATTTTAGATTCTTCAAAGTAGACACCCTTTGCCTTGATGACAGCTTTGCACACGCTTGGCATTCTCTCAACCAGCTTCACCTGGAATGCTTTTCCAACGGTCTTGAAGGACTTCCCACATATGCTGAGCACTTGTTGGCTGATTTTCCTTCACTCTGCGGTCCAACTCATCCCAAACCATCTCAATTGGGTTGAGGTTGAGTGATTGTGGAGGCCAGGTCACCTGATGTAGCACTCCATCACTCTCCTTCTTGGTGAAATAGACCTTACACAGCCTGGAGGTGTGTTGGGTCATTGTCCTCAAATCAAATCACATCAAATTGGTTAATAGATGTTATTGCGGGTGTAGCGAAATGCTTATGCTTCTAGAACTGACAGTGCAGCAGTATCTAACAGGTAATATCTAACAATTCCACAACAAAACCTAATATCTAACAAATTCCACAACAAAACCTAATACACACAATCTAGTAAAGGAATGGGATGAGAATATATAAGTATAAAATATATGGATGAGCAGTGACAGAGCGGCTAAGAGGCAATAGATAGTAAATAATAGATAGTGGAAGGATATAGTACAGTATACAGTATATACATATGAGATGAGTAATGTGAGATATGTAAACATTCTTAAAGTGGCATTATTAAAGTGACAAGTGTTCCATTTATTAAAGTGTGGAATCCGATTGGTCAGACCAGTGTTGGATAGACGTAAGCACGTGCGCTTCCTGTTTTAGTTTCTGCCTATAGGAGGGGAGAAACAAGATGGAGTCATGGTCAGATTTGCCAAAAGGAGGGCGGGGGAGGGCCTTGTATGCATCGTGGAAGTTAGAGTAGCAGTGGTCGAGTGTGTTACTCGCTCGTGTACTGCAATCAATATGCTGATAGAGGCTTTGGCTACAATAAATGCAGCCTCAGGATATATGGTTTCCAGTTTGCATAAAGTCCAGTGAAGTTCCTTGATGGCAGTCTTGGTATTCGCTTGCGGTGAGATATACACGGCTGTGACGATAACTGAGGACAGTTCTCTTGGGAGATAATATGGTCGGCATTTGATTGTGAGGAATTCTAGGTCAGGTGAACAAAAGGACTTGAGTTCTTTTATGTTGTTACAATTACACCATGAGTCGTTAATCATGAAACATACAACCCCGCCCTTCTTCTTACCAGAGAGATGTTTGTTCCTGTCGGTGCGATGCACTGAAAATCCCATTGGCTGTATGGACTCCGACAGCATGTCCGCAGCTAATCATGTGTCCGTATAACAGAGTATGTTACAATCTTTGGAAAGCAACTCTTGTTCTAATTTCGTTGACTTTGTTAACTAGGGACTGGACATTAGCGAGTAATATACTTGGAAGCGGTGGGTGGTGTGCGCGCATCCGAAGCCTCACTAGAAGACCGCTCCGGCATCCTCTCCTCCGACTGCGTTGTTTTGGGTCGGCCTCTGGAATCCGTTCAAATGCCCTGGGAGGTGCAGACAAAGGATCCGCTTTGGGAAAGTCGTATTCCTGGTCATAGTGCTGGTTGTGCTGGTAAGTTGACGTCTCTCTGATATCCAATAGTTCTTCCCGGCTGTATGTAATAACACTTAAGATTTTCTGGGCTAACAATGTAAGACATAATACATAAAAAAACTAAATACTGCACAGTTTCCTAAGGACTTGAAGCGAAGCTGCCATCACTATCAGTGCGATCTTGTCTTTCCTGTTGGAAAACAAATGATAGTCCCACTAATTGCACACCAGATGGGATGGTGTATCACTGCAGAATGCTGTGGGACCAATACTGGTTAAGTGTGCCTTGAATTCTAAATAAATCACTGACAGTGTCACCAGCAAAGAACCCCCACAACACCACACCTCCTCCATGCTTCACAGTGGGAACCACACATGCAGAGATCATCCGTTCACCTACTCTGTGTTTTACAAAGACACGGCGGTTGGAACCAAAAATCTCTAATTTGGACTCATCAGACCAAAGGACAGATTTCCACCGGTCCAATGTCCATTGCTCGTGTTTCTTGGCCCAAGGAAGTCTCTTCTTCTTATTGGTGTCCTTTAGTAGTGGTTTCCTTGCAGCAATTCAACCATGAAGGCCTGATTCATGCAGTCTCCTCTGAACAGTTGATGTAGAAATGTGTTTGTTACTTGAACTCTGTGAAGCATTTATTTGGGCTGCAATTTCTGAGGCTGGTTACTCTAATGAACTTATCCTCTGCAGCAGCGGTAACTCTGGGTCTTCTTTTCCTATGGCAGTCCTCATGAGAGCCAGTTTCATCATAGCGCTTGATGGTTTTTGCGACTGCACTTGAAGAAACTTTCAAAGTTCTTGAAATTTTCCGAATTGACTTTCCTTCATGTCTTAAAGTAATGATGGACTGTTGTTTCTCTTTGCTTATTTGAGCTGTTCTTGCCATAATGTGGACTTGGTCTACCAAATAGGGCTATCTTCTGTATACCACCCCTACCTTGTCACAACACAACTGATTTGCTCAAACGCATTAAGGAAAGAATTTCCACAAATTAACTTTTAACAAGGCACACCTGTTAATTGAAATGCATTCCAGGTGACTACCTCATGAAGCTGGTTGAGAGAATGCTAAGAGTGTGCAAAGCTGTCATCAAGGAAAAGGTGGCTACTTTGAAGAATCTCAAATTTAAAATATATTTTGATTTGTTTAACCCTTGAATGAGTAGGTGTGTCCAAACTTTTGACTGGCACTATATACAGTACATTCGGTAAGTATTCAGACCCCTTGACTTTTTCCCCATTTTGTTACTTTACAGCCTTATTCTAAAATTGATTAAATTGTGTTTTATTTCTCATCAATCTACACACAATACCCCATAATGACAAAGCAAAAATAGGTTTTTAGAAAATACATAAATATTCAGACTCTTTACTCAGTACTTTGTTGAAGCACCTTTGGCAGCGATTACAGCGTTGAGTCTTCTTGGGTATGACGCAACAAGCTTGGCACACCTGCATTTGCAGAGTTTCTCCCATTCTTCTGTCCAGATCCTCTCAAGCGCTGTCAGGTTGGATGGGGAGCGTTGCTGCACAGCTATTTTCAGGTCTCTCCAGAGATGTTCGATTGGGTTCACATCAAGGCTCCGGCTGGGCCACTCAAGGACATTCAGAGACTTGTCCCGAAGCCACTCCTGCGTTGTCTTGGCTGTGTGCTTAGGGTCGTTGTCCTGTTGGAAGGTGAACCTTCGCCCCAGTCTGAGGACCTGAGCGCTCTGGAGCAGGTTTTCATCAAGGATTTCTCTGTACTTTGCTCCGTTCATATTTCCCTCAATCCTGACTAGTCTCCCAGTCCCTGCCGCTGAAAAACATCCCCACATCATGGTGATGCTGCCACCACCATGCTTCACCGTAGGGATGGTGCCAGGTTTCCTCCAGACGTGATGCTTGGCATTCAGGCCAAAGAGTTCAATCTTGGTTTCATCAGACCAGAGAATCTCATGGCTTGGTTTTTGCTCTGACATGCACTGTCAACTGTGGGACCTTATGTAGACAGGTGTGTTCCTTTCCAAATCATGTCCAATCAATTGAATTTTACCACAGGTTGACACCAATCAAGTTGTAGAAACATCTCAAGGATAATCACTGGAAACAGGATGCACCTGAGCTCAATTTCGAGTCTCATAGCAAAGGGTCTGAATACTTATGTAAATAAGGTATTTTATTTTTTTATTTGTAATAAATGTGCAACAATTCTAAAAACCCGTTTTTTCACTTTGTCATTATGGGGTATTGTGTGTAGACTGATGAGGGTAAAAAAATATTTAATCAATTTTAGAATAAGGATGTAATGTAACAAAATGTGGAAAAAGTAAAATGGTCTGAATACTTTCCGAATGCACTGTAACAAACCAGACTTGATTGAATGTGAATTCATAGAGGTAGACACTTACTGATGACATTTAAGAAGGAGAATGTGACAATTAAGTTGGCAGCCCAGTTGAAGCAGTTGGTGAAGGCAAACGCTCTCCCTCTGACCGCAGCAGGAAATATTTCACTCAAAATGAGCCAGGTCACTATGCAACGGAAAATTCACAAACAGTAATCTCTAGTCATTCACAAGACAATGCCATATGATTGTCAAAAGCAAGTTCTAGCAAAGCTTAACAATAATCTTGTGACCCCACATTTAGATAATTTGCCAGAAAATAAAATAATTATGAATAATCCTAGGAGAAAGTACTTACTTGGTCCAAATCCAACTGAGTATGCACTGACGACTGCCATCATACAGAGTAAAATGATCCAGTTCACCACTCCATTGTGGACAGCTGGAGAAGCCACTGGCATCAAAGTACCTAAGGATCTCTCAGCATCGTAAGCAATATGCCTTACTTCGGTCCTATCGTGACGTTCATGGTGTTGACTGCCAGAAATGTCAAAGCTTGATTGATTTTCCACCGTTAGGGGTGTGCTGTTATTGACATAATCCCCAGCATTACAGGGTGTCTTGGTGTTGACCACTGAACGCCCGCTCAAAAGTCCTATGGTGATCAAACACACAGACATTACTGTACATCCACCAATGAGCAGAGGCCTCCTGCCAACCCTATCGGCAAACACCATGGAGACCAAGGTGGCGATCACCTTGACTACCCCCAAGCCCAAGGACGCCAGCACTGCCGAGGCATTGCTCTTGAAGCCCACTGAATGAAAGATGGTTGAGGAGTAGAAGAGCACATTGGGCTGACCTGTGAACTGTTGAAAGATCACCAAGCCTAGCGCAATGGTAGTCCTGGTCCTCATGTTGTCCTTCTGTTGAAAGAGGTGCAGAAAGCTGTACTGTGGGTTATCGAGTGTGTTGGAAACATATGCCGAATTCTCCACTTTGTTATTCTCAATGGAGTGAATAAGGCCTCTTTGGTTTTGAGCGCCTGCCCTTTGGCCTGCTGCAGGTGCTCCGGCATTGGACGGGAGGAACCAAATGGAGACAAACTGAGCCAAAGTAGGCACGATGGCTAACCCAAACATATACTTCCATCCCTGCCTGGCATCGGACAGGATATAGTTTATGGCGTAAGCTCCCAGGATGCCCACGGTGATACCAACTTCGTACAGAGTCACCAAAAAACCTCTGTGCTTGGGGGTGACCATCTCCGATACAAAGATACAGCAGGACATGGAGGAGATGCACATGGCGAAGCCCACCGTGATTCTGCCCACCACCAGTGCCAAGTAAGAGTTGCTGACCAGAATCAAACTCCCGGCCAGTATGAGGACGTTGCTGAGGAGGATGGAGTTCCTCCGGCCGTAGCGGTCGATCAGCCACCCACCGACCAGGGAGGCCAGCAAGGCCCCGATCAGAAGGGCACTGACCACAGCCTCCTGCTGGACACAAGTGAGTCGGAACTCGGCCTGGAGCTGGAGGAGAGCCCCGGAGATAATCCCCAACTCGTAGCCAAAGACCAGGCCACCAAGCGTGGACACTACACTGGAGAGGGCCAGGGTGGAGCAACCTAGCGAAGAAGAAAAAGGTTTGGAGTATATAAGTATAAAATTCATTATGTGAGTATAAGATTCATTTTTTTAACATTTGAATGATCCTTGGATGATGTGATACAATTGATAATGGTTTCCACAGAAGGTAAAAAATATCAAGGTATAGTTTCATATTGTATTACTGTATTATTGACTGAGTGTTTGTTTACTCCAATGTGTAACTATGTGTTGTTGTATGTGTTGAACTGCTTTGCTTTATCTTGGCCAGGTCGCAGTTGTAAATGAGAACTTGTTCTCAACTTGCCCACCTGGTTAAATAAAGGTGAAATAAAAAATAAAAAAATATTACTGTATGTGTGCCTATATAGAGGACATTTAGTAAAGCAGCAAAATAAATGGCTTATCATACATCTTCGGTGTCCCATAGAAGAAACAGGAACTATTCAAAGGTATGTTCATGTTTGGAGAAAGGACATTAATAATTTATTATGTTCTTCATGTCCAGGTGTACATGTTTTATATGCAATATCTATTTCTGATGAATCTAGCAAAACTCCAGGATAATGGTTGTGAACACTACAAAGCAGTGTCTTCAATGATGATAAAGTTTTTTTTGACAGTTCTGCATATGCATAAGTATTCCAATGGATAAGTATTGCATACATGTACTGTTAGGTCTAATGTACATTTAAATTATTTTAGTTGTTAGTGGTTGTCTATTCAGGAAAAAAATGATTTATGTATTTTCTATGCCACATGGTTTTACTTCATGAAGGGGTTTTACCAATGATTTATTTATATATATATGTATATATATATATATATATATATATATATATATATATATATATATATATATATATATGTGTGTGTGTGTGTGTGTGTGTGTGTGTGTGTGTGTGTGTGTGTGTGTGTGTGTGTACATCATTGGGTTTTATGCACATCCAATGAAATAACAGGAGCTGGACAGTAGAACATAGTGACAATGTGCAAATATTTCACCTGGATTTTACAATTAGTGGTGTCATTTCATAACAGCTTGCCTTGATGTTGTAAGATAATTAGGTTGAAATAATCAAAATAACTTACCCATAATATTGAGTTGCTATTCCTTCAACTAAAAACACATTTCAGTTAAAGCAAGGCTCAGTCCATGTTGACATTTCTCGACTCTAAAACAGAAGCAAAAATAATCCATGAAACATAAAAAATGATGTTTATAAATGGAGAAATAAAACGTGTATGACATCGCGTGCACAAAAGGAGACGTCCTGCGGCGCATGAACAAGACAGCGAGCCCAAGAGGCGGCACAGCTCTGTAGTCATGACAACTCCCCTGTTGATGCCACTGATTTCATTAGACAAGACCACTTGAGATTGCCTCAACAAAATGCACTCTGGCCGTTCATTGCTCCTTTTCTCTGTTTTGAAAAAGCACCTTATGCATTGGTAGCAAATGTAATATTCCTTGCAAATAGGCTGCAGAGAGGAGATGACAATGCATTGATGAATTTATCATGTCCTTTCAAAACACCGCAGCAGCGTTGTTTCAATTAGAATAACGGTAATACATGTATTACAAGGCCTTTAATCTAATATATTCCATCTATTATATTTAATGTACAGTATAATTCTATTCCATTCCATTCTATTCTGTCACCATCCAAACACCACACTTTTATTGCATGCTCAAAACATACAGGCATATATGGTTCATACTAATGGGCTATATGGAAAATATGAAATATATTGAAGGTACAAAAGACATGATATTCACCACTATTTTGCCTGTTGTCATTGTTGATGCGCTTATCAGTAAAACACCAGTATGTTTTATCTTTATCATATCAGAAGTGTAAAATAGATTCTTGCTTGATTGTACATTTTTGGACGGTAGGCATACTTGCCATCATGGAATACCGTTATTGAATGTTCGCATATTAACAGGATAAAGCACAGATACAAACTAGACAGTAGACTACATACACTACCCTTTCCAAAATTGGCTGAAAGTTGAAATCAACGAAGAGACGACGAGTTAAACAAAGTTTAAGATTTTCCATCCTGAAGATAGCCTCTAAGGCAAAGTATCCCGTTAAACTTCAGAGAACGCGCTCGAGTTCACTCATTTATGTAAGACAATGACTACGACGCTTTTTGTAGCCTTTTTGTAGTAAATCTGCTTACCATGCTGTTACAATGTTTCTGGTGAAGATGCATTTGGTTAACTTCGGAGCATCACAATGTATGACTTTACATCAGGAAGTTGAAGCTACGTGGCAGAGAAAAGCGTCTCAAATTGCAAGTCTCAAATTGCAAGAGACTCCATTTCAAACGTTTGACACCAGGGGCCGACATCTCGACAACATTTAAAATATTCCAAGAAATTCGAATTCTAAATGAAACTTTCCCCATGCTTCACTAAGTGAAATTATCGTGGGAAAATTGTAGGCCCATACCATAGGCCTAGCATTAATTTCGACGCGTAAATTGATTAAGCCCATATGAATTACAACACGTATAGAAAAACGTAATGTGTGATAGTTATTTTACAAAAAAAAGTATAAACCTCGCAGTAGGCTATCATTTGCCGTCGTGAATTCTTCCTACAGATGTGATAGTGATAGCATCTGTGACCTGGCTGAATCTCCAGTCTTTTAAATTTCGACTGTTGATATATCCCTGTCAGTTTTACACCGAAACTAAGGGAGGCAGCACAGGGTGCAGAAGCTCGTGTATATCGGGGACGTTTTTGGGCAGGCCGACCATTGTAAAATAAAGGTTTCCTAAATTGTATAGGTACCCGGTGCTGGATGAAAACACACATCGCAGAACCAGGCAAGAGGTGCACTCAATTCTTGCTGTCGAAAAGCTGGTGAGTGACTGCTGGGGTTCATCATGGTTTCAAATCATGAAATAAATTGAATTTGCAGAGCTGCACCACACTGCAGAGGTGTTGCTGTGGTGTCTTTGTGAGCTGGACAACTGTCAAATACTTCCATTTTACAGGAGGTTGATGATTGCAAGGTCTATATGGTAAGTATTTTATCTTATTCATATGAGGTCATACATATCAAATTTTAAGCAATATGGCCCAAGGGGGTGTGGTATATGGCCAATATGCCACGGCTAAGGACTGTGCCTGGATGCAGACCTTAACCGTGGTATATTGGCCAAAAATAAGAAATGTTTTGTCATACCCGTGGTATACGGTCTGCTAAACCGCGGCTTTCAGCCAATCAGCATTCAGGGTTCAAACGACCCAGTTTATAATATATATGCCTGCCTACCCCTGATCTTTATTAGTGTTATATTCCTCTCCCCCTCGGTTCCTCTCTCTCTTGGTTCCACTCTCTCCCTCTTTCTCTCCAGGCATATCTGCACCAGTCGTCTACTTTGTAGACTACACCGCCCACTGCATCTTTCTTGAAGACATTGTGGGCTACATCACGCAGCTCTCCTCCACCCAGAAAATCCCAGAGGAACGTCTGGAACAGCTCGCTAAGAAGATGGGTCAGATTCTGGCCAAAATGCATGACGAGGACGTCGTCCATGGAGACTTGACCACGTCCAACATGCTGCTGAAGGCTGGAGCTCAGTGTGGAGAGACAGAGCTGACTTTGGCCTGAGCTACATATCGGCCTTGCCCGAGGACAATGGAGTGGACATGTACGTGCTGGAAAAAGCTTTCCTGAGCACCCACCCCTACACAGAGGTTCTCTTCGAGAAGCTGCTGAAGGCCTATGCAGCCTCGTTCAAGAAGCCCCACGCCGTTATCAATAAGCTTGACGAAGTTCGGTTAAGTGGGAGAAAGAGGTCGATGGTCGGTTAAAGGGAACCTATGAGATTGTTTGTGCCAATGCATTTACAAGGACATGGCCCGTTTGGCACTGATTTGTTAAATGTTCTATTTGATATTTAGATGGTAGCATATAGGCATAGACAGTGGAGAAGCTGTCGGTCCGACAATGTTATGTTACTACAAATATTTGTTATTGAAGTAAAAGACCCTTGGCTTTATTGGTTTGTGTTTTTTCTATGCTCTACCAACTGAGCTACAGGGGACCACTTCTTTCACTGGTTAATTCAATGTGATGAGAATCTAGAATAAGTTCTTCAGGCAGGCAATGATTTCCCAATCCCATTTCTATTGTGCCTTTCTGATGGCCTACAATCATATTCCTTGTTATGCAAGGAAGGCCTTGGGATCTTTTATGAGCTTTCCTGTTTCAATTGGAGCTGGGAAATCACATGACTGAGATAGGCGTAAGTGTTTACTTTCAGAATTGCGATGTCACAAATGTATTATTACAGTTCTGTGTAAAACCTTGCAGTGCTACTTTTTTCTGTGAAATTGAGGCAGATATATCTCGCTTTGCAACAAAATGTGATTGTTTGTCACTCTGAAAGGAAACCATCTAGTGATAGGTTTCAGACAAATACATGTATGTCATTTAACACCCCCATGCCACGATTAGATTGGGGGGACACACACACCAATCTCTTTCATAAGTTCTTTAAACAAGAAAAAGCTAAATATAGCATTTTGGAATGAAACACTTCAATAAGCTTTTACTGTCTCTCTCATCAGCTCCAAAAGAACCATGATATAATGCTGTAACACTGATTGCAGTTACCAGTGTTATTACTGTTCTTCTGGTCTTCTCTGTCATCGGTAGTGTATTGGTCCTCTACAGGTATTTTCACACAGGTACGTTTACATCCAAGAAGTGATAGTAGATTCAGGTTAGTTTGTGCTGGGGTGAAACAAAAGTCCAGCCAGCTGAAACTGTGCCATTATCTAGAAATGTGTCACTTTTGACTTAGAATGAACACACTCTTTTCACTTTCCCTCGTTCTTTAAAATTTCCAGCATTCCTCAGATCCCAAAGGTGAAGAGGTTGCTGGTGCTATGCTGTCGGGTTGAGAAGTTCTACCCGGACAAAGTCCATCTCGAGTGGTCGAAAAACGATGGGGAGCAGATGTACAGCGTGTGGAGTAAAACCGAGCTGACCATGGCTCAGGAGGACGAGAAGGCGGTCTACACGTGCCGCGTGTATCACTCCAGTTTCTCTGGGCCAGTATACAAAGACGTTCTCGATCAAATCAACACACAAGGTAACTAACTAAACAGAGACATGATGGCCATTTTAGCTCCGGGTCACAAACTCGTTTGGCTCGGGGCCCACATTCTGGCACACAGGCCGCCAGTTTGAGACCCCTGTTTTAGTTACCTGTTTACATGTATCTCACAAATGTATTCTGCCAATCAGAGCTTGGCTATATAGTGGTAATTAACATAAAGATTGAGTGTAGATGAAATACAAGTTAGTGGGAAAGTATTCATCCTGGAAATTGAATTCTACATGTTTGGTTTTCATAATGTTGGTCATGAGAATACATCAACAGAGACAGAATATAACTGATGGAGCTGATATTCAAGATATTCTTAAGTTCGTTTCTTCTTATAACTTTTTAGTGCAAACGTAATGTGCCTCATCATGTTATGTTCACTAGGGCTTATCATAGCAGTCCAGCTACTCCCTCCCTGTTTCTATAAATTCTCTTCCATTTTGTGCCCATGTGTCTTCCTCAACAGGCACCCCTATGAATGTGATATACATCAAGTGTGAGCCACTACGCCCTCTGCCGGATGAGGAGTGCACGCTCAACCTCTGTGTCCTGAACAAGTGTCGGTCAGCTGGTCTAAGGACGGACAGAGGGTTCCTGCTGGCCAGGTCTTCAACTCACCGCCCAGCCAGAACGTCAACGGCCTGTACTCTATGTGGAGCTTCCTCAAACTGAGTCCCACCACGGAGGACTACGGCTCAGAGTTCAGGTGCCGTGGAGAGGAGGATGTTCAGACTGTCAGATATCATAGGTACATAATAATAATAATTTTGTGGGTGCTTATATTTGTCCTATTTCACGCATGTACAAGTGTGTATTATACCAATGTGTGAATAGGGAATGTTTTTTTGTTTTTTGTTCTCCTGAGACACCCTCGGAGAGTGCGGTCACAGCCCATAGGCCTAGTGTATACTCAAGTTGTACAACTGACACACTCAGGTTGTACAAAGCATTTGACACAATGGTTGTGATACAATAGTTGTGTGATGAATGCAAAAAAAACAGTTGTATCACAACCATTGTGAAAATGTGTTGTACATCAGTTGTACAACCAGAGTACTAAGGCATAGTCGAAGGATGTGTAGAAGGATATTACCCCTAAAGTTTGTAGCATTATGTAGTTATTTTTGTACGTTCAGTAGTTTGATGTCTTTATACCTGTTTTTGTTTATTTCATTCGCTCTATTTATCCTCAAAAGATGGGAAATGTTGACGTGAGTCTGAGTGCTGATCAATGATCAGATGATCTAAAAGGCTAAACTGATCCTAGATCAGCACTTAATGAATATGGGCCCTGATCACTGAAAAGATGTCCTGCTTTGTAGATAGAGAATTACACTCAGCGTTAGTTAGTTACTCGTAATTCTCTTGTTGCTAGACAGTCTATCATGGCACAAGGCAAGACCCAGATGCAGACACAGGAGGCAGATGGTTGGAGTCTTACAATGTTTATTAATCCAAAAGGAGTAGGCAAGAGAATGGTCGTGGACAGGCAAAAGGTCAGAACCAGATCAGAGTCCAGGAGGTACAGAGTGGCAGACAGGCTCGTGGTTAAGGCAGGCAGAAGGGTTAGGCAGGCGGGTACAGAGTCCAGAAGGCTAGGGTCAAAACTGGGAGGACTAGAAAAAGGAAAAACGCTGGTTGGAAAACATACAAGATGAACTGGCACAGAGAGACAGGAAACATAGGGATAAATACACCTGGGAAAATCAGCGACGCCTGGAGGGGGTGGAGACAATCACAAGGACAGGTGAAACAGATCAGGGCGTGACACGGTCATAGTATGTAGTATGTCTGACTGACAAATGGTGAAATTGTGTTGCACTGCTGAAACAAGAAATATTTAACCTTTATTTAACTAGGCAAGTCAGTTAAGAACAAATTCTTATTTACAATGATGGCCTACCGTGGAACAGTGGGTTAACTGCCTTGTTCAGGGACAGAACGACAGATTTTTACCTTGTCAGCTCGGGGATTCGATCCAACAACTGGCCCAACGCTTGAATCACTAGGCTACATGCCGCCCCAAACATAACTCACAGTTGCACCAAACATTTGTAATAAACTTTATTTTTATTTATCGTACAAGACTTTCTAAACAGCAGGTTCCACAAGCAGACTCTCATCACAACTATAGCTTACAGAAGGTTTTGGTCTCCGAATGAAATAAATTAAATACTTATAATACATTTTCATCAATATCACAATGGCAGTGTTAATCTATAAACCATCATGCTCCAGTCAAGTGCATAAACATTTTTTCAATTTCTTTGTATTTGTGGTCATAACTGAGCTTGAAGATATCATTCTAATTATAATGTCATATTTACTAAATATCCGGTAACATTTTGTGGTATGTGTATATGACATAATGTATGTCCATTTGGAACTGAACCTTAGGCCTAAATGCAAAGGATAAATTGCAAAAACATACGTAGATGGCTTGTAGAGGCCTATATTTAAAAAAAAAAAAAATTACAATGAGTTTTTGTTGTAGATACTGTACATGCATTTCAAAATATGCTTAAGTTCCTTCAGTAAGCATTATTGATTCTGTCAATTACATTCATACATTCAATCTCCAAGACACGGACATTATAAAGATTACACAAATATTTGGCAGAAGCATAAATAATTTAAGTAGATTGTGGATCGCTTTCCAAAAACGTATTTTTCAAACACCGATTGCTACGCTCTCTTATTTTTGATGATTTCAATTCAACAATTCAAAATACAAACATTTACAGATATGTAAGGCATTGGAAGGCATAGCAGCTTACTACAATATCAAATAATGTAAGGATAATATAAACCTATGCAAATTCAATTACTACTGAACAGTGTTGGCTACGATTAAATAAGCATCTGTAAGACCGAAACCTTTGAGGGCAAACAAAACAGTTACCGAAAATCATGTCACCAAATGTCATACTAAGCAGCTTCTTCAAACACAAAGAGAAAAATTACAGTAAAGGGACTCAATGCTTTTGAAAATAAAAATTCAACTCAGATATCAAGCAATAATTGTGACTTAGTCAATAGATGTGATTATAAGTGCTACATATTTGTGGGCCAAATATAACATTGGTTGAACAATATTTTTTCATTCTCCTTACACCACTTATGGTCCTTGGAGAGGGTCAGGACTGGTCAGATTCATAGTTTGAGTCTATTGTTAACCCAACATTTCCCATAATGCAGGAATATAACATCCATAGACATACAGTGGCAAGAAAACGTATGTGAACCCTTTGGAAATACCTGTATTTCTGCATAAATTGGTCATAAAATTTGATCTGATCTTCATCCAGGTCACAACAGACAAACACAGTCTGCTTAAACTAATAACACACAAACAATTATACAATTCTTTTCATGTCTTTATTGAACACACCGTATAAACATTCACAGTGCAGGGTGAAAAAAGTATGTGAACCCTTGGATTTAATAACTGGTTGACCCTCCTTTGGCAGCAATAACCTCAACCAAATGTTTTCTGTATTTGCGGATCAGACGGTCAGGAGGAATTTTGGACCATTCCTCTTTACAAAACTGTTTCAGTTCAGCAATATTCTTGGGATGTCTGGTGTGAATTGCTCTCGAGGTCATGCCACAGCATCTCAATCAGGACTCTGACTGGGCCACTCCAGAAGGTGTATTTTCTTCTGTTGAAGCCATTCTGTTGTTGATTTACTTCTGTGTTTTGAGTCGTTGTCCTGTTGCATCACCCAACTTCTGTTGAGCTTCAATTGGCGGACAGATAGCCTAACATTCTCCTGCAAAATGTCTTGATAAACTTGGGAATTCATTTTTCCGGTGATGATAGCAAGTTGTCCAGGCCGAGGCAGCAAAGTGCTGTGCATTTTCTCTCCACACATAGTTGTGTGATCCTTCCAAACAACTCAACTGTAGTTTCATCTGTCCACAGAATATTTTGCCAGTAGCGCTGTGGAACATCCAGGTACACTTTTGCAAACTTCAGATGTGCAGCATGTTTTTTTGGACTGCAGTGGCTCTTCCGTGGTGTCCTCCCATGAACACCATTCTTGTTTAGTGTTTTACGTATCGTAGACTCGTCAACAGAGATGTTAGCATGTTCCAGACATTTCTGTAGTCTTTAGCTGACAATCTAGGATCTTAACTTCTTAACCTCATTGAGCATTCTGCGCTGTGCTCTTGCAGTCATCTTTGTAGGACGGCTACTCCTAGGGAGAGTAGCAACAGTGCTGAACTTTCTCCATTTATAGACAATTTCTCTTACCGTGGAGTGAACATCAAGGCTTTTAGAGATACTTTTGTAACCCTTTCCAGCTTTATGCAAGTCAACAATTCTTAATCTTAGGTCTTCTGAGATCTCTCTTGTTCGAGGCATGGTTCACATCAGGCAATGCTTCTTGTGAATAGCAAACTCAAATTCTATGAGTTTTTTTATAGGGCAAGGCAGCTCTAACCAACATCTCCAATCTCGTCTCATTGATTGGACTCCAGGTTAGCTGACTCCTGACTCCAATTACCTGTTGGAGAAGTCAATAGCCTAGGGGTTCACATACTTTTTCCAACCTACACTGTGAATGTTTAACTGATGTATTCAATATAGACAAGAAAAATACAATAATTTGTGTGTTATTAGTTTAAGCACACTATGTTTGTCTATTGTTGTCTAGATGAAGATCAGATCAAATTTGATGACCAATTTATGCAGAAATCCAGGTAATTCCAAAGGGTTCACATACTTTTTCTTGGCATGAGATAAAGGACATTTTTTTAAATGAAAGATGTTCCTTTGACATGAAGGTCAACTATCCCTGCGTTTAGTCCCAAATTTCACTAAATATAAAATGTACCAATACAAGGCTGGAGATTTAACACCAGGTTCATGTGTGAATCTATCTATTGTAATAGATCTAAAACGCTAACTAAAGAGATAGTTTGATGAAAAACCATCAACATCTAATACACAAAACAACACAGTCCATTTTGACTGAAAATCACGTGAAATTTAGGCAATAAGGTCAATGTTTATGTAAAACGTAAAAAACGAAGCCAAATCAGGAATCAAGATAAGGAAAGTGAAAGAAGAATACTGCGTTAGCGGAAACCTTTTCAGCTAAAGTCCCGGTTGATGAGTATCATGGGGGCGACCAGGGTCCAGACATAGAGGGTGAGACACACCCAACTGGAGCTGATCTTCACCCAAACCGCCGGCCACTTGCTGGTCATGGCATTGTATTCTGCATCAGGACTGTTAAGGAAAAAAGTCAGATTTCTATATTAATATCTGAACACATGTTATGGCGTGAATCTTTAAGAGAAATATCTATGGTTGAGGTATTGCGTTGCAGCATTGCTGTGTTGCTTTGCGGTCACTTTCATGTTAGAGAGCTAGAGCTGCCTTGTGTTGCGTGAGAGAGTTGAAATATAAATGTTGAACTATAAAAGACACATTTTATATGGTATTTCCTCTTTAGAGACAGAACATTGTGGTTTCTCTCCATTTTTTATTTACATAATATCAACAACGGGAGTACAATCAAAATGTGCATGTCCAAACTTGACACCATGGATGTGTCTGAAAATGTTACTAACGGTCAAATCCTTGCTTCCTCCGTCCTTATTTCCTCAATTACTTTCAAAGCTCATTGGAGGAGGATGTCCGAGGCAGGGACCTTGGATCCTCTCCAAGGTCTGTCAAGAACAAATCCTCAAGGGGAATTGAGGAAACAAGAACGGAGGGAGCAAGGACTTGACAGCTAGGAATGTTTTCAGATGTAACAGTATAGCTTCCGTCCCTCTCCTCGCCCCTACCTGGGCTCGCACCAGGGACCCTCTGCACACATCAACAACTGACACCCACGAAGCAACCCATCGCTCCACAAAAGCCACGGCCCTTGCAAAGCAAGGGGAACAACTACTTCAAGGTCTCAGAGTGAGTGACGTCACCGATTGAAACGCTGTTAGCGCGCACCCCGCTAGCTAACTAGCCTTTTCACACCGGTTACACAGACATGGCACTCCATGACGTTGGTCATCTGTGTAGTTTGGCCATACCGATGTAAACATGTCCGGTCTAAGGGGGATCTGGGGTTCGTTGTCCCACAGAAAGAAATATGATTTTTTCCTTATGTTTTCATTCATGTCATTTTATTTGTATTACATTTATCGATGTGCAATTCATGTTATTTCCTCTTTAGTGACAGAACTTTGTGGTTCCTCTCCATTTTTTATACATAATATCAACAACGGGAGTACAGAAAAGGATGCAAAATTGAGAGCATCCTGTCGGGCTGTATCACCGCCTGGTACGGCAACTGCACCGCCCACATCCGCAGGGCTCTCCAGAGGGTAGTGCGGTCTGCACAACGCATCACCGGGGGCAAACTACCTGCCCTCCAGGACACCTACACCACCCGATGTCACAGGAAGGCCAAAAAGATCTTCAAGGACAACAACCACCTGAGCCACTGCCTGTTTACCCCGCTATCATCCAGAAGGCGAGGTCAGTACAGGTGCATCAAAGCTGGGATCGAGAGACTGAAAAACAGCTTCTATCTCAAGGCCATCAGACTGTTAAATAGCCATCACTAGCACAGAGAGGCTGCTGCCTATATACACAGACTTGAAATCATTGGCCACTTTAATAAATGGAACACTAGTCACTTTAATAATGTCACTTTAATAATGTTTACATATCTTGCATTACTCATCTCATATGTATATACTGTATTTTATACCATCTATTGCATCTTGTCTATGCCGCTCTGACATTGCTCATCCATATATTTATTATTCTTAATTCCATTCCTTTACTTAGATTTGTGTGTATTGGGTATATGTTGCAAAATTGTTAGATATTACTTGTTAGATATTACTGCACTGTCGGAACTAGAAGCACAAGCATTTCGCTACACCCGCAATAACATCTGCTAAACACGTGTATGTGTCACGACTTCCGCCGATCCACTTTTCAAATTCTGTTTGTTTTGTCTTCATTATACACACCTGGTTTCTATTCCCATAATTACATGTTCCTTATTTAAACCCTCTGGTTCCCCCATGGTTTTGTGCGTGTTTGTTCTATGTTAGATGGTCTGTATTTGTGAGCTTGATTTTTACTACTATTTAGTAGTTTGTATTTTGAGTAAAATATACGTGATTACTCATCTCCGTGGTCCTGCGCCTGACTCTGCTTACCTGCTACACTAGGCACCTGACAGTATGTGACCAATAAAATGTTATTTAATTTTATTTGGAAGTCAACTTCACTTCAATAAAAATTTGCATAACCAAACTTGACACCATGGCTGTGTCTGAAAATGTTACTAGCTGTCAAATCCTTATTTCCTCAATTAATTTAAAGCTCATTGGAGAAGGATG
Organism: Hucho hucho; assembly: GCA_003317085.1. Lineage (NCBI taxonomy): Eukaryota > Metazoa > Chordata > Actinopteri > Salmoniformes > Salmonidae > Hucho > Hucho hucho. The sequence continues at coordinate 329,819 of QNTS01000566.1, read as the reverse complement.
TGTGAGGGAGGGACCTTGGATCCTCTCCAAGGTCTGTCAAGAACAAATCCTCAAGGGGAATTAAGGAAACAAGGACGAAGGAAGCAAGGACTTGACAGCTAGTAATGTTTTCAGACGTAGCACGTCATGACGTTGGTAATCTGTGTAGTTTGGCCTTACTGACCTATACCAGTTGGTGAGAGTCATCATGATGTAGAGCGAAGCCAGGAAGAGCATGAAGTGGAAGAAGGAATAGCTGTACTGGACCACGTCCCTCTCGTTGTCCTCCACACTCCTGGGTCCCTTCTTCCCCGTCCCTCCCACCTCCTCGTCCGGTGTGCCCGCGTTACTCTCCTCCAGGATCCCCGTGTCGTTGGAGGCCATGGTCAACTTGTTCACCTGGCTGGTGTTGGATGAGCGGATGCTACAAGGAAGTGAGCATTTATAATCATTACAAGAATTACAATTCATAAGTAATTATAACATTTATAATAACTCCGAAAGGATTTGAAAGCATTTGTAAATATTTATAAGCATGTATAATTATTCAATAAAGTTATAATGAAGTATAACCAAAGGTATTAGATTAAAAAGTCACAATCATGGATTGGATTGATAAAGCACTTTTCAGAATGCTCAAACTGCAAACTGATATTCTAATTCCATGAACGGGGGGGGCGGTCACCAGTCTCAAAATCCTCTGATACGGTGTTGCAACAACAAATTTACATTACTTGTATTTCCCAACCCACTATGTGCTATAGCTATACCAAGGTCTGCCTTGCTGACCAATCATACCTGGAGTAGAGGATGCAGAGGACGAAGATGGCCAATCCCACAATGCTCTGGGCATCCCACCACTGCAGATAGGGAGAGGACAGGATGGGCTCCTCGGTGCCGATGATCACTACGGCCGTCTGGTTCACAATCACCAGAGGGGCCAGCGTGGGCACCAGTGTCTGCTGGAAGATGCTCAGCAGGCTGGGGTTGCATGTCCGGTCTAAGAGAGGAATTTTTAAAGATTTTTGAGATTTTTTTTCTTATTATTTCTTTCATTTTAATATTAATAATTACTTTTTTAAGAGGGGGTGGTGATTTTTGAGTTTAACTCGAGCTGAACAAATAAATGTGCAATTAGCGTGGAGAATGGCGACGTGTTTGCAATTCATGGGCAGATGTTTCAAAGGATGTCAGTCAGTCTGACTGAGAAGCTATTTGATTGTTCCCAATAATTATGAATATGATTGCATTTAAACGCTTAGATATATGAACAATGAACTGTTAATTTATTTGGTATTAATGAATAATTAACATAGATGAACAAGTCAGGGAGGCAGTGCTGTTAGGGCAGCAGCTTGTGTAGCAGTGGCTCTCACCAGGCTCGTTGGTCATGGCAGACCAGGTCAGATACATGGTGTACATGGTCATGATGGAGGACTGGAGTAGACCAGATCGGGGCTGGGATTCCTAAAAAAACAAAACAAAGTAACTGTGATTTACAAATAATAATAGCAGACCCTGGTTGTGACTCCACTCTCTGACGGTGTCTCAGGGAGAGTTGGGATATCCAATTCACACATGTGTATTAAAACACCCTTGTACATGTGTGAAAAAGGACAAATAGAAGCACCCACCAAATGGGTGAGCATTCTTTGTGTCAATGGAATGCCTTTTGTTTGTCAATGTTTATCAATTCCTTGTTAAAAAGATACTCAGTATTGAAGTTGCCGTTAATCCCTGCATTTCCCCAGTAATCTAGAATGTTTGGTTATGGTGACTTCTGCTAATTCATTGAATATAATATTATTCATTTACCATTCTCATTCTCGTAGTGGACATGCTGTTTGGAGCGCTCAATAACTGCGCAACACTTTTGATGAAGAAGCTTAGGTTTATTTCATTCTATTTACCAGTTTTCTGTCAATTTCTTAATTATCTTTGTTTGGAGCACTTTGGGTTTCTCTGTTTTGTCTAATGTTGTGTGAGTGCATGCGCTTAAGCGCACATAGATGTACCTGGCCTGCGTGCCAGGATAGGTGTGGCTTAGGGTATTTACAGTGCCTTTACAAAGTATTCATACCCCTTGACTTATTACACATTTTGTTGTGTTACAGCCTGAATTCAAAATGGATTACATTTATTATTTTTCTCACCCATCTACACACAATACCCCATAATGACAAAGTGAAAACATGTTTTTAGAATTTTGGGCAAATTTATTGAAATAGAAATACAGAAATATCTCATTTACATAGGTATTCACAGCCCTGAGTGAATACATGTTAGAATCACCATTGTGAGCGATTCCAGCTTTGACTCTTTTTGGGTAAGTCTCTAAGAGCTATGCACACCCGGATTGTACAATATTTGCCCATTATTCTTTTCAAAATTCTTCAAAGTGAAATTGGTTGTTGATCATTGCTAGGCAACCATTTTCAAGTCTTGCCATAGATTTTTAAACAGATTTAAGTCAAAACTGTAACTTGGCCACTCAGGAACATTCATTGTCTTTTTGGTAAGCAACTCCTGTGTAGATTTGGCCTTGTGTTTTAGATTATTTTACTGCAGAAAGGTGAATTTATCTCCCAGTGTCTGGTGGAAAGCCGACTGAACCAGCTTTTCCTCTAGGATTTTGCCTGTGCTTAACACTACGTTTCTTTTTTATCCTGAAAAACTCCCCAGTCCTTAACGATTGCAAGCATACCCATAACATGATGCAGCCACCACTATGCTTGAAAATATAGAGAGAGCGGCACTCAACAATGTGTTGTATTGTATTTGCCCCAAACATACTGTAACACTTTGTATTCAGGACAAAAAGGTTAATTGCTTTTGCTACATTTTTTTAAGTTTTACTTTAGCGCATTGTTGCAAACAGGATAAATGTTTTGGAATATTTGTATTCTGTACAGGCTTCCTTCTTTTCACTCTGTCAATTAGGTTAGTATTGTAGAGTAATTACAATGTTGTTGATCCATCTTCAGTTTTCTCCTATCACAGCCATTAAACTCTGTAACTGTTTTAAAGTCACCATTGGCCTCATAGTGAAATCCCTCAACTGAGTTTGGAAGGAGGAAAGGGATAAGGGAAAGGGGGATACCTAGTCAGTTGTACAACTGAATGCCTTCAACTGAAATGTGTCTTCCGCATTTAACCCAACCCCTCTTAATCGACATCCTGCCTTAATCGACATCCACGACTTCAGCCTGTGCTGTCACACCCTGATCTGTTTTACCTGTCTTTGTGATTGTCTCCACCCCCCTCCAGGTGTCGCCCATCTTCCCCATTATCCCCTGAGTTCTCTTTTTGTCTTTTGCCAGTTCGTCTTGTTTGTTCAAGTTAACCAGCGTTTTGTGTTTCAGCTCCTGCTTTTTCCAGTCTCTCTTTTCTCGCTCTCCTGTTTTTTTACACTTGTCTGTCCTGACTCTGAGCCCGCCTGACTGACCACTCTGCCTGCCCCTGACCCTGCCTGCCGATACACTGGGTGTATTGATACACCATCCCCATGCTCAAAGGGATATCCCACTCAATGTTTGCTTTTTTTTCTTACAATAGGTGCCCTTTGCGAGGCATTGGAAAACCTCCCTGGTCTTTGAGGTTGAATCTGTATTTGAAATTCACTGCTCGACTGAGGGACCTTACATATAATTATTTGTGTGGGGTACAGGGATGAGGTAGTCATTCAAAAATCATGGTAAACACTATTAAAGGAGAGGAGAAAAGGAGAAAATGACACTCTAGGAGCTCAGATGCAATAATTGAATAACCAATGTTTCGACAGACAAGCTGTCTTCATCAGGGTATATAACACTATTATTGCACAAAGAGTCCATGCAACTTATTATGTGACTTGTCAAGTACATTTTTACTCTTGAACTTATTTAGGCTTGCCATAACAAAGGGTTGAATACTTATTGACTCAAGTCATTTCAGCTTTTAATTTTTGTACAAATGACATTATGATGTACTGTGTGTAGGCCAGTGACAAAAAAAATCTACATTTTATACATTTTTAATTCAGGCTGTAACACAACAAAATGTGGAAAAGGTCAAGGGGTGTGAATACTTTCTGAAGGCACTGTAAGTGCCTGTTTGGGTATGTTCTGGTCAGTTCTGTTTGACGATTCGTTTGGGGAGGATGCAACTGTCTAGTAGACCCCACCTGTTTCTTTATGCTTAGGACAGGTTATGTCTTTTTACTTTTTGAAAACGGACATTTTGAAGTCAGATGTTTGTAAATATATCAACTTGTGAATTTATCACCGTCATCACCAGCGCTGTCTAAATAATTACAACACTAATTTCCACCTCCCTGCCTCCTGCTGATTTTTTTGTCCTTGGGACTGCTACAAAGTCCCTATTTTACACTCTAATAGTCCTAACTGTTCTATTGAGTAACTTTGGAGCAATTTCATAAAATGAAATTATGAATATGAACGTTGAACATTGAATGAGCGTTGAACGAGAGCTCACCTGTACTCTGGGCATGACAGACACAACAGAGGCTACGGCACAGAGGAGCAAGTTGAAGCTGATGAAGAACTTGTTGAGTAGACAGCCCTCTGACTGAGTGTAGAACATGTACATCAGGATGATGACGATAAAGGCCATGACGTAGTTGAGTCCAGTTACAGCGAGCAAGGCTAGAGACGAGAGGATAGAGCGAATCAGATTCAAGTTGCATTGTTATAATGAAGCAGAACAGATTCTGTCTAAGAGCATTATACAGAGTGTGAGCACTATTGACACCTGCACTTACTGTATGTTACGGTTACCATTTATTTAGCTGGTATTTACTTAATACAGTAATTACTCTTTTGGATTCATTCAAATAATTACTGTTATGTGCTATTTGGTACCAGGTAGTTACCAATTGTGTTGAATTGATAACACATACTTCAAAAAAAATAAACTGGTGAATACTTGCTAAAACATCAAATTAAACCTCCCATTAGCATTCCTAATCACCGAAACATCAATAATTTGGCTAATCATAATGACTGTTTGAGTGTGTGTGTGTTTATGTTATTTTCACCCCCTCTTTCATTTTATTGCTTTACTGTTAACTAAGTGTGTTGCGATTGTAAGTGGATTTTAAATTAAGTTTAATTGGATTTGATTTGCCAGGAAGACTCACCTGCGTACCAGCCCCTGGAGTTCCCTCTCTCCATGTTGTCCACCCAGGATTCATTCCAGGAGTGGGCAAAGTCCACCAGCAGAACCAGCTGGATCAGGATGAAGCAGAACGCCCCACAGGTACCCACCACAAACCACGCTGCGCACACACACACACACACAGATAATTTATTTTTTATTTTTTACCACCTTTTTCTCCCCAATTTCGTGATATCCAATTGCAATCCAAATTCGATCTTGTCTCATTGCTGCAACTCCCCAACGGGCTCGGGAGAGGCGAAGGTCGAGTCATGCGTCCTCCGAAACATGACCCACCAAACCACTCTCTTTAACACCCACCTGGTTAACCCGGAATCCAGCCGCACTAATGTTTTGGAGGAAACACCGGTCAACTGACCACCGAAGTCAGCCTGCAGGCGCCCGGCCCGCCAGAAGGAGTCGCTAGAGCGCGATGAGCCAAGTAAAGCCCCCCCGGCCAAACCCTACCCTAACCCGGACGACGCTGGGCCAATTGTTCGCCGCCCTATGGGACTCCCGGTCACGGCCGGTTGTGACACAGCCTGGGAAAGAACCCGGGTCTGTAGTGATGCCAATCGGGAGGCCCTCATCATCATATTACACTTATCAACAAGCAGTTCCTAAAAATATTACTAATACTTATTACATGATTATCATTGTGTATATAAATAATTAATAGTGTTAATATTACACTACATTTTAATCTCAAAGACTAATAGTATATCACTCGTGTATGCTGATTGTGCATGGTATGCATGGTCAAAGGCTGCATTGATAAATCATAATAATATACAAATATCAACTATCACATCATAAACTATGACTGAAAAGATTTAAATTGTGTCAATCTTACTGCGAGTAAAAGGCCCTTCAGGAATGTAAAAGGCACCGACTGTCACGGCAACCATGGCAGCCAACTTAAAGAACCAAAACCTGGGGGGAGAGAGGTCATTTATAAACTAGTAAATATACGTGAATAGGCGTATGATGTCTTGCTGCTACGGAAAACTCTAGTTCAGTTATTCTCCTCGGGTTCCTCGGCACGGTGGCCTGAAGCACGTTAGCTCAGTGTCTTACCAGTCCCTCATTATGAGAATTGAAAATTGCAGATTTGGGCACTGATAAACGCCTTAATTGGAATACAGTGGCTGTACAGTAACATGCTATGACGTAAGAGGTCTGGCTCTGCGCTTCACAGCGCTGTGTGGGTTTTGACTGACAGACGTTCTGAACTTGAGCACCTCACGCAACAAGAAGTTGCCCCCATCCCTCCTGCTAGTTTGGCAAACTTGCACATTCCTTTGTTGTCTGCAAATGCTGGTAAATGCTGTAAATTAAGAGGACTCAATGTATTTTGAAAGATGAGACTTTGAGGATTATAATAAATACCGCTTTGATGTCATACAAGCAAGCCAAACAGCCGTGAGTCCAAATGTGCACTTCACATTTCCATATCATAAAGCTCATGTCATATACTGTAGTGTCAACGTTTATGTTCACTATGTTCGATGTACAGTTACAAGATGACATGGCGTCATACCATTGGTTGTTCTGAACAGAATGAGCCTGTTTGTCTATTGTGAAGAAAATTTGTCTCGGCACACGCACCTGAATGCACTCATTACTCCTTTCTATGGGCACCAAAATGAAGATCTGTTTCCATGAATTACATTTTGAAAGCCTTAGCTACTCATGTTGGCAATAGAACAGGCTTTCAAATGATGCCCATCTGACCCAGATTGTGATTTATAATGGACCATTTTTTTGGATTGTGTAAACAACATCAGTGATTGTGTGAGAGCGGGGATGCAGGGTTGTGTTACACACAAAACAACTACAAGTGCGCTTGCTCCAGTTCCTCAACGGCAGGGGTAGGAGAGCAACAACAACAAAAACGTATAGTTGAAGATTCTTCTTTGAGTCATAGAAGTGCATTGAAATTACTTAAGAACTGTGCACACTTTGGAGAAGTGTGTGGCCACTTGGAGACACCAGTTAGTTCTCTCACTCAAACCATTGTGATGTTTTTTTTTTTCTTATGTTGCACTTACCACATATTTTCCAGGAATATTCTTAACATGTTACTGAATATATACAGAGTATTTTCAGATTTGAAATGTGGTGAAAAGTACAGTAAATGTAAAATGAACATAAAATCAAAAGTGTAATGTTTGGATTCAGTCTTGTGTCAGGTGAACTGTTGTCTTCACCTTTGGTCTAATCATTTTCCCATAATCTCAAACTGTTCCCTTTCCACTGCTACCATGGTTATGCATATGCTTTCCATATTTCTTCTGTAAGAAACATTTCAATTCAGCCCTAGCCATATAGACCAATTCCCACAAGTGTAAAAGGTTAATAATAAAGGGTATTCAACAAAATACTGACTTTAAAGTCAAAGTTGGCATTTAAGTATTACATGTAGTAATAAGTAGCATGTAGGCTCTTTGTCCTTTTTTTGAGGGGTGCATTGTGTTATGGGGTGGTTACCCGTTGTGGATGGCGGAGCGCGGGTCTCGACTGTTCTTCACGTTGATCATGATCAGAGCGAACGCCAGGAAACACATGCTCATTCCGAAGCATACCCGGTACACGGCTTTATAGCCCACTAAGATCGTACAGTTGATGTTTCCGTTGATGCCTGCTCCGTCTTCACAGAACCCAGGAATCTACAGGCACAGACGAACATAGGCACAAACCATTCAGGTAAGTCTTATCTACTGTCCATTTCTATAGTCTGGCTGTGCGATTCTGCATTCAATAACATAACATTTTTTGGGGTACTGTAAATCAACAACACGTTGGCTACTATCAGTACTGTAGCACAAAAGTTTCACAATTTATAAGTAACCAACCATAGTCATTCAACATTCCCATTTAGAATGAATATATGTCAATGTTTAAATTTAGACAGAGTTGCAATGTTAATGCAACCTTAACATACAGTAAGGTTGCATTTGGAAGTTGCAACTCTGTGTGTAGGCCCCCACCGTTTTAAGTATGTGTGACTTGACTCTTTCCACCAATAGCCTCCCCATGTATTCAAGCATTATTAAAGTAACAAATTATTATTCACCATATACACAAACATCTACCATGACACAGCGTGATTCATCGTCGCCATAACACCTCCACACAAAGACACACACACACACTTCCTGTCTCACTCAGGAAGTGTGTGTGTGAATTCAATTGATTGGCCAGTCTCCTACCTTTTTTAGCTGCACGTCCACTCCTGGTGACAGCATGATGCAGGCTATAATGGTCCCTAGCAACAGGATGAAGGCGTAGATGACTCGCGTTACCGTGGAGTTCTTGCTCTGGGGACAACATCTGCACAGCAAGCATGTCGCACTGCTACACAGACACGGCACCTAGCGGGAAAGAGAGGAGGGAAAACCATTGTCAAACGTTCCTGTGAGGTTGTAGATAGAGGGGGAAATCATTGCTAAACATTCCCCTAACATTGTGTGTCAGCTAGAGACAAGCCAGAGTCAGTGCAGACACTCAAGTGGACTGATTAACCTTAGTCTTGGCACTTGAAGCACTACATACTGCAGCAATGTGGTAGTAAGCCTGAACCTAATCCAAACGCAATAAAAACAAGTCAACAACTGTCCTTTTGACTGTAGGGGTAAAATCAAGTGTACTTAGGAGAAGTTGAGATATTGCTGTTACTTACTTATTCAACCAAGACAGAGAAACAACAAACATGTCTAATCCACCACAACAGTGATACAACACTGTTACAGTAACCATTACAAAGGCATCAAGGCGTTGTACCTTTAAGACACATGACTCTGTGGAGCCCTAGGTAGCCTACTAGCTTGTAAACAACGTAATACCCCAGGCAGACAGACACAAGGTCAGTTTAGCCATGGGAAGCCAGAATATGGGCAAGCCAACGAGACAAATCTTTTACACATGACTGATGAGGCCATCCTGTGGTTAACATAAACCTGATCTGCTTTAGCTTGGTCAATGTGGAGAAGAACCAGGAAATACAAGTTGACTGTCTAATAGCTAGACAGTTAAAATGGAGGTTGGAAGACATTGGATTAGGCTTTTTGTTGTATGCGTTTGTCTCAATCCCAATACTACCCCCCAGCAAAGCCTAAATTCGTATGTCTAGCGGCATGTACTAGAGTAGCTACTGAATGTCCTGGCCTACTAATGTTTTTGAAACTATTCATGGCAACGTTGTGTGGTGGTTGTGTATTTGGTTGCTTGGCCTAAACTTATTAGTTTGGCCTGAGACAAAGTGCGACTGTATAACTTATCTCTGAGCTGCGCCCAATGCAGGACAAATGCCCCTTTGTCCTCTTGTTGTTACATCATGACATATTTTGCTCTAGTATCTAGTCTAGGCTATAATATGACAAAAACACTGTATGAGATGACCAGATAAACATGTATTACATGTAGACTATTATATGTTCGTTATTACATGTACACTATTATATGTTCGTTATTACATGTAGACTATTATATGTTCGTTATTACATGTAGACTATTATATGTTCGTTATTACATGTAGACTATTATATGTACGTTATTACATGTAGACTATTATATGTTCGTTATTACATGTAGACTATTATATGTACGTTATTACATGTAGACTATTATTGTTCGTTATTACATGTAGACTATTATATGTACGTTATTACATGTAGATTATTATATGTTCGTTATTACATGTAGACTATTATATGTTTGTTATTACATGTAGACTATTATAAGTTCGTTATTACATGTAGACTATTATATGTACGTTATTAAATGTAGACTATTATATGTTCTTTTTACACGTAGACTATTATATGTACGTTATTACATGTAGACTATTATATGTTTGTTATTACATGTAGACTATTATATGTACGTTATTACATGTAGACTATTATATGTACGTTATTAAATGTAGACTATTATATGTTCGTTATTACATGTATACTATTATATGTACGTTATTACATGTACACTATTATATGTTCGTTATTACATGTAGACTATTATATGTACGTTATTACATGTAGACTATTATATGTTCGTTATTACATGTAGACTATTATATGTTCGTTATTACATGTAGACTATTATATGTT
>QNTS01000566.1:264142-317133 GCA_003317085.1 Hucho hucho | reverse complement strand
CGTTATTACATGTAGACTATTATATGTTCGTTATTATATGTACGTTATCACATGTAGACTATTATATGTACGTTACTACATGTAGACTATTATATGTTCCTTATTACACGTAGACTATTATATGTTGTTATTACACGTAGACTATTATATGTTCCTTATTACACGTAGACTATTATATGTTGTTATTACACGTAGACTATTATATGTTCCTTATTACACGTAGACTATTATATGTTCCTTATTACACGTAGACTATTATATGTGCGTTATTACACGTAGACTATTATATGTAAGTTATTATATGTAGACTATTATATGTATGTTATTACATGTAGACTATTATATGTACGTTATTACACGTAGACTATTATATGTTCTTTTTACACGTAGACTATTATATGTTCTTATTACACGTAGACTATTATATGTTCTTATTACACGTAGACTATTATATGTTGTTATTACACGTAGACTATTATATGTTCCTTATTACACGTAGACTATTATATGTTGTTATTACACGTAGACTATTATATGTTCCTTATTACACGTAGACTATTATATGTTCCTTATTACACGTAGACTATTATATGTGCGTTATTACACGTAGACTATTATATGTTCGTTATTACATGTAGACTATTATATGTGCGTTATTACACGTAGACTATTATATGTTCGTTATTACACGTAGACTATTATATGTTCCTTATTACACGTAGACTATTATATGTGCGTTATTACACGTAGACTATTATATGTTCGTTATTACACGTAGACTATTATATGTTCGTTATTACATGTAGACTATTATATGTTCGTTATTACACGTAGACTATTATATGTTCGTTATTACACGTAGACTATTGTATGTACGTTATTACACGTAGACTATTATATGTTCTTTACTACATGTAGACTATTATATGTTCTTTACTACATGTAGACTATTATATGTTCGTTATGACATGTAGACTATTATATGTACGTTATTACATGCAGACTATTATATGTACGTTATTACATGTAGACTATTATATGTTCGTTATTACATGTAGACTATTATATGTTTGTTATTACATGTAGACTATTATATGTACGTTATTACATGTAGACTATTATCTGTTCGTTATTACATGTAGACTATTATATGTTTGTTATTACATGTAGACTATTATATGTTCGTTATTACATGTAGACTATTATATGTACGTTATTACATGTAGACTATTATATGTTCGTTATTACATGTAGACTATTATATGTTCGTTATTACCTGTAGACTATTATATGTTCGTTATTACATGTAGGTTATATAGCTCCACATTCATATTATGGCAACAGTTTAAGCATGCCATGGCCTTTGTTTTTGGACTAGGACAAGGCAGCAAGCACTGTTAATCCAATTAATCATGAGTAGAGCAGATGACTACAAGTAGTATGATTAACCCTTTAGGACTTACAGTAGCCCCATACTATGTGTCTATTGTGGGCTACTTGGGGGAGGCAAATCGTTTATTTTTCCATATGAAAATGTATATTCTAGTCTATAACGTAAACTCCTATTGAGACCTGACATTTGTGGAGACCAAAGCAAGCCAGAGCAAAAGCAGAGAAAATCAAAACCTTGTTTTTCACACAAGCAGATACATAACCAAGTCCTAGTCAATCACATAGGCTACCACCATTCGAGTCCGTTCGTTAATGCAATTCGTTTCAAGATGAGTGACAGGCGCTTGCGCCTCCTCCTCATGATTATGACCTGTTGCTTACGTCACATCATCCTGACAACCTTGTATGAGCTCAGTCTAAGATTGAGATACTAAGAAATTCTTTATGTTTGTCACATATGTCAACCTGGTTCTTGTGCACAAATATGTTTGTGATATCATATGAGAAGAAACGTACCCAGCTTGCGACTGAAAAGGCCGCCAAAACAGCTCCCATAATATTCCAGTTTCAGCACAGGAGTGCGCACAATCTATAGCGCTTTTCTTCCAGTAACGGCACCCGTTACTTTTCTGTCCCTCCAGGTTGAATTGTCAGTGTAGATTCATTTGAGTCCCAACTTTTGAAAATGTGTAAATATTTTAATTAAACGATTTTGTTGTAGTGTCGTACAAGCGAGCCCTACTTCTTCAACTCGCGAAATCTTCTATGCTTTATTGGTTAGTGCACTCTGGGGTACTTGGGACGTCCACACCTTAACCCTTATCCTAACCCTAACCTGAACCATAACCCTTACCTAACCCAAACCTTCACCTTTACTTTAACCGTTTTATTTAAAATATATATTTGTTTACCTTTACTTTAACCGTTATAGATGTCAACTTCAATGGGGTGACGTCAGAGTATGGACCTCCAAAGGATTCTCAATAGCAATGCGTGTGCTTTCTTTGCGGTGAATGGTTTTTTACTATGCGTAACACAGGATGATGTCATTACGTTAAGATCAGTACAGTCGATGCAATGTAGACGCTGCTGTGGCTGCGAATTCGAATGTCATTTTACTTTCGAATGAAACCTTGTTGCAACCGGAATCATCCCGTAATGCTGTCTGTCCTTGGTTTAAAATCAAACGTTTGAATTCCAACCTCAACATACAGTTTAAGCTACAGTTGACATTTTATTTAGTAACCTACACAAACACATCTGTCATTAATAAAATGTAAATATGAATGACGATTTCCTCTGTGGAGGCTAACTGTCAGATGTAATTTACACGATCTTGATTAAAGATATTGTAGACCTAATAAAGCTTCCATTCAACGTCCCATGTGAAAACAACAACAACATAAAAAACAATATGTTGTCATCTTTAGGATGACATGTTAGCCTTCATGAACCCAAAGCCTACATTGGTAACAGTTCATTTGAACTGTACGTCATAACATGGTCATGAACATGACATAACAAATGTCAAAACATGACATGAGATCTTGTGACAAGGCTGTGTCATTTTGTAACTGTTACAACAGGAGTAATTACATAAGTTGACAAAACAATACTACTTACCCACTTAAGTAAATTTATGCCAATATCATGACACTGTTATGACGTTCAGTCTATGAAAAGTGTTACTCATAGCTACAGTGCATTAGGAAAGTATTCAGACCCCTTGACCTTTTCCACATTTTGTTACGTTACAGCCTTATTCTAAAATTGATTGAATCGTTTTTTCCCCTCATCAATCTGCACAACATTCCCCATAATGACAAAGCAAAAACTGGTTTTTAGACATTTTTGCAAATGTATAAAAACGGAAATATAACATTTACATAAGTATTCAGACCCTTTACTCAGTACTTTGTTGAAGCACCTTTGGCAGCGATTACAGCCGCGAGACTTCTTGGGTATGACACTACAAGCTTGGCACACCTGTAATTGGGGAGTTTCTCATTCTTCTCTGAAGATCCTCTCAAGCTCTGTCAGGTTCGACGGGGAGCGTCGCTACACAGCTATTTTCCGGTCTCTCCAGAGATGTTCGATCGGCTTCAAGTCCGGGCTCTGGCTGGGCCACTCAAGAACATTCAGCGACTTGTCCCGAAGCCACTCCTGCGTTGTCTTTGCTGTGTGCTTAGGGCCATTGTCCTGTTGGAAGGTGAACCTTCGTCCCAGTCTGAGGTCCTGAGCACTCTGGATCAGGTTTCTGGAGTTTCCAAACTTCTTCCATTTATGAATGATGGAGGCCCCTGTGTTCTTTGGGACCTTCAATGTTGCAGAAATGTTTTGGTAGCCTTCCCCAGATCTGTGCCTCAACACAATCCTGTCTCGGAGCTCTACAGACAATTCATTCAACCTCATGGCTTGGTTTTGGTTCTGACATGCTGTAGAAACATCTTAAGGATGATCAATGGAAACAGGATGCACCTGAGCTCAATTTCGATCTGAATACTTATGTAAATAAGGTATTTCTGTTTTTTATTTGAAATAAATTTGCAAAAATTTCTAAAAACCTGTTTTCGCTTTGTCATTATGGGGTATTGTGTGTAGATTGAGGAGATTATTTTTTAAATTTAATCCATTTCAGAATAAGGCTGTAACTTAATAAAATGTGGAAGAAGTCAAGGGGTCTGAATACTTTCTGAATGCACTGTGTATCCATTGGCATGCCATAAACTCCAAGAAGTAAGATGGTAGACAGATCCAGTATTAGTAGGCAGATGATGTTCAAGACAAACGCTTGCGCCCCCTTGTGATGTTATATTGTACGCCCATAATACCCCCTTGCAGAATCAACAGCGATGCCTCTGTAATATGGCCAGACAGCTCAGTCTCCTGGTCAACAGCTCCCTGGTGTGACCACATTCACAACACCTTTGACCAGCCGAGCACCACAATCCTTGAAAACCTAAAGTGAGAAGAGTCATTAACAAAACAGATCCTTCTCATCCTATTTCTCATCCTACCAAAAAGGCCACCTTTACTGAAAGAAAAGTAATGTCGGCAACCATTACATCGGTCCAGTGGCAATTTTAGCATGTACATCTTAATGGGGCAAACCCCCCCCAAACACTAAACAATACATTAATTGCACTACAACAGTGACAAATGGTGCCCACAAAACTGTTAGGGCCTACATAAATCTGTCCCAACAGCAAGGCTTTCTTTTCAGCACCATGGAGTGAGTCCTTACCAAATCAAATCAAATTAAATTGTATTTGTCACTGTCACGGATCCCTCCGGAACTGTCATTGCGCACACCTGGCACCAATTGGCAATCATTAGTGTTTGTATATATGTGCCCTTTGGTTCTCCATTGGGCTGTCGATTATTGTTCTATGTCCTTTGGTGCATGTGCTGTGTGTTTGGGCTTTCGTGCCATTGTGGATTGCGCAGATGATTCTGGGCCTCGTCCTGTGTATTGATCATTGTGCGCGTCTGTATTCATTCCAGGTACTCCTTGCTCTTGTCACGATTATCCCTTGGGACAGACCAATGCGCAGCGAAGTATCCAGAATACATATTTATTGACAAACGTGACTTGACGGAACAAAACAATAAACGATGAACATGACGTGGAAACAAATGCTAAATCCTAAACTAGACACTGTGACATGAACCTAAACACGATGGCATGAACCTAAACACGATAATCATCACAACAAGCAATAACCCACCAACTTTAGTGCAAAACCCCAAACATATATATGGTTCCCAATTAGAGGTAACGAGACTCAGCTGCCTCTAATTGGGAACCATTACCCCAACATAGAAATACACACCATAGAACAAAAGAAACCCTACACCAAGACAAAACTAAACACTCCAGCCTGAACACTCAGGCCTGGACGTTACAGCTCTTTTTGTTTTGGGTTTCAACCCTGTGTTTTTTTATGTGTTTTTGTTTCGTCTTCGTCCCCGTGCCTATAGTCACATACACATATTTAGCAGATGTTATTGTGGGTGTAGTGAAATGCTTGTGTTCCTAGCTCCAACAGTGCAGTAGTATCTAACAGTGTAGTAGTATCTAAAAACTATTCACAACAATACACCCAAATCTAAAATTATAAGAATGGAATTAAGAAATATATAAATATTTGATCGAGCAATGTCGGAGTGGCATTGACTAAAATACAGTATATATATGAGATGGTAAAAGCAGTATGGAAACATTATTTAAACATTATTAAAGTGACTAGTGTTCCATTATTAAAGTAGCCAGTGATTCCAAGTCTATGTATATAGGGCCTGAGCCTCTAAGGTGCAGGGTTGCGTAACCGGGTAGGGTCCATCCTAGTGATGGCTATTTAACAGTCTGATGGCCTTAAGATAGAAGCTGTTTTTCAGTCTCTCGGTCCCAGTTTTGATGCAGCTGTACTGACCTCGCCTTCTGGATGATAGCAGGGTGAACATGCTGTGGCTCGGGTGGTTGATGTCCTTGATGATCTTTTTGGCCTTCCTGTGACATTGGGTGCTGTAGGTGTCCTGGAGGGCAGGTAGTTTGTCCCTGGTGATGCGTTGGGCAGACCGCACCACCCTCTGGAGAACCCTGCGGTTGCAGGCGGTGCAGTTGCCGTACCAGGCTGTGATACAGCCCGACAGGATGCTCTCAAGTGTGCATCTGTAAAGGTTTTAGGGGCCAAGCCAAATTTCTTCAGCTTCCTGAGGTTGAAGAGGCGCTGTTGCACCATCTTCACCAGACTGTCTGTGTGGTTGGACCATTTCAGATTGTCAGTGATGTGTACGCCGAGGAACTTGAAGCTTCCCACCTTCTCCACTGCGGTCCAGTTGATGTGGATAGGGGCGTGCTCCCTCTGCTGTTTCCTGAAGTCCACGATCAGCTCCTTTGTTTTGTTGACATTGAATGAGAGGTTATTTTCCTGGCACCACTCTCCCAGGGCCCTGACCTCCTCCCTGTAGGCTGTCATGTCATTGTTGGTAATCAGGCCTACTACTGTTGTGTCGTCTGCATACTTTATGATTGAGTTGGAGGCGTGCGTATACACCCAGTCATGGGTGAACAGGGAGTACAGGAGTGGGCTGAGCACACACCATTGTGGGGCCCCTGTGTTGAGGATCAGCGAAGTGAAGGTGTTGTTTCCTAGCTTCACCACCTGGGGGCGGCCCGTCAGGAAGTCCAGGACCCAGTTGCACAGGGCTGAGCTTGGAGGGTACTATGGTGTTGAATGCTGAGCTATAGTCAATGAACAGCATTCTTACATAGGTATTCCTCTTGTCCAGATGGGATAGGGCAGTGTGCAGTGCGATGGCGATTGCATCGTCTGTGGATCTATTGGGGCGGTAAGCAAATTGAAGTGGGTCTAGGGTGTCAGGTAAGGTAGAGGCTATCAGCGGAGCATTGTCTGACAGCGAAACAGTTAATTCAGTCTCTTTTACTTCCTTTAAAAAAAACTGCTGATATGGCTGACTTGCTTAAACAAATGTGATTTCTACTGACAATTGAGATGTTCAAACTATGGCATAAGGGGACGGCGAGCGGATAAGAGGCAATCCGTAATTTTGATTAAGACATTAATGAGCGAGCTAGGATGGATGTAGTCAATATAACTATTTGTTCAGCACTTGTGAAATGTACAGCGACAGAATTTAGAACATGGGCCGTTCTTACAGTATTCTCCCTGTACTCCAAGTCAGAACTGTAGGATAAATAAAGGGGGCATATAAGCACACAATGAAAGCTCTTCTAATATTCGATGATTACATTTATCTTAAACAGGCTATAGGCTACATGTGCACAACCAAGTCAGAACAGTACTCTACATTATGAGAGGAAAAGGGACCAAATTATTAGGGTGAGGCACATGGGCTACTAACAGTTTACTACACAATATACACTTAGCATTACTATAAAAAACGCCAGAGTTCCCAACTTTGAATTCTGAGTTGGATGACCGGTCAAAGCGTCGTTTTTTTCCCAAGTTCCCAGTTGTCTTGAACTCACTGAAGTCTGAAATTTCCGAGTTCCGAGTTCCCAGTTGTTTTGAACGCGGCAGAAGTCATGCTGGATTGACATGCTGGATTAACAACATGGACACTGTTGAATGTTTATCCATTAAAGCTTGGAAAAGAGACCCTTAAACCCAGACTTGGACCACACACCCACTAGTGATTGCTTTGCAAGGCTTTCTGTTAGCCACTGATTCCTTCCAAACCACACATTGTTGAATTTGCAATTTCCAACTTGTTGTGTAGTGTTTATATCCAATGGCCGATGAGCACTGATATGTTTTATCTATAAATTCACTTCATAAATACTCTTCAAATGACAAGAATTGAAAAGGATTTGCCAGTAGATTGTCTAACTGGAAGGTCGCTGGTTTAAATACCTGAGCCAACAAGGTGAAAAATCTGTAGATTTGCTATAATTGTGAATGGTCTGGGTGTAGCTGGTGCAGAGGAGTCAGGCGTAGGACAGCAGAGATGAGTACCACAAGTAATTTTACTCAAAACACGTACTCATTACAATAAGAATAACCAAGCCCACAATACGGACCAAAAACACAAAACAATCACGCACAACAAACATGGGGAAAACAGAGGGTTAAATAATGAACATATAATTGGGGAATTGAAACCAGGTGTGTAAAACAAGACAAAACAAATGGAACATGAAAAGTAGATCGGCGACGGCTAGAAGACCGGTGACGTCGACCGCCGAACGCCGCCCGATTACAAGGAGAGGGACTGACTTCGGCGGAATGGCTGACCCTGGCTGACCCTGTAAAGCAACACATTTCACTGCACCTATCTGGTGTGTGACAATAAAAAAACAAGACTTCTCAAACTTGATTCTGCTCTTGGCACTGGCAGCTCTGTCACCCCACATCCATAGTCGCTGGAAGTACGGGTGCTGAGGGTGCAGCAGCACTCCCTGATAAAAAATCAATAATACATTTTAAATACTTTTTCTTTCCCCCCACAAAATTTGTGAACTAGGCCTTTATTACTCCTGTATGAGCGGAGGAAAAAATACTCCTCAATGGTGGAGGGAGCCGTTCGAGACCTTGTCGGGCCCCTCTAGCTAAGCCTCTTGTTCATGACGTAGGCAAAGGTCCTCTGCTCCTCGCTCAGCTGACGCATGCAGGTTTTCCATTGTCTCTGTCAGGTCCACGTAGAAAAATAGAGAATTGCTGTTAAATAGTACAATATTTCAGTTGTGTATATTATTTAGATTTATTTGACGGCTTCATCATTTTTAATTCCTCCACAGAATCTGGACCGAGGGGAAATGGAGGAGAGTGAGTGAGAGCAAGGGAGGAAGTCACTAACTAGCCAATGGACAAAAGTGGGATCAGTACTGTTGAGCAAGTGCATGAGATATTTGTTAACGTCTTGTTGATACAGTTAGGGCTAAGGTTAGGGTTATGGTTAAAGTTAGGATTAGTGGTTAAAATTGCTTGAAATCACATGGTTGTGGTTAGACAGTGAGGCACTCCCACCCTTCTCAGCCTGACCAGATAGTGAAGACTGAGATGAAATACAGTTTTTTCCCCCCTCTCTTCTTGTTTGGAACTGGATATCCTCTGCAGGACAACATACTTTACAGATTAGATTTAACCGAACATGAATTTTGGGGATGTCACGTTTGCCAATTGATTAGCACCAGTGACGTCAAAGAACGTTAAGCTATTAACAAGATGTTATACAGGCTCATACATAACAAGTAACACAGCATTATAGGCCTACCTGCAGACTTGAAGTATTAAGACACTTAAGACACCATGAAAATGGTAAGCTGAAAGGGCCCGTTTCAGACTTAGGAATTTATGCCTCTCCTACACACACCTCTCCTATGCACTTCTCAGTATTTGGTATTCAGACTTACCTATTTCAGTCACGTAACGTGCTCTGCATGTGTGGCTACCTTGCGTGCTCTGAGTGCATTTCATTCAACCGCTGAAAACCCTCCCACTTGCTGGCCAACAGATTTTCATTCAACAGAAGTATCTGTTTTCAGTACATTGATCTAAAGCAGTCTCTTTAAGTACGGACTACCTTGAATTCGAGTTTTGTCGGCAGATTCAATAGAATACATAGAGTGAACGGGTCAGAATATAGGGATCAATGAAAGAAAAGCCCTCTGCATATCCGTCTGTTTCAGCACAAAGTGGTAGTATAAAAAATACTCTGATCTTGTAGATTACTTAGGCAAATTTTAAGGTTATGAAAGTATGTATGAATAAATTAATAAACAATTTGGAGAACCATTACGGACAAAATATATTGATGAATAAAAAAAGACAGTGGTTTGGTTCATCCTGAAAGCTGTCATATTCAAGTTCAATTCATAAAATATTGGAAGGTGGAAAAGAAGTGTACATTAGGGGTTGAACAATAATCCTATAAATCTACCCTAATTCTCACTAATCATGGAACTGTATGACAACGGTCCAGTTGCCTTGAACCGTGCGCCAGGCTTCAGGTTTAACCTGCTACGTGTGGTCTGAGTTCCATAATGATTCAAATAGGCTACATGTCCCAAATGCTATCAGATCCCCAAATGGGCACATTTATATGCCTACATTTGTGCGCAAGCCAGGTAGCCTATAGGCCTACTTCTATTCGTACGCGTCCATACTCAACATTCACAGGAACGCTACAAACAAATGACAATGACTAAATTGACTCATAAAAGGAATAAAAAAAAACTAAAATTGTTTCTCACAAGTGTAGCCTAGGTTGTGCACTCTGCAAACAATGTGTCCACCTTGACAATGAGAACAGGAAGACTGGAATAATAATATTAAATGCATTAAAAGAAATGACAAACATTGTAGATTAGAAATGATCAGAATTAATGGTAAATGTACTACTGGTGATATATGTAATGGGGAATTGATATGCACTAACAATCGAAGGCAAACAATTCACACAATGAAATGCTCATGCTTAAGTTCAAGGTCAGAATACGCATAGAGAGAAAAGCGCATAAAAAGGGAATTACGTTCCATTTAGGCGAGCTTAGGTCGGAATTGTGGCCTAGATCACCATCTGAAGTCTCACTGCCTAGATAATTATTCACACCGTTAACAGAGACTTACTTGAGTGGTGGTTAAAGTCATGTGATTCCATGAAAGTGAATATAATGTACACTTACTTTTTGGTTGTATATTTTTTTTTAATGTTTTGAATATGATTTTTTTATGTTTTGTTTTAAAAATTGAATATGCCTATATAAAATAATTTAAAAGAATTCCAAAGGAACATCAGGAGAAAAGTTATAATTTTCTTTTACAATTGCGCCATCTAGAGGGGATATAATATAGTGTTATTAACCAGTTCTAAAATGGAAAATATTTGGTAAGTAAACCCATCTTCAAGGTAATTATGTTTTTATTTGATAGTTCAGGATTCTCCACTAACGAACAGTGGGAGATACATTTGATTATAATTTGTGCCACATATTACATCCATACATTTTTTAAAAAAATGTTTGGTTGTTGTAAGAAAGTAAGCTCTGTAAGAACAAGTGTAGCACAAGGTCATGAAACTGCAGAATACGGTGGTAGCCATGCTTGTTAAGTGTGCCTGATTCATGCAGTCTCCGCTGAACAGTTGATGTTGAGATGCGTCTGTTACTTGAACTCTGTGAAGCATTTATTTGTGCTGAAATCTGATTTGCAGTTGACTCGAATGAACTGATCCTCTTCCGCAGAGGTAACTCTAGGTCTTACTTTCCTGTGGCGGTCCTCATGAGAGCCAGCTTCATCATAGCGCTTGACGTTTTTTGCGACTGCACATGAAGAAACTTTCAAAGTTCTTGACATTTTCCAGATTGACTGTCCTTCATGTCTTAGAATAATGATGGACTGTCATTTCTCTTTGCTTATTTGAGCTGTTCTTGCCATAATGTGGACTTGGTCTTTGCAACGAGTGCGCTGAGAGTCAGGAAGCAAGTACAGGGAGTGAGTGTTTTAATAAATAAACAAAACAAAACAATAAACGCGAAACACAAACAACGCACCGACATGAAACAGAGTCAATAACACCTGAGGAAAGAACCAAGTGGAGTGACAGATATAGGGGAGATAATCAAGAAGATGAGTCCAGGTGAGTGTCATGAGGCGCTGGTGCTCTTGACGATGGTGAAAGGTGTGCGGGATAATCAGCAGCCTGATGACCTAGAGGCCGGAGAGGAAGTATACGTGACAGTATTTTACCAAATAGGGCTATCTTCTGTATACCACCCCTATATTGTCACAACACAACTGATTGAAGGAAAGAAATTCCACAAATTAACTTTTAACACGGCACACATGTTAATTGGAATGCATTCCAGGTGACTACCTCATGAACCTGGTTGAGAGAATGCCAAGAGTGTGTAAAGCTGTCATCAAGGAAAAGGGTGGCTACTTTAAAGAATCTCAAATATATTTTGATTTGTTTAACACTTTTTTGGTTAGTACATGATTCCATGTGTTATTTCATAGTTTTGATGTCTTCAATATTATTCCACAATGTAGAAAATAGTAAAAATAAAGAAAAACCCTTGAATGAGTAGGTGTGTCCAAACATTTGACTGTTACTGTATATAAAATTCAAAGGCAATGATGGATACATTTACAGAAATGTATCTTAGATAATTTATTTGAGAAAATGCATTAAAAGTCCATAGAGGACATATATTAATAAAAAAAATTGTTTCCTCATTATGTTGTGATCACGACTGATTTATCTCATGATCACTACATAACAAAAGTTGTTTTGTCGAGATCACAAGATAAAAATGTGGACACCTGCTCATCGAACATATCTTTCCAAAATCACAGGCATTAATATGGAGTTGGTCCCCCCTTTGCTGCTATAACAGCCTCCACTCTTCAGGCCAGTCAAGTTCTTCCACACCGATCTCGACCAACCATTTATGTATGGACCTCGCTTTGTGCACGGGGGCATTGTCATGCTGAAACAGGAAAGGGCCTTCCCCAAACTGTCGCAACAAAGTTGGAAAAAACAGAATGGTCTAGAATGTCATTGTATGCTGTAGCGTGAAGATTTCCCTTCACTGGAACTAAGGGGCTTAGCCCGAACCATGAAAAACAGCCTCAGACCATTATTCCTCCTCCACCAACCTTTAAAGTTGGCACTAAGCATTGGGGCAGGTAACGTTCTTCTGGTATCCATCGGGCTGCCAGATGGTGAAGCGTGATTCATCACTCCAGAGAACGCGTTTCCAGTGCTCCAGAGTCCAATGGCGGTGAGCTTTACACCACTACAGCCGACGCTTGGCGCTTGCATGGTGATCTTAGGCTTATGTGCGGCTGCTCGGCCAAGGAAACCCATTCCATGAAGCTCCCGACAAACAGTTATTGTGCTGATGTTGCTTACAGAGGCAGTTTGGAACTCTGTAGTGAATGTCACAACCGAGGATACATGCTTCAGCACTAGGCGGTCCTGTTCTGTGAGCTTGCTGAGCTGCTGTTGCTCCTAGACGTTTCCACTTCACAATAACAGCACTTACAGTTGACCGGGGAAGCTAATTTGAAAGGGTGTCCACATACTTCAGTATATATAGTTGTCAAACCTGAATGATAAATCTTCACGTTTCACTGGTGAAACTGCATCTGCATGCCAATCATTTGATTGATCTCAATCAGTTTCATGGGAATATGCTTATAGATCTTGAATTACTGCGCTGTAAGGGAATTAGAGCAGATGGTGTTAACAAACTCTTAGTCTTCTTGTATTTTGTTTTAATGAAAGCATATACGCTCGGCTGAGTTTTGGCGCGTGAGAAGAAAATTGAGACTATTCAGCTTCGGCTAACTGCTAATCATCCTAAAATCTCGTTAGAAATTAGGAAGTGTTTTTGGTGTAACAGTAACGTTATAGGCCTACTATCCTATGCTATTATATTTGGTTCTCTTATGTAGAATACTAATTTATCATTATGTGATCTTGCAAGCATTGATTCAGCTTTGATCTAACTTTACTAAACGAGCACCATTGTGAGAAGTGATAATCTTCTATTGGCAATAACAATAAGAAGTGATGAGGAGGACTATTAACTATTAGGCGTAGGCAACAGATCTTGATGAGTGTTATTTTAAACGATTGAAGCCCTTCGTGGTACTGAAAGGACAGCACCAGGATCACGAAATTATGATAAAGAGAGGGTCAGGCTCCTTGGGCTTTGCGGTGGCCACTCTGGTTTGGGTGTCTTCGACAGAATGGTGTCACCGTAACCAAGTGGTTACATATCGTTCTAGGTTCCACTGCGCAAGAGGGGGTCTGTGGAGTTTTAGGAACATCAAGGCAGACACACAGTGCTTTTGATTGGCCAAAGTGGTCAAACCTCCGATTGGCCTTCACAGTGCACACACATAAAGAACATGGTTTGTCATTATATCGTTTTTCATGGAATTTTTTGGAAATTAAATATTATTTATTTCGAATTTATCAGAATACATTTTCCAGAAATAGTTTTACCAGCTCCGTGTATTCTCAAATTGAAAAAGGTGAGGGAGCGCCGATCCCTAGCGCTCCGGCTGCACTACCACCCTCTAGCAAACAACGCTAGCTAGCTAGCTCAACCTGGCTAGCTTGGCTTATAGTGGTAGGCTACTAGCAAGCCCCATTATGGCCAAATCGATCACAAAATGATACTGTAGGCCTACTGAACAACACTGCCTTGTGTGAAAAGAGAGCTTAGCTATATTCAAATCAAATCAAATTGTATTTGTCACATGCGCCGAATACAACAGGTGTAGATTTTACAGTGAAATGCTTACTTACAAATTTGCTCAATAAAAAAGGAAATGGTAACACCATAAAACAACAATAACGAGGCGATATACAAGCAGTACCAGTACCGAGTCAATGTGCAGGGGTCCGAGGTAGTTGAGGTAACTGAGGTAATATGTACATGTAGGTAGGAGTAAAAGAGACTAGGCAATCAGGATAGATAATAAACAGGGTAGTAGCAGTGTATGTGAAGAGTGTGAAAGAGTGTGAAAATGTGTCTGTGTTTGTGGCGTCAATATGCATGTGTGTGTGTGTTTTGTGTGAGCGTATGTCTTGTGTAAGTGTGTGTGCGTATTGTAGTGTCAGTGTAGTATGTGTGGGTAGAGTCCAATGAGTATGCATAGAGCCAGTGCAAGAGAGTCAGTACAAAAAAAGGGGTCAGTAATCTAGGTAGCCATTTGATTAACTGTTAAGAAGTCTTATGGCTTGGGGTAGAAGCTGTTTAGGAGCCTTTTTGGTCCAGTACCACTTCCCATGCGGTAGCAGAGAGTACAGTCAATGACTTGGGTAGCTAGAGTCTTTGACAATTTTTGGGGCCTTCATCTGACACCGCCTGGTATAGAGGTCGTGAATGGCAGGGAGCTCGGCCCCAGTGGCCCCTGTTTTGAGGGTCAGCATGGCGGATGTGTTGTTGCCTACCCTCACTACCTGGGGGCGCCCCGTCAGGAAGTCCAGGTTTGTTGCATCACAGACATTCCTCTTCTGTCGGCATGGCAGGACAGCACCCTGCATAGACACCACCAGTCGGAGTCTGACCGTAGCTCCCCTTCGTTACTTGCTGGTCTCGCAATTCTTGTTCTCACCGTCTCAACTCCTCTTCAGTGTATTCCGGATCAAATTAATAGGGGTGTATATTCCTATGTTAGTATGTAAAAGAACATCAAAAACTGTTTTGTCATCCAGCTCTTCTTGGAAAGAGGAATCATCAGAAGTAGCCATTGTAATTACTTAGCTAGCTATCTCAGATAAACAGTGCACTGTAATATAGCTCCTGTGAACCTGTAGAAACTAGTACCGCTACCGCCCCCCATTTTGGAAAGCCTGCCTTCGAGGGTGGGAACACAATTGGACAAGGAAGTAGGGCTCCCGTCTGGCTGTAGTCTTTACAAAGCCAGGGAAAATGAGTCTACCTAGGTATCCTACAATGTCGTGGCATCATTGAGACAAGTTGATTGAGACATCATTGAGACAAGTCCAATGGCTCTATTGAACAAAGACAACCATATCTACTCGCTGCTAGCGTGATCGTGCAATCGGCGAGACACAAAGGCCACAATAATTGCTACAAAGCATGACATGACTTTATCAGACAGCACACTCAATCAACCAGTGACGTCANTTGGTTGAACTCTCCCAGTGCGAAAATAAAAAAAAATACTGCTATGGTGTAGAATTATGTCTGAAACACCTCTCATCACTCATAATTATGTAGGGAGACTGGAAAAAACACAACTAGTGTCTAGTGGTGAAGTTTCCCTTCAACAGTATTTAATATTTTTAAAATAAAAAATATGTTGTATTGTATCAATGTTCTGTCATTATTCATTCATTCATTAAATCTTTTTTTTTTGCATTAAAAAACAAAACAGTTACTGTGAAATAGATCTGTTTTTGCACAGATATATACTGTAGACATTTATATAGCTATCTACCTCATATGATGTGCTTGTCTGTATTATAGTAAGTTTTACTTACTACAGTATACTACTCCCCACTGAACAACTGGTAATATACAGTCACTAGTGACACACCCTTATAAGGGCACAGGGCGAGACCCAGATGCAGACACGGGAGGCAGATGGTTCGAGTCTCTGATATTTATTATAATCCAAGGAGCAGGCAAGAGTGGTCGTGGACAGACAAAAGATCATAAACAAGGTCAGAGTCCAGGAGGTACAGAGTGGCAGGCAGGCTCGAGGTCAGGGCAGGCAGTATGGTCAGGCAGGCTCGAGGTCAGGGCAGGCAGTATGGTCAGGCAGGCTCGAGGTCAGGGCAGGCAGTATGGTCTGGCAGGCGGGTTCAGAGTCAAGGCAGGCAAGGGTCAAAACCAAGAGGACTATCAAAAGAGAGATAAGAAAAACATGCTGGTTGACTTGACAAGACAAGATGAACAGGCAACAGACAAACAGGGAACACCGGAATAAATACCCAGGGACTAATGGGGAAAACGTGGAAAACAGGTGACACCTGGAGGTGGGTGGAGACAATCACAAAGAAAGGTGAAACAGATCAGGGCGTGACACCCCTTGCACAGTCTTCACATTTTTCTGATTTATTGAATTATCCATGTGGTCTATATTAAAGGGCACTTCACTTAATATAACAGGCTTTTAAAATGTAATATTGGTGCACAATTTCCCTAAGAGTTATGCAAGGTTAATAGAATTATAAAAAAATTATTCACAGCTAAAATGGCTGCCAAAGGTGCTCTGGGGTGTGAAGACATACACAATCAATACATCCTCATTTTAAATGTTTTATTCATTTTTTATATTTTTGAGAATTCTTCACTTTGAAAATGTGGAGTTGGTTGTGTCGATCAGTAGGATTTAAAAAAAATGTAATCCCTTTTTTTTAGATTGAATTCTAAAGCAGATTGTTATTGTGAATAAAGGCTTGCTAAAGTGCCAAAATTCAGCATTTTGTTATGTCCCTACAACCCTGTGTCACTTATAGGAAGATTTAACCCAGTTAATCCCTACATTTCTCCAAGATTCACTATTATTGTAAAGCCCTAGTTATTTTGTTGACAAAGTCATTTCTGAAGATTATTATTTATTTCATGTGATTAGAGATTAATTTACCCCTGTCCTTCATCTTAAGGTCAACCCTGTTACATTAACTGAACTCTCGTTTTAATGGTGAAACGATTAATTTTTTAATTGTCAAATCATTTAGTAAAAGCAGGTGCTTCGTGGCGGAAAACGGAGTGTGTCGAGCATAACACGTCAACCGTGTAACCCATAGATAGACAGGCAAGACCGTTTTTACAAATGAAATTTTTTGGTGAAGCTTGCGTTCTATTGCTACTCCCTGTTGCACACGACAAGCTTCCATTCCCCCGGTCACAAGGGGATTTATGCAGTACCATATGTCGGCAAGTATTGTGGTGGAAGCATCATGTTATGTATCACGTTTCAGGAGAAGACCCAGATGCAGACAGTGTCGAAGTAACAAAATGTTATTACTAGAACAGGTGGCAGGCAAAAAGACAGGCAGAGGTCAGTAATCCAGATCAGAGTCCATAAGGTACAGAACGGCAGGCAGTCTCGGGGTCAGGAGACAAATGGCTGTGAGACATGGGTTTGATCAAAGACACATGAAAAGTGGGATGTATGCGGAGGGTGGGGGGCAACAGAAGACGAACAGCAGAGTGGCTAATGATCTTGGAGATGGGGAAAGGGCTGATAAACCGGGGGGAAAGTTTGCTGGACTCCACCCTGAGGGGCAGATCTCGGGTGGACAGCCATACCCCCTGCCCGAGATGATACCAGGGAGCCGGGGTCCGGTGGTGGTCCGCTTGTCGTCGATACCTGGAGGTGGTCTTGAGAAGAGCTAACCGGGCTCTCTTCCAGGCATGATGACAACGGCAGACAAACATCTGGGACGAGGGGATGTCGATAACCCAGGGAACCCTCAAAGGGCGAGAGACCCATGGAAGAGCAAGGAAGGGTGTTGCGGGCATATTTGACCCACACTAGTTGCTGGCTCCAGGTGGTGGGGTTGGCGGAGACCAGGCAGCGAAGAGTCGTCTCCAGGTCTTGGTTGGCTCGCTCCGACTGGCGTTGGACTGGGGTGGAACATGGAGGACAGGTTGGCCGACGACCCAATGCGTGTGCAGAATGCCTTCCAGAACCGGGACGAGAACTGAGGACCCCGGTCAGATACCATGTCCACTGGTAGTCCATGGATCCGGAAGACGTGCTGCACCATGAGCTGGGCCGTCTCTTTGGCAGAGGGGAGCTTGGGGAGAGGAATGAAGTGGGCGGCTTTGGAAAACTGGTCCACTACTGTCGGGATGGCGGGGGGAGACCCCAGGGATATGTGAGACCAGGGACGGTGAGGAACAGGCAGAGGTTGAAGGAGACCAGCTGGAGCTTTCCAGGGAGTATTGTAGACTTGTTTACGTGCTGCTGTGCATTTTGTTGCTAACCTTACTTTGCTACCTGCCAACTTCACGGTTTTTACTTTTTAATTACCGTTTATATTTTTTTTCACTCCGGACGCTTTATCTGGACGTGATTCGTCAGGACCTCAACCAGCCGAAGCTAAGTAGTAACATTAACATGACGCCTTCTAATTGCAGTCGCTGTACTCATAATATACAGGAGAACGATCGCCTTACGGAGAGGATAGCTGTGCTGCAAGCCCAGCTTCAGACGCAATCGTTAGGCAAGGGTAATTTAACAGGCGAAAACCCGAGAAAAATCTATCCGGAATTACTGTTTTTTATCACATTGGCTCTGTTTGACAGTATCTCTATTGAGTTCTATGGCAAGCAGCTCCGAGATTTCAGTACCTATGGCTTCCACTAGATGTCAACAGTCTATATATAAAGCCTCAGAGAGATTGGAGGAAGCAGGAAGAATAGGGAAAGGATATGGCCAAGGTAGCTCAGATGTCAACAAGTTTTCTAGTGCGCAAGGCTGGCTGCGCGCCCCACTTTATTTTACTTATATAACGTTTAGGTGACCATCAGAGTGAAATATTATCGCTCATATTCATAAAAGGATAGCTAAGGATGCATTTTAACTGGTATTTGATTTGTTTAGGAAAAGTTTATAAGTATATTTGAACGCGTTCTCTTCACGTTTCAATGGGCGATTCAACGTTGGATTTTCTGAACATAACGCACCAACCAAACAGAGATTTATGGATATAATAAATGACTTTTTCTAACAAAAGAACCATGGATTGTCTTCGATGGACACTTGGGAAGCCCTCAGCAGAAGTTCTTCAAAAGGTAAGGGATTTGTTTTCACTGTGAAATGTGTTTTGTGTGAACCGTGATGGTTTATGAATTTATGCTAATGGGAAGAAATAGGAGGTTCTACCCTCAAACAATCAAATGTTGTGCTTTTGCCGTAAAGCCTTTTTGAAATCTGACAACGCTGTGATATTGCCAAGAAGCAGAGCTTTTGATGACTATGAAACACTTGTATATTGGTGCATGTTTAATAATTCAACTTTTGGATTTTGAATTCACCACTAGCGCCCCACCACTCCCTAAGTAGTTAACCCGGTCAATCACACAAAACTTACAGTGAGTTCTGAGAAAAAAATCACAAACGTAGAGAAGGGCCAAATGATGATTGTGGATTCAACATCCCTGCAGATGTTCAAATCTAGAACGATGGTGTCCACAGTTGTGCCAGGGTTGGTCTTTGCTCTGTAGGTTTTTGCGCACTCTGTGAAACACACACACAGAGAGAGAGAGAAATGCGTCCTATGACCTCCCCCATAGAGAAACTGTGAAGTCATGGGGTTGAAGCTGCTTTGTGGGGTTATGTTATTGTAACGGCAGATGCTTGAGCATGTTTCAGCAGACAGCGTCATTTATACTTCCTTCATACTGTATTGGTGGGCAAAAATACATCCAACTTTGAAGAAAAGGCTTGTTTTTGGAAGCAGGGAAGCACACAGTAGTCTAGTCTTTGGTCTGTCTTTGGTAGACAGATGTGGCGAACTCTGTAGCAAGTTGTAAGTGTAGAACAGTAGTGGTCATATAAGATTTTAGCTACATTGGTGGGGCATTGTACCCCTACAATGTAAAGTACTTTGAAACCTAGTGAAATAAATAATCTGTATCATATAAATGCAATTCATGATCATTATCTTTCATGTGTCTTGTATGATTACATTGAATTGATATGAGTGTGCCCATCTAAAGTCAAATAGTTATGTATGGACTAGCTTGTTATTGCTTGTGTGGGAATGCTGTGTGGAAATATACTGCATGCCAAGAACAATCTGTCAAATCCATTTGATTCATTATTGAGAATACATTTCACAATGACCTGCCCTGCCTTTACACTGTAGTGCACTGAGACAACAATAGCTGATATTTCACATGCAATACATAGACATAGGCAAGCGTGTGCTAATTATTGACACATATCTACAGACTTCTGAGGGCTAAGCTGTTGCCTTAATTCAAATGCAATGCTACACCATTTTAAAGTGACTTTTATTAGCCTGTAGAAGCACAAGTTTCATCACAGTGAAAATTTAAATCAAATCAAATTTTATTGGTCACATACACATGGTTAGCAGATGTTATTGCAAGTGTAGCGAAATGCTTGTAAACTTCAGCTGTACTTGTGGTGGTTGAGAGTCACTTAAACTCGGCACAGAATCTCGCCGTCTAACATTTAAATGTTAAAGTCTGTTACAAGAGACTAAAAGTCACTCTAAACAAAGGTTGGGCATACAGCAGAAGTTACCTTGGTGAACCTCTGTCTATTACACAGTGCCAACAAAACACCAGGTCAAAGCAGGAACATCATCCTGGTAAGAAATACAGACAATTTAACTCAGCCACGACCAATCGCAAGCACAATTCCCCACCTCAATACACAGTATATGGACTTCAGTCTAAACTGCCCCCAAAAAGCCATGAAAGTCTTTGGAAAAAGTGCTTGGCTTGGAGAGAAAGAGAGAGAGCGTGAGACTAAGGAAATGGGTAGCAGGAATGTGGAATTAGAACTATTTTTGATTCCTGTCCAGTAACTATTTACATTGCAGTCCACTGTCTGTGACATCAGAAGGCAGACTTTATAAATGAATGGACAGAGGCAGGCAGTTTGCTAACACACAGCATTAATGGCATCACAGCTTTCTTGAGGAGATAGAGCGAGAGAGAACTGGCTAACCCCTGAAGATGGACCGAAGAGATGCTACGCTTGTTGGTTCCCTGCTGTTGTGTATCATCACTCAGGTGAGGGTTGACAAGCTTAAGAATTTCCTTAAGAATTCAAGTTGTCAAAAATCTTTCATTTGTCAAAGTAAGCTTGTGATATTTTGGTGAAGAAGTGGAATTTAAGGTTTGAGGGATGTCATGGGATGATGAACTTGTTTGCAACATACTGTATGCACTTGTTTTTGGTAAGTGAATAGTATATGGTGGTTCACAAACTGATACTAAACGTCATTAATACAAATAAAAAACATCCATATACACTATCAGTGGAGGCTCCTATACTAAATATATTCACGTCACCAAATAATTGATTAAAACACTGTTTTTCAATGAAGCTCTACAGTAGCTCAACAGCACTCTCTGGGGTAGCACCATGGTGTTGCCGGGGTACAGTTAGTTTCTGTCCTCCTCTGGGTACAATGACTTCAATACAAAACCGAGGAGGCACATGGTGCTCACCCCATACCTTAGACTTGCACAGTAATTATGACAACTTCCGGAGGACATCCTCCAAACTATCAGAGCTCTTGCAGCATGAACTGACATGTTGTCCACCCATTTAAAGGATCAGAGAATGAATTTAGCACTGAAAGCATAAGCTACAACTAGTTAGCACTGCAGTGCATAAAATGTGGTGAGTAGTTGACTCAACGAGAGAGAAAGACAGAAGCAAGAGAGAGAGAGAGAGAGAAAGAAAGCTAGCTAGCTATATTTTGTTGTATTTTTTTCACTTTCACTTACTTAGCTAGTGAATGCAGCTAGCTAGTTTAGCCTACTCAAACATCTGGCTCCAACAGAAAGGGATGCTATGTTAGCTAGCTGGCTATGCCTATTCAACATTGAAACTCTCCCAAGTCAAGGTAAAGGTAAGCCACCAGGGCCTGAATGTATAACTGCTTAACTGCTTGCTGACTGTACACTGTACTGCATGATTGAAGTGGGTTTACTAATCCCTTAGTTCTAGTAGCTATGTTGACTGTGACGTTAGCTAATATGGTGACAATGATGTAGGCTGTGTGTAGTGGTTAGCGGTTATGGTATGAAAAGTTTGGCTTGGAAAGGTTGGTATGAAAGTATGAAAGTTTGGCTTGGAAAGGTTTCTTCGCCTGGTCACAGACAGCTGTTGTGTTGTGCACTGAAGTCCATAAGCAAATGGAAAAGGTGAGAGGAGGACAGCGCGTAAATGCGAGAAGGAATTATACAATGAACAAAGTGATCATGCTGTTTTTATGTGTGCTGGTATGAAAGTGAACTGTATTTGTGGGTGATCAGGGGCTATTTATTCCACCAATTCAGTTGAAAAATGTTTCTTAAACAGAAGAAAACAGAAAGAAACGGGGATAAACATACTTGAATTTGTCCAATCGAAACTCTTGGACAACTGTTGGACTAATGATTACATCCCAGATCAACTAGATACAGGCAAGAGTGTGCAAGGTGGTATTGAATGTGTACTGTCTGTCACCTTGATTACAAAAACATTTCTGTAGACCTGTGCACCTGCGCTGTAAACTTTCATTCGTAGGCTAAGTTGTAGCAACCTCATGATGGGTAAAGTATCATGTACATTTGTAGCCTAAACCTGTTGATGTTACATTGAGCTGGGTGAATGGAATATGAATGACAGTCATCCAATATGCTGTAATAGAATTAAGGCCATGCTCATAAAAAATAAGTAACGGCACCGAACACCACTGATACACATCAATTATACACATCAATATATACATCAATATTCACATCAATACACTAAAAGCAAAACACAATCATAGAAAACAAACACATTTTTTTGTATAAAGGTCCTCAATCAGCCTTTTGAATTGCCCTAGAGAGACCAATTCAACCAATTTTAGAGAGTGCTGGAGATTACAAGTATGGTGCAAAAACACTAAAAGTAGATTTACATAACTCAGTGGAGATTGAAGGGATCTCCAGAGTTAGCCATCCCTGAGCCCGGGTCTAATATCTCGTACGTCGATAAGCTAACAATAAGGTAAGGTAAGGCGGAAGTTTATGCAGGAGGGCTTTATTAACAAAAAGAGTGCAATTCGTTTGCACTGCAAGAGGGCAGTGAAATTTTACCAGAATTGTCGCAGCAAAATAATCCTGCATCAACAGGATTTGAATGTTTAGTCCATAATGTTGCTTGATTGGTGGTTAGGATATTAGCTGAACAAAATTAGGCTACATGAAAAAAGTGCAATACTGTTAATATAACTGTGTTTTAGTGCTGGGTTTCAGTGAATGTATTTAAATAACAAAGCTTATCTGCATATCCTGCAGTGCAAAAAAGTGATCAAATTAAGATTCTACATAAATTTAAGTGATGCTATGAATGTCCAGCATACGTTTTTTGTGCGTAATATGTGTGCAATATATCCTGTATGATGTTCATGGTTAAAAAAATCCAGGTTAGAGGATTCCCTTGCAGCTTATTCCCTGCTGATTCCGGAAATCCTCCAATTGGGATTTGGGGAAACTGTAAGGATTTTAACCCTACAGGTTACACAAACAAATACACACAAAAGTACAGTAACATTTATAGTACAGTCACAGACAAAAAAGCCTTAACCCTTATGGTCAACAAAAGGCTACCGGTGAAAACTGCAGTCTCACACATATTTTTTTCCACAAACGCTACTGCAGTTAATCATCCTACTGTCATCCCACATGTGTTAGGTGTACTGCCAGCTATGCGGGGGCCCGTGCCACAACTGCCCCTGGCCCGCGCCACGCTGCCCCCTGGGGGTGCCCACGGTGCTGGATGGGTGCCGCTGCTGCCAGGTGTGCGCCAGACAGGAGGGCGAAGGCTGCACGGAGAGGTTTGTGTGTGACAGCCAGCAGGGCCTGCAGTGTGACTACAGCGCCAGCTACCCCGGAGGTCCTGGAGAGTGTGTTAGTGAGTACAGCGCTACCCTGTTAAACTGGTCCCAGGTTTGTTTGTGCTGTCTTGCCAACTATAAGATATATCTGTTTGTGGTATCTTGCCAACTGTAAGATCCAACTGCAAGACACCAAGGCAGTACAGTTGGCAAGACAGCACAAACAGATCTGGGACCAGGCGACTACTTTGTAGGGTACAAATACTGTGCAAAGCCTCAAAGCATTTCCATGATGTGATCATGATAATGATAATAAGAACTAAAATGGAGTGAGATGTAAGAG
This sequence comes from Hucho hucho, assembly GCA_003317085.1. NCBI lineage: Eukaryota > Metazoa > Chordata > Actinopteri > Salmoniformes > Salmonidae > Hucho > Hucho hucho. The sequence goes on along the minus strand of QNTS01000566.1, from coordinate 292,841 downwards.
TGTATCCCAGTTTTCATGCACAGCAAATCTTTGACTAAGATGAATGTTGAATGTTCTATTTCATGGCCATAAATAATAGGAAAATAGCCAAGTACTTAAGTTGTTTAGGATTGGGAATGGCAGCCATGGGTAATCCCACAATATCTATAAGTACTGCAACATTGATGTTAATGAAGGACAGCCATTAGAAGTGTTCGAAAAAGTAAGAAAATGTATGCACTCACTACTGTAAGTCGCTCTGGATAAGAGTGTCTGCTAAATGACTCAAATGTTATTTTAGTACACATGTCTTCTCCCTAGATTTGACACCAGATACAGTGGCAAGAAAAAGTATGTGAACCCTGCATAAATTGGTCATAAAATTTGATCTGATCTTCATCTAGGCCACAACAACAGACAAACATGGTGTGCTTAAACTAATAACACACAAATAATTATACGTTTTCATGTGCAGGGTGGAAAAAGTATGTGAATCCTTAGATTTAATAACTGGTTGACTCTCCATTGGCAGCTATAACTTCAACCAAACGTTTTCTGTAGTTGTGGGTAAGACCTGCACAACGGTCAGGAGGAATTTTGGACCATTCCTCTTTACAAAACTGTTTCAGTTCAGCAATATTCTTGGGATGTCTGGTGTGAATTGCTCTCTTGAGGTCATGCCACAGCATCTCAATCGGGTTGAGGTCAGGACTCTGACTGGGCCACTCCAGAAGGTGTATTTTCTTCTGATTTACTTCTGTGTTTTGAGTCGTTGTCCTGATGCATCACCCAACTTCTGTTGAGCTTCAATTGGCGGAAAGATAGCCTAACATTCTCCTGCAAATTGTCTTGATAAACTTGGGAATTCATTTTCCCGCCGATGATAGCAAGCTGTCCAGGCACTGAGGCAGCAAAGCAGCTCCCAACCATGATGCTGCCTCCACCATACTTTATAGTTGAGATGTTGGTTTTGATGTTGGTGTGCTCTGTCTTATTTTATCCACACATAGTATTGTGTGTTCCTTCCAAACAACTCAACTGTAGTTTCGTCTGTCCACAGAATATTTTGCCAGTAGCGCTGTGGAACATCCAGGTGCACTTTTGCAAACTTCAGACGTGCAGCAATGTTTTTTGGGACAGCAGTGGATTCTTCTGTGGTGTCCTCCCATGAATACCATTCTTGTTTAGTGCTTTACGTATCGTAGACTCGTCAACAGAGATGTTAGCATGTTGTAGAGATTTATGTAAGTCTTCAGCTGACACTCTAGGATTCTTCTTAACGTCATTGAGCATTCTGCGCTGTGCTCTTGCAGTCATCTTTGCAGGATGGCCACTCCTAGGGAGAGTAGCAACAGTGCTGAACTTAATCCATTTATAGACAGTTTGTCTTACTGTGGACTGATGAACATCAAGGATTTTAGAGATACTTTTGTAAACCTTTCCAGCTTTATGCAAGTCAACAATTCTTAATCTTAGGTCTTCTGAAATCTCTTTTGTTCAAGGCATAGTTCACAGCAGGCAATGCTTCTTGTGAATAGCAAAAAAAAATGTGTGAGTGTTTTTTTATAGGGCAAGGCAGCTTTAACTTGTTGTGGAGCGGCAGCTGAGGGGTCGGTTTTGGAGAGTCTGGCGTGCCCAAAGTAAAATGCTTGCCACCCAGGCTCAGAAACTAAGATATGGACATAATTAGTACTATTGGATAGGAAACACTCTGAGGTTTCCAAAAGTGTTATCATTTTGTCTGTGAGTGTAAGAGAAGTCATTTGGCAGGCAAAAAACAGAGATTTTTCCATCCGGAAATGTCATTCCTTTTGGCTTATAGCTCACTTTGAGGCACTGCCTATAAAAAAGTATTTATACCAGGACACTGGATGTAGTACCTACTGATTCCACTAGATGTCAGCAGTGTATANGTATAGTTGAACGCGTTCTCGTCACATTGGATTTTCTGAACACAAAGCGCCAACCAAAAGGAGATTTAAGGATATAATAAATTACTTTTTCTAACCAAATACCCATGGATTGTCTTCGTTGGACACTTAGGAAGCCCTCTGCAGATGTTCTACAAAAGGTAAGGCACAGGTTTTCCCTGTGAAATGCATTTTCTATCGACCGCGCTGGCTAAAGATTTCATGGTTATGGAAAATATGTGAGGTGCTAGCCTCAAACAATCAAATGTAGTGCTTTCGCCGTAAAGCCTTTTTGAAATCCGACAACGCTATGATATTGCCAAGAAGCAGAGCTTTTGATGAGTATGGAACACTTGTATATTGGTGCATTTTTAATAATTCAATTTTGGAATTTTGTCTTGCATTTCACCTGGTAGTGTCGGGAGTGGGTCGGCGACCCACCGCTCCCTGAGAAGTTAACCAACATCCCCAATCTCGTCTCATTGATTGGACTCCAGGTTAGCTGTCTCCTGACTCCAATTGGCTTTTGGAGAAGTCATTAGCCTAGGGGTTCACATACTTTTTCCAACCTACACTGTGAATGTTTAAATGATGTATTCAATATAGACAAGAAAAATACAATAATGTGTGTGGTATTAGTTTAAGCACACTATGTTTGTCTATTGTTGAGACTTATATGAAGATCAGATGAAATTTTATGACCAATTTATGCAGAAATCCAGGTAATTCCAAATGATATACATACTTTTTCTTGCCACTGTACGTTGTCACAAGCAAAAATTTAAGCAGAACGCACCAGTGACTTGGTCAATAAAAAAGTGGTCAGATGAAGCAGATGCTAAGCTACAAGACTGTTTTGCTAGCACAGACTGTGAGGAGTACACCACATCAGTCATTGGCTTCATAAATAAAACCGTACGTGCATACCCCAACCAGAAGCCATGGATTACAGGCAACATCCGCACTGAGCTAAAGGCTAGAGCTGCCGCTTTCAAAGAGTAGGACTCTAACCAGGAAGCTTATGAGAAATCCCACAATGCCCTTCGACGAACCATCAAACAGGCAAAGTGTCAATACAGAACTAAGATCGAATCGTACAACACCGGCTCCAACGCTCGTCGGATGTGGCAGGGCTTGCAAACCAGTACAGACTACAAAGGGAAGCACAGCCGAGAGTTGCCCAGTGACACGAGCCTACCAGACGAGCTAAACTACTTCTATTCTCACTTCGAGGAAAATAACACTGAAACATGCATGAGAGCACCAGCTGTTCTGGATGACTGTATGATCACGCTCTCCACACCCGATTTGAGTAAGACCTTTAAACAGGTAAACATTCACAAGGCCGCAGGGCCAGACGGATTACCAGGACTTGTACTGCGAACATGCACTGACTAACTGGCAAGTGTCTTCACTGACATTTTCAACATCTTCCTGTCCAAGTCTGTAATACCAACATGTTTTAAGCAGACCACCACAGTCTCTGTGGCCAAGAACACTAAGGTAGCCATGAAGTGCTTTGAAAGGCTGGTCATGGCTCACATCAACACCATTATCCCAGAAACCCTAGACCCACTCCAATTTGCATACGACCCTAATAGATCTACAGATGATGCAATCTCTATTGCACTCCACACTGCCCTTTCCCACCTGGACAAAAGGAACACCTATGTGAGAATGCTATTCATTGACTAAAGCTCAGCGTTCAACACCATAGTGCCCTCAAAGCTCATCAATAAGCTAAGGACCCTGGGACTAAACACCTCCCTCTGCAACTGGATCCTGGACTTCCTGACGGGCCGCCCCCCAGGTGGAAAGGGTAGGTAACAACACATCCGCCATGCTGATCCTCAACACAGTGGCCCCTCAGGTCTGCATGCTCAGTCCCCTCCTGTACTCCCTGTTCACTCATGACTGCACGGCCAGGCACGACTCCAACACCATTATTTAGTTTGTGGTAGGCCTGATCACTGACAACGACGAGACAGCCTATAGGGAGGAGGTCAGAGACCTGGCTGTGTGGTGCCAGGACAACAACCTCTCCCTCAGCGTGATCAAGACAAATGAGATGATTGTGGACTACAGGAAAAGGTGGACCGAGCACGCCCCCATTCTCATCGACGGGGCTGTAGTGGAGAAGGTTGAGAGCTTTAAGTTCCTTGGTGTCCACATCACCAACAAACTAACATGGTCCAAGCACACCAAGACAGTTGTGAAGAGGGCACGATAAAACCTATTCCCTCTCAGGAGACTGAAAAGATGTGGCATAGGTCCTCAGGTCCTCAAAAGGTTCTACAGCTAAACCATCGAGAGCATCCTGACTGGTTGCATCATTGCCTGACATGGCAACTGCTCGGCCTCTGACCGCATGGCACTAGAGAGGGTAGTGCGTACAGCCCAATACATCACTGGGGCCAAGCTTCCTTCCATCCAGGACCTCTATACCCGGCGGTGTCAGAGGAAGGTCCTAATAAATTGTCAGATACTCTAGCCACCCTAGTCATAGACTGTTCTCTCTGCTACCGCACGGCATGTGGTACTGGAGCGCCAAGTCTAGGTCCAAGAGGCTTCTAAACAGCTTCTGCCCCCAAGACATAAGACTCCTGAACATCTAATCAAATGGCTACCCAGACTATTTGCATTGCCCCCCCCCTTATTTTACGCTACTCTCTGTTATTATCTATGCATAGTCACTTTAATAACTCTACCTACATGTAAGTATTACCTCAATTACCTCGACTAACTGTTTCCCCCGCACATTATCTCTCTACCGGAACCCCCTGTATATAGTCTCCCTATTGTTATTTTACTGCTGATCTTTCAGTACTTGTGACTTTTACTCCTTATTCTTCTACATATGTTTTAAACTGCATTGTTGGTTAGGGGCTTGTAAGTAAGCATTTCACTTTAAGGTCTACACCTGTTGTATTCGGCGCATTGTGACTAATGCAATGGGATTTGATTTGATTTTGATTTGATCTGCTTCACCTAAAACTAAGCAAAAAAAGAAACAGCCCTTTTTCAGGACCCCATCTTTCAAAGATAATTCGTAAAAATCGAAAGAACTTCACAGATCTTCATTGTAAAGGGTTTAAACACTGTTTCCCAGGCTTGTTCAATGAACCATAAACAATGAATGAACATGCACCTGTGGAACGGTCGTTAAGACACTAACAGCTTACAGACGGTAGGCAATTAAGGTCACAGTTATGAAAACATAGGACACTAAAGAGGCCTTTCTACTGACTCTGAAAAACACCAAAAGAAAGATGCCCAAGGTCCCTGCTCATCTGCGTGAACGTGCCTCAGGCATGCTGCAAGGAGGCATGAGAACGGCAGATGTAATGCAATGTCCGTACTGTGAGATACAGGGAGACAAGACGGACAGCTGATCGTCCTCGCAGTGGTAGACCACGTGTAACAACACCTACACAGGATCGGTACATCCGAACATCACACCTGCGGGACAGGTACAGGATGGCAACATCAACTGCCCGAGATACACCAGGAATGCACAATCCCTCCATCAGTGCTCAGACTGTCCGCAATAGGCTGAGAGAGGCTGGACTGAGAGCTTGTAGGCCTGTTGTAAGGCAGGTCCTCACCACACATCACCAGCAACAGCGTCGCCTATGGGCACAAACCCTCTGTCGCTGGACCAGACAGGACTGGCAAAAAGTGCTCTTCACTGACGAGTTGCGGATTTGTCTGCTCGTTCTGTGCGTGATTTCCTGCAAGACAGGAATGTCAGTGTTCTGCCATGGCCAGCGAAGAGCCCGGATCTCAATGCCATTGAGCACGTCTGGGACCTGTTGGATCGGAGGGTGAGGGCTAGGGCCATTCTCCTCAGAAATGTCCGGGAATTTGCAGGTGCCTTGGTGGAAGAGCAGCAAGAACTGGCAAATCTGGTGCAGTCCATGAGGAGGAGATGCACTGCAGTACTTAATGCAGCTGGTGGCCACACCAGATACTGACTGTTACTTTTGATTTTGACCCCCCCTTTGTTCAGGGACACATTATTCCATTTCTGTTAGTCACATGTCTGTGGAACTTGTTCAGTTTATGTCTCAGTTGTTGAGTCTTGTTATGTTCATACAAATATTTACACATGTTAAGTTTGCTGAAAATAAACGCAGTTGACAGTGAGAGGACATTTCTTTTTTTGAATTTACTTAACTGATCAAAGTTCACTCTCTCACTTCCCCATCTGTCTCCCCATCTATTCCTCTCTCTGTGACCAGGCCAGAACACGCTGGGATGTGAACTGAACGGCATGCACTTCGAGGAGGGCCAGACATTCCAGCCATCGTGTGCACAGCTGTGCCACTGCCTGGGTGGCGGGGTGACCTGTGTGCCACTGTGCAGCGATGACCTACAGGTTCCTGCCGCAGCCAACTGCCCCAACCCCCTGCTAGTGCGCCAGCCTGGGAGGTGCTGCAGGGAGTGGGTCTGTGAAAGCCTGGACAACAACATTTACCCAGACACTATGGCTGCAGGTACAGTACTCGATAAGAAAAATATGAAAATAAAACTTGATTAGGAATGATTAATAGTTATAATTTATTACATTTGTAAAGCGCTTTTCATTATACAAGAATAGTCTCAAAGTTAATAAAATAAAAAGATAAAATGGAGAAATAGTAAAAAAACAAAAAATAATATCATTCGGAAAGTATTCAGACCCCTTGACTTTTTCAAAAATGTATTAAATTGTTTTTTTTCCCTCATTAGTTTAATCACAATACCCCATAATGACAAAGAAAAAACAACAACAACAACAAAAAACTGAAGGAAACCTGGCACCATCCCTACGGTCAAGCATGGTGGTGGCAGCATCATGCTGTGGGGATGTTTTTCAGCAGTAGGGACTGTGAGACTAGTCAGGATTGAGGGGAAGATGAATGGAGCAATGTACAGAGAGATCCTTGATGAAAACCTGTTCAGAGTGCTCCGGACCTCAGACTGGGGTGAAGGTTCACCTTCCAACAGGACAACGGGACTTAGCACACAGCCAAGACAACGCAGGAGTGGTTTCGGGACAAGTCTCTGAATGTCTTTGAGTGGCCCAGGCAGAGCCCAGACTTGAACCCGATCTAATATCTCTGGAGAGACCTGAAAGTAGCTGTGCAGCAACGCTCCCCATCCAACCTGACAGAGCTTGAGAGGATCTGCAGAGAAAAATGAGAAAACTCCCCAGGCTTGTAACGTCATACCCAAGAAGGCTCGCGGCTGTATTGTAAAAATTGTAAAAATTAAATATAAATTAGCAAAAATGTCTAAAAACCTGTTTTTGCTTTATCATTATGGGATATTGTGTGTTGATGAGGGGAAAAAAGGATTTAATCAATTTCAGAATAAGACTGTAATGTTACAAAATGTGGAAAAAGTCAAGGGGTCTGAATACTTTCCGAAGGCTCTGTATACATGAAATTTGTCCTAAAGACGCGAAATGTCTTGCAATGTGAGATCGGGTTGCCAAAATGTGCAATCAGGTTCCAAGATGCTGGGCTCATTTACTCGTGACAATTGCGACATTCCCTCGACATTGTTGTGTCCTATAAATCATAATTTGGTTAAATTATGACTTATAGGACACAACAACCTTGAGGGTTAAGTCGAGGCATAAAGTTTTGAATGCCTCACACGGGAATGCCTCACACCCTTGCAAGCAACTCTTCTACAACTCTGCTGCCCTCGCATGGACAAAATCCACAACGCCTCCCAACTGCATACTGTAACTACCTTGTACAAACATTTTGAAAAGAAACCTAAAGCTGGCGATCGGGCTGAACTTTCCATTGTCTGTCCATTTTGTTTACAAGAACAATATTTTAAAAAAACTTTACAGGTTGTCAAAGTATACTTTTTTTTGCATCTACAGTTAATCTATAACCCACCCAATCTACCTACCTCATCCCCATACTGTTTTTATTTACTTTCTGCTCTTTTGCACACCAGTATCTCTACTTGCACATCATCATCTGCTCTTTTATCACTATGGCCTATTTATTGCCTACCTCCTCACGCCTTTTGCACACACAGTATATAGACTCTTTTTTTTCTATTGTGTTATTGAATGTACGCTTGTTAATTCCATGTGTAACTCTGTGTTGTTGTTTGTGTCGCACTGCTTTGCTTTATCTTGCCCAGTTGCAGTTGTAAATGAGAACCTGTTCTCAACTATTTTACCTGGTTAAATAAAGGTGAAATAAAAAATAAATAAAACATCTGCAGGAGACATTTAAAGTAAAGTGGTCCCAATATAAAGATTTATTTTTCTTTCATTTTCTTTTACATTTATTTTAAATCCTTAAAGGGATACTTTAGGATTTTGGCAATGATGCCTTTTATTTACTTCCCCAGAGAGATGAACTCATGGATACGATTTTTAAGTTGATGTGTCCAGTATGGTAGTTTCACGAGCCAATGCAAACTAGCATTAGCGCAATGACTGGAAGTCTATGGGTATCTGCTAGCATGCCAGTCATTGCACTAATGCTAGTTAGCATTGGCTCTTGAAACTACCTTTAACTTCCTTCACACTGGATACCTAAAAATTGTATCTACAAATTCATCTGACTCTGGGAAAGTAAATAAATGGCATAAATTGCCAAAATCCCAAAGTATCCCTTTAACTACAAATTTATAATTTTGAGTTACACATCACAGTAACAAAATAGAGAATCCCTTGGACCCCTTGGATCCCTTGGTCAAAATGTAGAAAATATGTAGCAACAACTTGGTGTGATGTTAAAGTCTTGAAATAACTTGCTGCAGAGCAATTTACTGCTTGTTTGCCAGGATAAAACATCTCCAAGTGCACAACACAGAGGAATTTGGATGTATTTCAAATATTTCCTTTTAAAAATTCAAAAGGCACTCGCACATATGAGCAATCTTATTTGCAGGTGCATGGAAACAGTTAGACAAGATGAGGGATAAAGGAAACCGCACACTGCTCTTGATAGTATCCCTGCTCTTTAATAATCTTTATGTATCGGCCTCACAGCTTTTGACAGAGCTTTGACGAAGGCCGTGTAAAGCTTACTAAAGATCAGTGATACTATTTAGAGCAGTGTGGTTTCCTTTTTCCATCAACTATTTCCTTTTTGACAAAAAGTTCAGTTGAAGCTGCATGGAAGTGTTTACACAGTAGCATTCGGAGGGCAAAATAACATCATAGAATAGGTTTTAATACTATTAATAACAGGTAGACTATTGTTTCGGAGTAACCCTTTATTTGAAGCACTCATTATACCTTCATGAAACACCAGCTTTATGAATGTTACAGTATCATTAAAAACAGTTCTTAATAACAACGTTCTTATCACATGTTATGAATGGTTTCATAAAGGTGTTATGAAGGGTTTCATAAAGGTGTTATGAACGCCTTATGTACGCATACCCACTTCAAGTAAAGTGTTACCCTTTTTTGTAGCTAACCTGTTGATGCTTCAACAGAAGACACGTGTGTGCAAGGAGTAGTTACATCATACAAATAGGCAGGATGTATTGAATCCAGAAGTCACATATATTTAAGCATTTAAAACCACAATATTCATATTTAATGGACAAGAAATGTAGATAACATTTCCTTTGTGTGTAATAGCATAGCCATATCAATATCCTCACATAACAAACCCAATGAGTATACAAATGGACTAACAGCATCACATTGCCCTTGTCTTTCAACACTACCCAGTGGAGAGACCACCAGAGAGGGAGAGGGTGCGTCAGGGCTTTCGTGGTGATGGTGGTGGGGCTCAGTCTCAGGGCCAGGGCCTGAACTCCAACTGCATTGAGCAGAGCACAGACTGGAGCCCCTGCTCCAGCAGCTGTGGCCCAGGTGTCTCCACCCGCAGCTCAAACAAGAACTGGGCCTGCCGCCTGCAGACCCAAACCAGACTGTGCCAAGTCAGGCCATGCCAGGCCACTGCCATGCCTCGCAGCAGGTCGCAGGTGGTGAGCAGGAGCAGCGGTCTCCGCCTTTCTTTACCTCAAACACTCTCAAACCCTTTGCAAATACTCTTACTGCTGTCTGGCCATTTTGTTTTCGAGGTTAGTTGAGGTAGATTGGATTGCCACTTGAGGTGGGTGGACAGTTTGGCCATTAGAAATGTTTTGCTTTCATTCTCGTACCTCACTTTTTGGCAAATGGGATGAATTACTTGATATAATTTACATTGTACCTTTACTTAGATACAGCATTGACAATAAATTGACCATAAATGTGTGCCATCAGAACTGCATTATGAAGAATTGTGTTGAGAGTTGTCAAAATGTTCTAATATTTCAAAGTCCATGTTGAACAACTAAAATTTGAAGTAAGAGATCATTTAAAATCATTCAATGTTTTTAATTGAAGTCCACTGGCGTGTGTATTGCAGGGAACGGGTGCCTGCGATAGTAGCTTCAGGTCTCCCGTGCCCATTCATCTGGAGCACCAGGGCTGTTTGAGCACGTGGGCCTACAGGTCCCGGTTCTGTGGCCTGCAATGTCCGGATGGCCGCTGCTGCAGCCCCTACCGCACCAGAACCGTCAGCATGGCCTTCCGCTGCCCCCAGGGCAGGATGATCCACCAACAGGTGATGATGATTGAGTCCTGCTCCTGCCACCACTACAACTGTCCCCAGTCCCCACTCACAGCCTACAGGAGAGCCATGCCCTGGCTTTAGAGTATAGGACCGTGGAGAGTGAAATAGCCCCAAAGCCAGAGATGGGCAGGCCCTGTCAGTGAAGATACTGGACAATGACATACGAATAGGAATCGAAGGGTAGGGTAGGATTCATTCAAACTTGCAATGTGGGAAAAAACACATGGTTCCTGCGCTGTTGAAAAAGCACCATTAGTTTAACCCAGTAAATATAGTCAAATGCTTTGCATTGCTTAGAATATGTGTAATAACAGTGTTAACAATTCACACAGTGCAGGTTTGATTGAATTTCATCCTCTATTTGATTTTGAATAGTGATTAGGGCCATTTAATTTAAATGAATACCTCCATCAAGATTCTTAGAAAAGGTGTGTGTGAGAGAGAGAGAGAACGAGAGAGAGAAAAATAGGGAGAGAGAGAGAGAGGATGAGTGACTAGTTGATTGATTGAGGCATGGTGGGGGATGGAGGTGGAGGCCTATTGCGGCCGTTTCGGTTACCTCAAAGAAAATACGGAACTGAATGTACAGTAGGTAGTTACTGTAAGTAAGAATAGGTTGGTGTCAACTCCAAGTGACCTTCATATGCAAGCATAGCTGTCAGGCATAATTTCTATAAACTGTAAGTATTATGTTATCAGTCAAATAATTTTTTCAGTAATATTGTTATTATGCTATGTTACAATGAGCATAAAGACACCTGAATTACTGTCTTGTAGATTGGTATGGTTAATAATTAAAACATCATCAATTAAATATTGAAATTCTCACATTCATGCCTTAATAGCCTATCCACACTGAGCACACACTGGTTGAAACAACATTGTTTCAATGTAATTTGTCAACCTATTGTGACGTGGACTCTACATGGAAAACACATTTGGATTAGTAAAAAGTAATCAACCAGTACTATTTTCATTTTATTTCAACCAGCATTGGAAACATAAAAATGTGAGCAAAACTTAAACTTAAATACAATGACTTAACCTGACTAACAGGTTGTCACACCAGTCTAATTTCAACATAATCATCAGAACTTTGTAAACGTTGAAATTGTGTAAAAAATTCAACATAAAAAATATTTTTCATCCATTATTAATGAATTCGAAAACTATTCAGACCCCTTGGACTCAGCCAGAGCCCAAGGGGTCTTAATAGAGTGTGCAAAGCTGTCATCAAGGCAAAGGGTGGCTACTTTGAAGAATCCCAAATATAAAATATATAAAATATAAACACTTTTTTGGTTACTACATGATTCCATATGTGTTATTTCATAGTTTTGATGTCTTCGATATTATTTTACATTGTAGAAAATATGAGTAGGTGTGTCCAAACTTTGACTGGCACTGTAAGTACTCAGTACTTTGTTAAACCACCTTTGTCAGTGATTTCCGCCCAAGTATTCTTGGGTATGACGCTACAAGCTTGGCACACCTGTATTTGGGGAGTTTCTCCCATTCTTCTCTGCAGATACTCTCAAGCTCTGTCAGGTTGGATGGGGAGCATCGCAGCACAGCTATTTTCAGGTCTCTCCAGCGATGTTCGATCGTGTTCAAGTCCGGGCTCTGACATTCAGACACTTGTCCCGAAGCCACTCCTGCGTTGTCTTGGCTGTCTAAACCTTTGTGCCAGTCTGAGGTCCTGAGCGCTCTGGAGCAGGTTTTCATCAAGGATCTCTCTGAACTTTGTTCCATTCATCTTCCTCTCGATCCTGACTAGTCTCCCAGTCCCTGCCGCTTAAAAACATCCCCACAGCATGATGCTGCCATCACCACGCTCCACCGGAGGGATGGTGCCAGGTTTCCTCCAGATGTGACGCTTGGCATTCAGGCCAAAGATTTCAATTTTGGTTTCATCAGACCAGAGAGTCCTTTAGGTACCTTTTGTCAAACTCCAACCAGGCTGTCATGTGCCTTTTACTGAGGAGTGTCTTCCGTCTGGCCACTCTACCATAAATGCCTGATTGGTGGAGTGCTGCAGAGATGGTTGTCCTTCTGGAATGTTCTCCCATCTCCACAGACAAACTCTGAAGCTCTGTCAGAGTGACCATCAGGTTCTTGGTCACCTCCCTGACCAAGTCCCTTCTGCCCCGATTGCTAAATTTGGCCGGGCGGCCAGTTCTAGGTAGCCTCTTGGTGGTTCCAAACTTCTTCCATTTAAGAATGATGGAGGCCACTGTAGTGGTTAATTTCTGTGTTATCAAATGAGGGGAGACACATGTATCACACAAGTCAGAGTTATACTTAAACTGAATCTTTATTAGTGAGAGCTCTGCAATAGCGATGGCTGGTTGACGAACCACCCTCAGATGATTCCTTGAGAGCCCTGACACAAAGGATACAAAGATATTTTATTGCAAAGATACACCCCCTTAGTCTACATAGCAAAGAACAGATGTGTGGAATGGGTCACAAGGTGAGACTTGATCATTGAGAAAGGAGTATCCCCCAGCCAGATAGCATTTGCTATGAAGACTGTTCTTATTGTACAGAGTTTGGCCCCTAAGACAAGGCTCGGATCTCGTCCCTGGTACTTCATAGTACATAAACACCAACTCATTCTATGGCATAAATCAGTTGTCAACTCCAGATACCCCTATCTCCAGTAAAACCCATGTCCTTGACCACACGCCTAGAAGAGCTGACTGAGGGTAGTGAGCATCTAAGTCATACACAATCCCAGGATAGGTGAAAAATCTGAGATGACATACAATGGTTCTAGACACTACCCCACACATCCTGTCTCAGAACTTATCTCCCCCAAAGCCGAAAGAGAGAGTGCCTGGGCACAGACATTTTGGAGACAAGTAATTGGTTCCCCATTAATCACGTCATCCCTTTACATGGTTTGTAATAGGTAAAGCTACATATCCACATATGAAGACAATGTTCCCTTCTGTCCTCTTCTCTTTCTGATATTCTGCATAGCAACAGGGACATGTGATAGACAAGCCTGACTTCTCCTAATTCTGGGCCCCAGGTGACTGAGGCCCATCTGAGAGAGGAAGTGCAACTGCCAACACCAGAGTCCGAAGGGATACATTCTAATAACAAGAGTTCAACAGTTTAATCATATAAGCATATTATGCAGATAAGACATCTTAATTATCTATGTTACTGAGCAAATTTTGATTATTCTGCCACACCACTGTGTTCTTGGGGACCTTCAATGCTGCAGAAATTTGTTGGTACCCATCCCCAGATCTGTGGCTCGACACAAACCTGTCTCTGAGCTCTACGGACAATTCCTTCGACCTCATGGCTTGGTTTTTGCTCAGACATGCACTGTCAACTGTGGGACCTTATACAGTGAGGGAAAAAAGTATTTGATCCCCTGCTGATTTTGTACGTTTGCCCACTGACAAAGAAATGATCAGTCTATCATTTTAATGGTAGGTTTATTTGGACAGTGAGAGACAGAATAACAAAAAAAAAATCCAGAAAAACGCATTTTAATGAGGGAAATAAGTAAAATATGTATATTTTATGTATATTCAAATATGAAATTCCACAAAATTTGAACCACCCCAGTAACTGAGTGTATAAAACATTCAGAACACCTTCCTAATATTGAGTTGCACCCCCTTTTGCCTTCAATTTGTTGGAGCATAAACTCTACAAGGTATCGAAAGCGTTCAACAGGGATGCTGGCCCATGTTAACTCCAATGCTTCCCACAATTGTGTCAAGTTGGCTGGATGTCTTTTGGGTGGTGGACCATTCTTGATACACACAGGAAACTGTGGAGCGAGAAAAACCCAGCAGCGTTGCAGTTCTTGACACAAACCGGTGTGCCTGGCATTTACTACCATACCCCTTCCAAAGGCACGTGTCTTGCCCATTCACCCTCTATATGGCATACACACACAATCCATGTCTCAATTGTCTCAAGGCTTAACAATCCTTCTTTAAAGTGTCTCCTCCCTTTCATCTACACTGATTGAAGTGGATTTAACACGTGACATCAATAAGTGCTCATAGCTTTCACCTGGATTCACATGGTGTGTATATGTCATTCTTAATGTTTTGTACACTCAATACAAAGGATTAAAACTATTTGTTACGTTTCTACATGGAATTTCTGACGCAATTCCAATGTATAGATAGTTCTGATGACTTTGTTAATGTAACAACCTGTTAGTCAGGTTAAGTCATTGTACTTAAGTTTAAGTTTTACCCTAATTGTAATGTTTACAACGCTGGTTGAAATTAGATGAAAACAGTAATCTACTGGTTGATTACTTTTTTCAAATCCAAATGTGCTTTCCACTTATATTTCACGTCACAGTAGGTTGACCATTTAAACAATGTTGACTCAACCAATGTGTGCCCAGTGGGTTGTTACACATATCTTGATTTGCAGTAATAATTGCAGGATACTATAACTTTGCTCATTTACATCTCGAATACAGTATCACATTACCTCCTGTAAACTACTGAAATAATCGTTATATCTAAGGAAGTGGGTGTGTACACTTTTGGTTTCACTTCAGGTCGTCATGCGCAACATGTTTGTGGATGGCTGCGATGTCAGAAGTGTGTCCATGTACAACTTTGATCTCATTACTTCTGGGCGTCATAGAGTGATATTCTTCTGCAACTTTGATCTCATTAACTTCTGGGCGTCATCGATTGATATTCTTCTGCAATACGAAAAATAGCTTGTGTCTTGACTTCACTCCGATTGACAAGAACGAAGATGAAAGAGGACCACGACGCGCACGTGCTCAACATGACAATATGTGCAAAAATCAACCTGTCTTTTACGCACATATTTTTACCAGTTGTGTTCGTGCTGGTATTTATCGTCGGAACTTTTGCAAACTTCTGTGGGTTAAAAACTGTTTTTAAACGCTGGAACAAAATTGGAAGTATAAACATATTTATTCTCAACCTTGGAATAGCGGACTTGCTATACCTATTTACATTACCATTTTTGGTTGTCTATTACGTGCGAAACAGTACATGGATATTTGGACAAACATTCTGTAAAATCACCAGATTCTGCTTCAATTTGAATCTCTACGGCAGTATCGGGTTCCTGACATGCATCAGTGTTTATCGATACCTTGGTATTGTGCACCCAATGAACGTGATGGGAAGAATCAACACTCGCCACACCGTGGCAATAAGTTTTCTTGTCTGGATTTTGGTTTTTATTCAGATACTGCCCGATATGTTCTTTGACAAGACAGCGCCAAATTCCTCAGGTGAGTGCTATGACTCAACAGCCGACCACCTTATCAAGGATTACCTGTCGTATAGCATTGGCTGGACTGTTACCGGATTCGTTATACCATTGCTCGTCATTCTTGCTTGCTATGGACATATAGTAGTGGTCCTTGCCACCAAAGCCAACGTCAATACTTTATTGAAACAGAGGTGTCTAAAACTAGTCATCATCATGACTGTGTTATTCTCAATTTGCTTTATCCCTTACCATGTTTTGAGAAATCTCAATTTGAAGATAAGGATTTTGAAAATGGAAGGCACCTGCAAAGCAAGCTTCGATGACATCTATGTTGTTCATCAAATCAGCCGCGGCCTGGCTTGCCTGAATAGCGCAATCAATCCGTTGATTTACTTGATTGGAAATGATGATTTCCTCATGCGCTTTCATAATGTCAGCAAACGAGCCAGGATGTCTCTTGTTCACTGGACTGGTGCTGTAATTTACCGCAAGGCAGATCCACCAACAGAAGAATCTCAACCAGAAAATTTCGACTAGCTAGTTATTTAAACCAATATTGTACCAAAGGCCTGTATGTAAACATGCTGAACTTTTATGCTTTATTCATTATTCTCAGAGTATTTTATTGTGTTATGTGAGAGCCTATGAGTGGCTGAATGCACTTGTGTAAAGTGGTATACTGTTCCATTTAGTCAGTGATATGTAGAGCTGAAAAAAACAAACTCAATATGCATTCCCGATATAACATACCAATGGCTGAAGTATTCCTCTGTTTTCAATAAACAATACAAATGTGTCAAGCTCAAAGGACTTTGTCCATCTTACCTTGTCCTTGAGATAATATCATGGTAGTATATCATGCTATTTTACTTGGCTTCCCAGGGGAAACAAAAGATTTGAACTGAGGGCAAAAATCCCTCAACACCAACATGCACAGGAAATTGATGTCGTACATGTTTATTAATTACATATGACTGGTCAGTAAGGTTTTAGGTACAGGTTAGGGAATGGGGACTTGAGGTTCACTTTATTTAGAAGACTTAGCAGACAGACATACACAAGGTTGCATTCCAAAATTAATCCCAAAAGGAACCCTATTCCCTTTATAGTGTACTCCATTTGACCAAGACCAATAGGGCTCTGGTCAAAAGTAGTACACTATAAAGGGTGTAGGGTGCCTTTTGGGGAAAATTCTAGAACCTAATGACAAATAGAGCAGTAAAAATAGGAAAACAGAAACACTTTCTCTCAACATTACTTAAAAAGAAGTGGACTGTTTGACTGGCTAGGATGATAACGCATAACAGTTTATACTCTGCACAAATAACTTTAATTTAAGAACAGTTGATAAAAACAAAGCCAAGGCTGTTTGTGCAAGCATTCGAGTACAAGAAGTTGGATGTTTGCACAAAACAAGCTTAGTGAAAATTCTGATTCTCCAGCAACACAAGCATGCAGTGATATTTCACTCCCTTCTGTTACCTTCACAGACCACTGAGAGCTGGGGTTGACATTAAGGCCAGTCCTAGCGGATGACTGTTTGTGTTATGAGAAAACGGTGCCAAGAGAAGTCTAAATAAAACATCTGCAATGCAATGTTCTGAATCTATGACCTACATATTTTATTGATAGAGTATGACCTCAACCGGCAGGCACTCCATTGCGGTTAGAAGTTCAAGAAAACTGTCAAACCACAATTTGCCATTGACAGCATGACAATGAGTGGTAAAGGAGTTCACATGATAACACAAACAGATCTGGGACCAGGCTAGAGCACTTCTATCAGTCAAACATACTGTAGAGCAGAGTTCCATGTACTAATTTATCTAAACCTTGTTTAACACTTGTCCAAACACTTGTTAAAGCATAACCAAAATAATCCCAGCCTGGTTTCCAGTCTCTGTTCAGCTATTACATTCCACTCAAGTTTAGCATGACAGGAGTGGCAATGAGTGAAATTCTAGCTAAACAGACTGGTTCCAAGGCTACAATACACCACCTTAAATACAGTAATACAGGAAAGAGGCATGCTGTATAGTGTTAAGACTCAACATACAAGGGAAACTGACTGGAAATGAAAGTCAAGCTGGAAATGGATATTAACACCGTTTCCAAGAACAGACCTGATAAAATATGTTCCCCTCACAACACCAGTTCCTGGGAAATAAAACAATACCCCCCAAAACCCACAAATTAGAATGTTGTTTCTTAACGTTCTCGGAACAATTTGAGAACAATACTTTAAATAAAACCGTTTAGGAAACATTATCATGGGTGTAAAGTACTAAAGCAAAAATATTTTTAAGTACTACTTAAGTAGTTTTTATTGGGTATCTTTACTTTACTATTTATATTTTTGACAACTTTTACTTTTACTTCACTAATGAAAATAATGTACTTTTTACTCCATACATTTTCCCTGACACCCAAAAGTATTTGATACATTTTGAATGCTTAGCAGGACAGGAACATGGTCCAATTCATGGACTTGTCAAGAGAACAGCCCTGGTCATCCCTACTACCTCTGATCTGGCTGACGCACTAAACACACATGCTTCGTTTGTAAATTATGTCTGTGTTGGTGTGACCTTGGCTATCCATAAATAAATAAAAAATGGTCCGTTTGCTTAATATAAGGAATTTGAAATTATTTCTACTTTTACATTTAGCCAAGGCTTGTGCAAGGCTACTTATAGGCCCAACATATGAACATAGTAATCACTGCTCCAGTCAGTGTCCCTCCTTATCCAATGATCCGTACCACCAGGAACTTGAATCCTAGCCCCGTCCTGTTGTATAGAACCAATGAGATTAGGATTAACCTGGTTTGAGTGGCAGGAGGAAAACAAACACTATCATGCCTCTCTCTGTGTCATGTCCTGGCCATAGATAGCCCTCTGGGTTATCTATGGGGTTTTGGGCCAGGACATG
This sequence comes from Hucho hucho, assembly GCA_003317085.1. Taxonomy (NCBI): domain Eukaryota; kingdom Metazoa; phylum Chordata; class Actinopteri; order Salmoniformes; family Salmonidae; genus Hucho; species Hucho hucho. Next base: position 274,180 of record QNTS01000566.1, on the reverse strand, counting down.
ACCAGGGGGGTTTTGTGTTCTATGTTGTATTTTCTATGTTGGGTTTTGTGTTGGTTCCCAATTAGAGGCAGCTGTTAGTCGTTGCCTCTAATTGGGAATCCTATTTAAGTTTGTTCCCTTCCCCACCTGCTTTGTGGGTTATTGCTTATTGCCATTGTTGTGTGTGCTGTGTTGCGCTTCACACATCTCTTTAGATCGTTGTTTCTTTTACTTGCAATGTTTTGAATCTATGATCCTATGTAATTTATTGATAGTCAAAGAGGATAGAGGATGACCATTGCGGTTATCTTTTCAAGAACACTGTCAAACTACAACTTGCCATTGACAGCATGACAATGAGTGACAAAGGAGTTCACATGATAGCACAATCTGATCTGGGACCAGGCTAGGGCACATTCCACTAATTCTTAGCATGAGTCCAAGTTCCAAGGAAAGAGGCATGTATAGTGTTAGGAAAAGGGTTGGGTGGCCATGCAAGAAAAGGGAAAAACCTGCTCATCTCCAGCGGTGACTGTAAATTAAAGTAAAGCTGGTATTTTAATTTCACCTGAAATGGAAATGGTCACTACTTACACATTTCTAGGAAATGAAACAATACAAGCAAGCAAATACCGCCCCAAAACCCACGAATCACCCAAAGAGTTAATGAGGGGGGAAAAGAACATAGTGACTGCAAAATTCTCATTAATTGTTTGTTGCTTCTACAGTAGCTATGTCGTATATTTTGCCCTGTCCAGCAGACCTGGGTTCAAATACTATATGACACACTGCCCTTAGTGCCCAGTGCCCTTCTTGTGGAATCAGTTATACACCCCCAATATGACACAATGTAAAAACTGTGAAGGGCTTAATGCTGGAAGGTTCTAATGCACTACAAACATTCACATATTTCACAATAACAAGGGCTCTAAATGTCACGTCTCATACTTTTTTCCTTAACAGCCCTAGTTCAAAGGAACACTTCGAGAGTTAGGTGTTAGCCAGACAAGTTCAGACCATACGTGGCATTTGAAATATGAAGACATCCAAACACTGATTTACTGATTCCCCCCTCTGTCTGTCTGATACGTCTGATAGGCTGGAGATTACATTTCTGTATCCCAAATGGCAACCTATTTCCTATGCAATGCACTACTTTTGACCAGGGTTCATAGAGTTCTGGTCAAAAATAGTGCTCTATATAGGGAATAAGGTGCCATTTGGGATGCAATCATTGTTTTGTGTAGGGCTTTTTAAGGCCTCACATACAGTACCATTCAAAAGCTTTGCAAAGAGTGTGCAAAGCTGTCATCAAGGCAAAGGGTGGCTACTTTTTTTGGTTACTACATGATTCTATATGTGTTATTTCATAGTTTTGATGCCGTCACTATTATTCTACAATGTAGAAAATAGTAAAATAAAGAAAANTCAAATAGTATTTGAACCCAGGTCTGCTGTCCAGCTCTGGCCCCTTGTGGTCAAGGTGTCCTTTCTTTGCAATGATCAACAGGATCTGGAGGTTGCTCAATACATTAATCTGGAGTCCATGACACACTGCATTTCCTCTCTGGTTTGCATTTTCGCTCATGGTATGGCAGTAAACAGGAATACACAGTTGAACAGCATGCTCCTGGTGTGAAACGTCCATCGAGGCTGGACTCAAGAACTTTAACTCGAAATAAACTGGAACAATTTCGGCATCACAATGCACAATTCGTACAGTGCCCTTAGTGCCCAGTGCCCTTCTTGTGGAATCAGTTATACACCCCCAATATGACACAATGTAAAAACTGTGAAGGGCTTAATGCTGGAAGGTTCTAATGCACTACAAACATTCACATATTTCACAATAACAAGGGCTCTAAATGTCACGTCTCATACTTTTTTCCTTAACAGCCCTAGTTCAAAGGAACACTTCGAGAGTTAGGTGTTAGCCAGACAAGTTCAGACCATACGTGGCATTTGAAATATGAAGACATCCAAACACTGATTTACTGATTCCCCCCTCTGTCTGTCTGATACGTCTGATAGGCTGGAGATTACATTTCTGTATCCCAAATGGCAACCTATTTCCTATGCAATGCACTACTTTTGACCAGGGTTCATAGAGTTCTGGTCAAAAATAGTGCTCTATATAGGGAATAAGGTGCCATTTGGGATGCAGTCATTGTTTTGTGTAGGGCTTTTTAAGGCCTCACATACAGTACCATTCAAAAGCTTTGCAAAGAGTGTGCAAAGCTGTCATCAAGGCAAAGGGTGGCTACTTTTTTTGGTTACTACATGATTCTATATGTGTTATTTCATAGTTTTGATGCCGTCACTATTATTCTACAATGTAGAAAATAGTAAAATAAAGAAAAACCCTTGAATGAGTACGTGCGTCCAAACTTTTGACTGGTACTGCATGTTTTCATAGACATATTATAAATATTAGCATTTTCCATTTGTGAGAAACAGGCAATCCCTGATGCTCTATATAACCTGTGATTTTGATTGCATAAACATAGTGTGTTGAGTTAAATGTCAGATTGTTTGATTGTGAGTAATCCCGACCACAGAGATGCAGTACCACACACAGTTTCAAAAGACATTACCAATAATAACATCCTGTTATGTGAGATATGGCAATATGTCTAGGATGTAGACATAACAATGTCATAACTACATATCAGACAAACATTATTTGTTTGCTGTGTATCATTAAAGGACTGGGCTCCAAAAAATTATATACTGACAACATATTTTATTAGAGAGATACAAAATAAATATATAGCTATGCACTCACACCACACTAGCCCACTACAAGGGAAATATCCTCCTCTGCTCTTGCCTCCCGGTGAAGTTTCTGAGCACCATGGTGTCATTCCAGAACCCGTTGACCAGGCAGCAGGCATCGGTCCGCTTCACCGTGAACTCGTAGCACCTCTGCGCCATCAGGTTGTTGACCTGTATGCAGAATGAGTCACAGGTCACTGTCCTAGCTGGTTCCCTTCCTCCATGTTGGTCGGCTGGAGGAGCTTGTAGCGGATCTCGAACTGCTCCCCGGGATCCTTCTCCTCCTGCCCTAGTGCAGCCGGACGCAGTCAGCCAGAGACGTGTCGAACTTCCCGGGCATCTTGACGGACAGTTCTTTTTTGGTCAGATTTTCCATTGAAGACAGATTTGAGACTTCCTCTTTCAACCTAACTTGTTCTCCCCAATTAAGGTGTCACCAACCTCCTGTGGTAGAAATCCCATGCAGCCATGTTACAAGACAAGCTCATTAAATTATAGGCTATCTAATGGATTTTCAGTTTTGATTCATTCTTAGCAGTAGCACCAGTAATCATAATTTCGGCCACATGAAAATATATGAATCTTTACTCCCCAAATGACTGAGATTGTGTCCAGACAATTCATATCTGATAGGCTACTAATAGTATCCTCTTAGGGATCAGCAGCAGTGGTGTCGGTTTTGGAGAGTCTGGCGTGCCCAAAGTAAAATGCCTGCCACTCAGGCAGTACTAATTATGTGCATAGGATATGCACATAATTAGTACTATTGGATAGGGAACACTCTGAAGTTTCTAAAACTGTTAAAATAATGTCTGTGAGTATAACAGAACTGATATAGCAGCCGAAAACCCGAGGAATTTCTGTCAGGAATTTTTTGTTGTTGTGACATTTCCTCAGTTTGATAGGCTTCCTATTGAAATCCCAGTACCTATGGCTTCCACTAGATGTCAACAGTCTTTAGACACTGTTTCATGGCTTTATCATGGAACAGAACCGAATAGAAGAAGAATTGGTGAATGAACCACGGATGTCAATAACTTTTCCTGGGCGCGAGACCGTGAGCGCGCTCCTCTTTATTTTCCTTTTAAATATCGTTTAGGATATTGTTTAGGATATCATCCGTGTGAAATATAATCGTTAATATTCATAAAAGTGAATACCTTCTGAAGGCACATCTTCATAATGCGCTCAAAATGGAATGTTGATAAAATCGATTATAATCAAGAATTTGGAAACTGCATCGGTTGCATCACTGCCTGGTATGGCAACTGCTCGGCATCTGACCGCAAGGTGCTACAGAGGGTAGTGCGTACGGCCCAGTACATCACTGGGGCCGAGCTTCCTGACATCCAGGACCTATATACTAGGCGGTGTCAGAGGAAGGCCAAAAATCGTCAAAGACTCCAGTCACCCAAGTCATAGACTGTTCTTTCTTACCACACGGCAAGTGGTACCGGAGCGCCAAGTCTAGGATCAAAAGGCTCCTTAACAGCTCCTTAACAACAATTAATCCAATAGCCACCTGGACTCTTTATTGACCCCCCTCTCTTTGTTTTTACACTGCTGCTACTCGCTGTCTATTACTTTACAAATTACCTCGACTAACCTGTACCGCCGCACATTGACTTGATACCGGTACCCTCTGTATATAAACTTTTTATTATTGTTATGTAATTTTCTTGTGTTACTTTTTGATTTTACTAGATTTTTTTTACTTTAGTTTATTTAGTAAATATTTTCTTAACTCTAATTCTTTAACTGCATTGTTGGTTGTGTATGTCAGTCTCAATTGTTTCAAGGCTTAAAAATCCTTATTTAACCTGTCTCTCCCTTCATCTACAATGATTAAAGTATATTTAACAAGTGACATCATTAATGGATCATAGCTTTCACCTGGATTCACCTGGTCAGTCTATGTCATGGAAAGAGCAGGTGTTCCTAATGTTGTGTACAATCAGAGTATAAGCTCTGTTATATACTGTTATTACCACCATTTGTCAACAGAGTTGTTTTGCTTTTGCTTTCACTTATACATTTCTACTGGATTCCACGTAAAATGTAATCCAACACCCAATTGATTATATATATTTTTTTTATCCAATTGTTGGATTTTGTTTATAAACCACAGATAGCATGACTGTGGCAGTGTTAAGATTTCACCAGTAGAGGGAAGCGTCTATTATGTTTTTACATTGTTACTTTCCAGAAAAACAGTCTATGCAGGCTATTTGTGTTATCAGCAACAGCATTGTCTTCCAGAAGCAATCTGTAGTGATGGACCTCTCTCACAGGGAAAATTATAACCCATAAACCTCCTATTAAGACCCCAAAAATACCAGAGAGAGAATAAAATAAAAAAAGAAACCCTTAGTAAAAAGAACTATAGGTTCTTCAAATCATACAGTGATTATAGAGGAAAAATCCCTCAAGGCGGAACCTGTTTTGCCTCTGCTTGTCAGCACAAGTATTTACCCACACACTGCAAGCCTTATGAGGTGAAATATGAGCATCAGGCTTACATGTTGACAGACTGCCTGTCTCTGTCTACGTCCCAAATGATACTACTTTTGACCAGACCCCAATGAGCCCTGGTCAAAACATATTAGTGGCGCTGTCATACCAAATAATGTCCCCCGGCCAAAAAGTGTCCCTCTCTGCGTCACAATGGAATTCGATAAACAATTAGCGTCCGATGCTATATCAACGATGTGATGACCTAATGATTAGAATTTTGGAGATCGTTGCAGCCTAAATTACATTATTTTGATTCATACACTGGCTTGTCTGGCTGTCATGTTTTATTTTATCATGCCCTGCACTTATCTACACTGAAGTAATTTAATTTCAGTAGTCCTCTATTATGATTCATTTTTTTCTATTTCGCATAGTACGCCCTTATGGCTGAATATATATGTACGTATCTATTGTAGGTCCTATGATACAACAATTAATAATGTGGAACAAATAAATACCATCAAAGGATACCTTACAACTTCAAATAATGAACACCTTGTGAAACAGACGTGAAAAACAACCTAGCAATATTTAAGATTTTAATACATAAATGTTGATATTTTTTGGTACAGCTGTGTCATTCATTTATTTTCACACATTTTTTGGTGAAAATTTCACACATGGCAATCATAGACTAAAATAGTGAATTCTGGTGTGTGGAATTTTGAGGAGGTGGTTGCTGTGTGGGTGGGAGGTTCTGCCTGCCATTTGTTCTCAAGAGGCAGCCAGTCTCGGGAAGGGGGACTTGAAGAGAGAGACTGCAAAGTCCAGGCACTGCTGCTCTCTTTGTTCTGCGTGATTGCAGTACTAGTGTTTTTAGTTAATTAATCTGTGTATCTCACATATTATGTGCCCAGAATGATAGAGCGAGAAAACGTTCTTAGCAGATAATGACAACATGACAATAACAGTAGCTGTAGATGATGCAATGAAAAGTTGGAGGGTGGTTGGTAATGGAGGACATCAGGTGGATCCATGTCTGGGTGTTAGGCAGAACCCCTAGGTCCTGGAGAACTGGAGAAGAGTTTAAGGGAACGGGGAAGGAGACAGAGACGTAAACAAGCAAACAAACAGGTTACAGTTTACTGTGAGAAAATGTGATGGATTAGTGCAGTGTTATAAATGGGAGATATATACTTTCAACACTTTTGGAAGGTACAGCCTACCTCAAGATGGTCCCCGTCCGACTCAGAGCACAGAGAATCAGACTGATCCGAACTCACTGGTTCTGGTGGATGGGAAACCTCCTGGGGGGCTTGGACAGTCGATAGTCCTAAGGTCATTTGGAGAGGTAAATTGAAGAGGTACATTTTTATAAGCTCAGCATAACTACCATTTCTTTCTTTCTCAAATGTCAACCGAAGCTTAACATGCTTTGTCTATTGGGCTTCACCGAAGTGTAGGGCTTTCAGTGGTCGACAGTCCAACTGGAGAAGATTGTTGGCTTTCACCGAGATAACCCTAGGAATACTGAGAAAAATATCAGTGTTAGGGAAACTTAAACTAGCTTCAGGTTATTTTGTTTGCAAATGCAAATAGTTATTATCTGAGATTTTTTTATATTCACCTCTTCTTCAGGCTAGGGTCTAGTTTCCTGAATTTCCGCCTGACTGACGTGCCCAAAGTAAACTGCCTGTTACTCAGGCCCAGAAGCCAGGATATGCATATAATTGATAGCATTGGATAGAAAACACTTTGAAGTTTTTGAAACTGTTAGGATAATATCTGAGACTATAACAGAATTGATATGGCAGGCGAAAGTCAGAAGAAAATCCAACCCAATTATTTTATTTTTAGGTCCCAGGCTCTTGCAATGCAAACCTATTGCTCCTATGTAATTCCGGCTCCCAGATTGCAATTCGTATGACTTCCACTAGATGTCAACAGTCTTCGTTTCAAGGTTTCAGGCTTGTTTCTTGAAAAACAAACAAGAATTTTGAGTTTTGGTGAGGGGAGCAAAGGAAGAATATCAGTCTTTTGGCGTGCGTGGAAGAGGGTGCGCGCTTACAAATATTCCTTACCTATTGAACATACTACTTTCTGTATGAAATATCGTATTTATTTACATTTTAGGGTACCTGGGGATTAAATAGAAATGTCGTTTGACTTGTTTGCGCAAAGTGTAGCGGTAGCATTTTGGATTCCTTTGTCTGCATGTTGAACGAGTGGATTACTGAAATCGATGGCGCCAACTAAACAGACTTTTTGGGATATAAAGAAGGATTTTATCTAACAAAACGACCATTCATGTTGTAGCTGGGACCCTTGGGATTGCAAACAGCAAAAGATTTTGAAAAGTAAGTGATTTATTTTATCGCTATTTGTGATTTTGTGACGCCTGTGCTGGTTGAAAAATATGTTGATGTGGGGCTCTGTTCTCAAACAATCGCATGGTATGCTATCGCTGTAAAGCCTATTGTAAATCAGACAACACAGTTAGATTAACAAGATGTTAAGGTTTTAAATGATATAAGACACTTGTATGTTCATGAATGTTTAATATTACATAAAGGGATAGCTAAGGATGCATTTTAACTTCTTAGGGAGCGGTGGGGCTCTAGCTCCCGACACTACCAGGTGAAATGCAAGGCGCCAAATTCAAAATCCAAAAGTTGAATTATTAAACATGCATCAATATACAAGTGCTTCATAGTCATCAAAAGCTCTGCTTCTTGGCAATATCACAGCGTTGTCAGATTTCAGAAAGGCTTTACGGCGAAAGCACCACATTTGATTGTTTGAGGGTAGCACCTAACATATTTTTTACATTACCATAATTTCATAAGCCTCCACGGTTCACAGAAAACACATTTCACAGCGAAAACAAATCAATAACCTTTTGAAGTACTTCTGCTGAGGGCTTCCCAAGTGTCCAACGAAGACAATCCATGGTTCTTTTGTTAGAAAAAGTAATGTATTATATCCATAAATCTCTGTTTGGTTGGCGCATTATAATCAGAAAAAACAGTGTTGACTCCTCCATTGAAACGTGAAGAGAACTCGTTCAACTTATACCTATAAACTTGTCCAAGAACAATCAAACATCATTGTAAATGTATCCTTAGGAACACTTTAATGTATATGTTGTATAATATTTCAACCGGAATATAAACTGGGCGATAAGAAAGGAAAAAACCAAAGCCGTGAACGCGCATTTTCTTGTAAGGAGATCTATGTGGACACTTCCTTATTCCTCTTCTTCTCTGCTTTAAAAGCAGCTAAGAAGAATCAAATCACTTTCTCGAGACTGTTGACATCCAGAGGAAGCGATAGGTACTGCATTCATATGCCCTTATATGGGTATTTTCATAAAGGAGGGGCTCTAAATGAGGCAATGTGTCAAAACCACTTTTTCCAGGACAGAAATTCCTCGGGGTTTCGCCTGCCATATCCGTTCTGTTTTCACCGGCTAGCGCCCCACCACTCCCTAAGTAGTTAAATAAAGGTAAAATAAATCTGTGTCATACAGTATGCAGATTTTCAGATTTGTAAGGATACTGACACAGGTCAGGATCCCTGGGCACATGCCCTGTGTGCCGGGTCGATATTTGGTAATGAATACTACAAGTTTAGATAGCTGGCTAGACTAACTACAAATCAAAAATGTGTTAGCTGACATGGCTAATTGAGTGACTGTCAGAACAAGAGAAAAACTGATGACGCACAACCACATTTAAAAATGGCACCTTGTGTATTGTACTATTCTCACTCTAAACAGTAAATCCCCACCCAACAATTTTTTTATATATTTTTGGGGATTATATATTTTTTTGTGGATATTTATCCGCAGGCCTACAAAAGGTTGCCCATCCCTGGTCTAGAGGCAACTTCAGCCAATTTCCTCTCTGTGCGTTGAAACAGGAAACTGAAAAGTGACATAGACAATAGGAGAGGAAGTAATGGCTTGTGTCCATATCCTGGTGTTACAACATCTGAGGGACACAAATATACTTTCAATCAACAGCTTTAATATTGAGAGCATCCTGAATGGTTGTATCACCGTCTGGTATGGTAACTGCACCGCATGCGACCGTGAAGGGCCTACAAAGGGTGGTGTGGATGGCCCAGCGCATTACTGGGGGCGAGCTCCCAGCCATCCAGTGGGTGTCTGAGCCATGAAGCCATGGAATGTTCTCTCCATGCTCCCGTCCAGCAGGTGGCATCAAGACTCAGACCAACAGACTACTAAACAGCTTCTATCCCCTGGCCATAAAACAGACTATCCACACTGACTCTATGTCCATCCACAGGTCTCTACCCACTCAGACACAAATTATGTTGCCGCTAAAAAGATTATTGATTAGATTTATTGGTCCTGCTTTAAATGATGTTCAGCTTATAAAGGCTTCATAAAGCCTTCATAAGCACTACATACATGTGCTACAAAGCATCTATAACCATATGTCATGCTTTATAAAGGGTTCATAAATGTGGCATAACTGAGTGACATAATAACCAATGTCAAATGTGACATAACACACTGTGTCGAATGTGAAATAAAGGGTGACATGTTGTGCTGAAGGATGGCATTCTAAAGTGATGTCATGTTAGTCACATTGCACCTAATTTACAGTGGGGCAAAAAAGTATTTAGTCAGCCACCAATTGTGCAAGTTCTCTCACTTAAAAAGATGAGAGAGGCCTGTAATTTTCATCATAGGTACACTTCAACTATGACAGACAAAATGAGGAAAAAAAATCCAGAAAATCACATTGTAGGATTTTTAATGAATTTATTTGCAAATTATGGTGGAAAATAAGTATTTGGTCA
>QNTS01000566.1:200674-256764 GCA_003317085.1 Hucho hucho | reverse complement strand
AACTCGTTCATCTTATACCTATAAACTTGTCCAAGAACATTCAAACATAGTTTTAAATGTATCCTTAGGAACACTTTTACGTATATTTACTATTATAAATCAACCGGAATATAAACTGAGCTCTAAAGACGGTAAATAAGACACTGCGCGACTTCTCGGGCGCGCGCCCTGGGTACTGTTGTCATCAAGGGGGGACCCACTTGTTTGGTCGTTTTCTCTGGACTAAAACATCCAAAATGGAGGGAAACACCATCTCGAGGCTGTTGACATCATAAGGAAGCGATGTGTACTGCATTCATATGCCCTTATATGGTCATTTTCATGAGGGAGGGGTTCCCAAATGAGCAATGTGTCAAAATCACTTTTTCCAGGACAGAAATTCCTCGGGGTTTTGCCTGCCATATCCGTTCTGTTTCACTCACAGACAAATGGTTAACAGTTTTGGAAAATTCAGAGTGTTTCCTATCCAATGGTACTAAATATATGCATATCCTATTTTCTGGGCCTGAATGGGAGGCATTTTACTTTGGGCACGCCAGGCTCTCCAAAACCGTCACTTCGGGAGCTGCTCCCTGAGAAGTTAAACAGAATCGAATAAATAAATATACGTAATGTGTAAAAAGGCAAAAACAATTAACAAAATACAAGAAAATCATGACCAATTCATATATATTTGAGTTAGGAAAGGAGAGGTGGAGTAGGGTGGTGGCCAGTCTCTCATAGCAATCAGGGTCCGGTTTCTCAAACACAGATTTAGCCAAGTCCTGGACTAAAAAGCTCTTTCAAATGGAGAATCTCCATTGAGAATGCTTTCTACAAATGGACTATGCTTAATCTGTGGCTGGGAAACCGACCCTAAACGTAAAAGTGTGGTTCACCTTAAACAGGTTTTTGACATATTACTGGGCGAGTCTTATATGACATGATATCATCATGTCCACTCCTCAGCATCAATCTAATCTCACCCATTGGCTTTAAGAAGAAATTCCAAACAAAAATCTTGAAAAAGGTTACTCAAAGAAGAAAGTGCCAAAATAAAGAAAAATCTAATTCTCTCTATACCACTTTTAGGCACGGCGGGCATAAAAATTAAGTGTTTATTTTCTCAAATTTAGGCTTCTTGGATTTCATTTCCAATTTGGGGGAGCACGGCTGCACAGAGTATCTGTACAAATGTTTATTTTAAGTCCACTGAATTTCAAATCAACAATTTGCTCACAATTCTATGCCATGCCTTCTCAATTGATGGAGAATCTGCACAGGTTTAAGCAAAACTGGATGAAAATCTGTATGGGCTTGCACTAGGGTAATGCGTTTTGTCAATTGAAGATGGGGCAAGATGGTGGGGTGTCAGTGAAACATGCAGACTTAATAAGGCAACGAGAGCCCAAGGTGTACAATTTTAAAAAGTGTCTGGATACACAGTGCCAACCGTTTACGGCGTTCTGCGCGAACGAGCATGAAACCACTACAAAAACATGGCCACCCTACTACGAAGCAGCAGATATATATGTTTTGTTATCAATACAAATAGAGTATGTGTCATCATTATTCTCTTTATTGAAAATATTTCAGGCCAGGTAAAACATTCCCTGTAACAATGTACTGTAGGTTGAGAACCGTACTGTAAACAAGATTCCATTTGCAGTATCCGAATTGCAGTTGGGTCGAATGTCACAATAGACATTTCACAGTCTTCCAAAAGTAAAGAGTCCCTTTCACTGATTTATTGGGTCCAGGATGTTTGAAAGAAGTATCTGAGGAGAGAAGGAAAAAAACAACAAAAGTTAGTATTTTTGATCAAGAAATAAATGAGGCATGATGGGGGAAAAAACATAGCAGGAAAGCAGATGTAACATAACAGCTAGGCCTTTCAACCTGAGGTTATGGGTGGCATCATCAGATATCAGAGGATTTCTGAGCCAAGACAAAGGACACCATCTAAAACCACAAGTGAGCACATTCACACGGCCTATGTTACATTTTCTCACAGTAAACCATTTAATCTCAATGATTGCACTATTAAAAGCCTACAGTTAGTTAAGCCAGTTGATTTCTCTGTTGCATGACCTAAAAGGTGTGGCTTAAGCGCAAATGGGTGAGCGGAAGCCAGCGTGAGACATCAAACCACTAGAGGCTCTTCATACTTTAAAGAAAAATCCTCCTCTGCACAGAGTAAACAAACCTGGAGGGCCACCCGGCTCTTCCACACTGGCCATACTGAGGCCAGCTGAACTTGTTAGACCACCAGCTAGCTACTCCCAGAGGGGATATTCACTCTCAACAGTGTGTTTACTTAATCTGAAAGCCAGGCATTGAGTGTATATGTGTATGTAAAAACAGATCGATAAACACCAAAACCTGGCAAACTTATTTAGTCAAACAAAAGCCACACTCACAATGATAAATGAATTGTACTATAGTCTACAAACCCAGGCTTGTGTGGGCTCTTTTCTAAAACCATGATTTAGCCTAGATCTGTTGAGATCTGCTGAGTCAATGCAGCAGTGCTCCATCCTGCTGCAGTCCATTATGAGGCTATGTACATGTCAGACTCATCTGCAGAATCCACTGAAGTGGGACCGATGTCTGGGCCTGAGCCACAAACCCCAGCTGACCGAAACTTGGACCTAACATGACACAAAGGAGCAATAGAACTGGTCGTTCAGAAAAAACACAACGTCGTAATAAGGTAATATTTTGGTCGTATGTGACAGCTTTAATATTAAGACGTTTGTTGTGACAATGTGATTTTGTTAGATGGGCACTCTTTGCACTGGAATTTATAGTGCATTCAGAAAGCATTCAGAACCCTAGGCTTTTTCCACATTTTGTTACGTTACAGCCTTATTCTAAAATGTATAAAATTGTCCCCCCTCATCAATCTACACACAATACCCTATAATGAAAAAGCAAAAACAGGTTTATAGAATTTTTTGAAAATGTATAAAAAATAAAATAAAATTGAAGTATCACATTTACAAAATGGAAATTTTGTTCTCAATGTTCTAAAATGAACTTCTATTAACCTACTCTGTCTGTAACCCAAAGGTCGTAAAGCTTTGGTTAAGATGAAACAGACAGAGACCCAGCTGCAGAGATCATATGTCAAAGGTTTATTCACCCGAGCTCTGATTTTCAAAGGTGTACACAGTCTTTTATATTGTTCAAGTTGAAATACAAAAGATACAAATGCCCCACCCTCTCTAGGAAATAATATTTTCCCATAGTACACATTCAGCATTACACCATCTTGAAACATAAGTCAACCTTGGACAGCTCCTAACAGTCCCTCCCGTCCCAAGGACCAGAAGGCCTCCCACATATGTCTGATAGAACTAAGAATGCTTTGTTCTCACAGACTCCTTCTCGCAAGTCGTACCATCCTGTTCCACTCTCCACACAATATTCATTTCTAGACACACCACACACACACACACACACACACACATCAATTGAATTACCATTTGTCTTATAACCCTATCTCTATTTTCAAAATGGAATATTCTTAGTATTTTCTTACTAGTACAAACATTTAGTCATTAAAACATATAATCCATAACACAAAAATATTCAGACCCTTTACTCAGTACTTTGTTGAAGCACCTTTGGCAGCGATTACAGCCTTGAGTCTTCTTGGGTTTGAAGCTTGGCACACCTGTATTTGGAGAGTTTCTCCCATTCTTCTCTGCAGATTCTCTCAAGCTCTGTCAGGTTGGATAGGGAGCGTCGCTGCACAGCTATTTTCAAGTCCGGGCTCTGGCTGGGTCACTCAAGGACATTCAGAGACTTGTCCTGAAGCCACTCCTGCGTTGTCTTGGCTGTGTGCTTAGGGTCGTTGTCCGGTTGGAAGAGTGAACCTTCGCTCCAGTCTGAGGTCCTGAGCGCTCTGGAGCAGGTTTTCATTAAGGATCTCTCTGTACATTGCTTTGTTCATCTTCCCTCGATCCTGACTAGTCTCCCAATCCCTGCCGCTGAAAAACATCCCCACAATATGATGCTGCCCCCACCATGCTTCACCTTGGGGATGGTGCCAGGTTTCCTCCAAACGTGACGCTTGGCATTCAGGTAAAAGAGTTCAACCTTGGTTTCATCAGACCAGAGAATCTTGTTTCTCATGATCTGAGAGTCCTTTAGGTGTCTTTTGGCAAACTCCAAGCAGGCGGTTATGTGCCTTTTACTGAGGACTGGCTTCCGTCTGGCCACTCTACAATAAAGGCCTGATTGGTGGAGTGCTGCAGAGATGGTTGTCCTTCTGGAATGTTCTCCCATCTCTGGAACTCTGGAGCTCTGTCAGAGGGACCTTCTGGTTCTTTGTCACCTCCCTGACCAAGGCCCTTCTCCCTGATTGCTCAGTTTGGCCAGGCGGCCAGCTCTAGGAAGAGTCTTGGTGATTCCGAACTCATTCCATTTAAGAATGATGGAGTCTGTGTTTTTGGGGACCTTCAATGCTGCAGACATTTTTTGATACTCTTTCCCAGATATGTGCCTCGACACAATCCTGTCTCGGAGCTCTACGGACAATTCCTTCGACCTCATGGTTTGGTTTTTGCTCTGGCATGCACTGTCAACTGTGGGACCTTATATTGACAGGTGTGTGCCTTTCTAAACCATGTCCAATCAATTGAATTTACCACAGGTGGACTACAATCAAGTTGTAGAAACATCTCAAGGATGATCAATGGAAACAGGATGCACCGGAGCTCAATTTTGGAGTCTCATAGCAAAGGGTGTGAATACTTATGTAAATAATGTATTTCTGTTTATTATTTTTAATACATTTGCTAACATTTCTAAAAACCTGTTTTCGCTTTGTCTTTATGGGGCATTGTGTGTAGATTGATGAGGGGAAAAAATTATGTAATCCATTCAAGACTATAATTGTTATTGTGTCAACTCGACACCATAAGAGTTCAAAATGTTCTGTGTAGACATTCAGAATGATGAGAACATGCATGCAGAGAGCCACTGTACAAATGATCATTTACCCAAACAGTTATATGATAGATACAAATATTAAATATGTTACAACTTCCCCCGGTCTCCACTTACTAATAGTGAGCGTGCAACTTCCAAACAATTTTCCCACTCTCCCACAATTTCCCGGATTCTTCCCTACTAATGGAATTCTGACGAGCGCGACAAAGTTTGAGGATAATTTTCTATGAAAGCAAAGGAACAGTAATGTTACCAGTGAAGTAGGAAGCACAGGTTTCAATAGGCGATAAGAAATGAATGTGTCATGAAACAATTATGGATATTTGGCCTAATGAAACGGTTTTATGCGCTGACAATCGGAGCTGATGAGGGTTTTTTTACTACGCTGGTCTCGGGAAGAAATTACGAGTCCTAGTTGTCCGAGTAAAAACGTATCCGACACAAGACCGAGACACTCAATATGGTTTCGAGACTGGACTCGTATACAACACTGCCATTAGCCCTGTAGTGAGAGTAGCTCCATCGAGTCACATTTTACCATTCGACGGATGTACTGGGTCACAGTCTTGGCATCAATCAGGCTGACAGGGCAAGGCAGACACAGCAGTGGAGGCCAGGCCCAGACCGTGGGGGTTCCTGCAAATCCAATACACACCGGTCTATACTGACTGACTTAAAAGGTAGATATATATATATATATATGCAGCTTGGGACAAATTCTGCAGTTGGAGTACAGTTGCTTGTATGTGAATTTGACTTCTGAGAGTTTGTCCCAACTCTAATGTATTCAAATCCACCCTAACATGGTCCTTTGCTGTACTGTAGGTGGTTCTGGTTCAATTTCCATCTATACTGAAAAAAAAAAAAAAAAAATGCAATTGTCTTGGTTGTCCATAGCTTATGCTTGCCCATACTATGACCCCACCGCCACCATGGGGCACTCTCTTCACAACGTTGACAACAGCAAA
Organism: Hucho hucho; assembly: GCA_003317085.1. Classification (NCBI taxonomy): domain Eukaryota; kingdom Metazoa; phylum Chordata; class Actinopteri; order Salmoniformes; family Salmonidae; genus Hucho; species Hucho hucho. The sequence goes on along the minus strand of QNTS01000566.1, from coordinate 250,858 downwards.
CTGCTCGCCCCCACGACGCCATACACATGGTCAGCGGTGGCCTTTTATTGTCCCCAGAAGTTCATAGGAACATGTCAAATTTGGTGTCAAATGAAAGCTTAATCTTAAATTTTTGTTAGGAATACAATGCCTTCAGAAACTATTCCCATCCCACTACTTTTTCCACTTTATGTTACAGCCTGCATTTAAAATGGATAAAAATGTACAAATTAATAACAAATGAAAAGCTGAAATGTCTTGAGTCAGTAAGTATTCAACCCCTTTGTTGTTATGGCAAGCCTAAATAACTTGAGTAAGTTGCATAGACTAACTGTGTGCAATAATGGTTTTTGAATGACTATCCCATCTCTGTAGCCCACACACATACAGATAATTGTAAGGTCCCTCAGTCGAAAGGTCCCTCAGTCGAATTTCAAGAACAGATTCAACGACAAAGACCAGGGAGGTTTTCCAATGCCTCGCAAAAAAGGACACCTATTGGTAGATGGGTAAAAAAATTAAATAATAAAGCAGACATTGTCACGTCCTGGCCATAGAGAGCCCGCTGGGTTCTCTATGGGGTTTTGGGCCAGGACGTGACCAGTGGTGTTTGGTGTTTTCTATGTTGGTTTTGAGTTGGTTCCCAATTAGAGACAGCTGTTAGTCGTTGCCTCTAATTGGGAATCCTATTTAGTGTGTCCTCTCCCCACCTGTGTTGTGGGTTATTGTTTCTGTTTTGTTGTATGTGCGCTACACACGGATGTTACGAACTGGTGTTTCTTTATTGTTTTTTTGATGGTTTCACTTTGATTAAAGATGTGGAACGATATGCACGCTGCGCCTTGGTCCGTCCTTTCCATAGATTGTGACAGAATAACCCACCCAACCAGGACCAAGCAGCGTGCCCCATTGGAGTGGAAGGAGAGTTGGACCTGGGAGGAAGTAATGGGAAGAAGCGAGACCCTTCCTTGGCGGGAGTCGCAAAGGAGAGTGAGAGGACAGTGACGCCAGGGGCCGCGTACCCATGCAGCCCAGGGACAGCCCCAAGATTTTTTTTTTGGGGGGGGGGGCACATGGGGCTATCGGTCAGGCTGAGGAGAGAGCCAGAGCCCGAATGGAGAACGTATGAGGAGTTCAAGGAAGGTTACAGGAGAGAGGTATGGGCAAGGAAGGAGCTGCAGCGCAGGTGCCTAGAGGAGCGTCTGCCCAGCCAGGTGCGTCCTGGGCCAGCTCCCCGCACTCGCCCTGAGGTGCGTGTCGTCAGTCCGGTGAGACCTAAGCCGGCTCCACGCACTCGGATTCCTGTGCGCCTCCCCACACCGGTGCGTCCTGTGCCGGCTTCCCGCACGCGCCCTGAGGTGCGAGTCATCAGTCCAGTGAGACCTGTGCTGGCTCCTCGCACCAGACCTGCAGTACGCCCTCTCAGTCCAGTGACTCCTGCGCCGGCTCCCCGCACGAGCCCTGAGGTGTGCGTAATCAGTCCGGTGAGACCTACGCCGGCTCCACGCACCAGGCGTCCAGTGCGCCTTCTCAGCCCGGTACGACCCGCACCGGAGCCGCCGCCAATGCGAGCTGCCCACCCGAACCCTCCCCAGCTTGTGCAAGTTTCGCGGCCAGAGTCCGCGCCTTTGGGGGGGGGGGGGTACTGTCACGTCCTGGCCATAGAGAGCCCTCTGGGTTCTCTATGGGGTTTTGGGCCAGGACTTGACCAGGGGTGTTTTGTGTTTTCTATGTTGGTTTTGAGTTGGTTCCCAATTAGAGGCAGCTGTTAGTCGTTGCCTCTAATTGGGAATCCTATTTAGTGTGTCCTCTCTCCACCTGTGTTGTGGGTTATTGTTTCTGTTTTGTTGTATGTGCTGTGTGAGCTACACACAGATGTTACGATCTGGTGTTTCTTTAGTTTTTTGATGGTTTCACTTTGATTAAAAGATGTGGAACGATATGCACGCTGCGCCTTGGTCCGTCCTTTCCATAGATCGTGACAGACATTGAATATCTCTTTGAGCATGGTCAAGTTATTAATTACACTTTGGATGGTGTATCGATATACCCAGTCACTAAGATACAGGCGTCCTTCTTAACTCGCTTAGGGATTACACCATGACGCCAATGGTGATTTTATGGCTGTGATAGAAAACTGAGGATGGATCAACAACATTGTAGTTACTCAACAATACTAACCTAAATGACAGCGTGAAAAGAAGGAAGCCTGTAGAGAATATAGAGAGAATATTCTCTGTAGAGAATAAAATATTCCAAAACATGCATCCTGTTTGCAAAAAGGCATTAAGGTAATACGGCAAAACATGTGGCAAAGAAATTGACTTTTTGTCCTGAATCCAAAGCATCATCACAGAGCATCACTCTTCATATTTGCAAGCATGGTGGTGGCTGTATCACGTTATGGGTATGCTTGTCATCGGTACGGACTAGGGAGTCCTAAAGTAATAACTGGTTCAGTCTGCCGTCCACCTGACACTGGGAGACAAATCCACATTTCAGCAGGACAATAATCTAAAACGCAAGGCCAACTATACACTGGAGTTACTTACCAAGATGACATTAAATGTTCCTGAATGGCCTAGTTAGAGTTTTGACTTAAATTGGCTTGAAAATCTATGGCAAGACTTAAATGGCTGTCTAGCAATGATCAAAAACCAACTCAAGCACTGAGAATTTTTTAAACAATAAAATAGCAAATATTGCACAATTCAGGTTTGCAAAGATCTTAGAGACTTACCCAGAAAGACTCACAGTTGTAATCACTGCCAAAGTTGATTCTAACATGTATTGACTCTGGGGATTGAGTACATATCAAAATATCTTTGTTTTATTTCCCGTTATTACCCAAAAAATATACAAATCTTCCACTTTGACATGAGTATTGTGTAGATTGTTGACAAAAAACGACAAATCCATTTTAATCCCACTTTGTAACACAACAGAGCATAGAAAAGGTCAAGGAGTGTGATCTCCCTCTCTCGCTCTCTGAATTATATTCATATTTATGCATTTCCATATAGTACAGATCAGGGACCCTTGATGTAATTCCTTTACTGGATGTAAATCCACTTTACCTACTGTTGTTCAATAATAAAATATATATTTCTTTCAAAATTCAAGGTGTCCTGTCATAGCTGACAGCCCATTCCTTCTGCAGACATTTTAAATCTTAGTTTGGAACAGATATTTTTGGAAAACATTGTCGCATAAAAAACAAAGGGAGATTTTTTTTGTTGCATCTGCACAGTTTTTCCAGTAAATGAGTTTGTAAAATGTTCTGTGTAAATTGTTCAAAGTAGTCCTCGTGCATAGAGTTGTATGGTTTGGCACACTTTTAATTCAATGATTTTTGTTTGGCATAGATTTAAAAGTGAAATCTGAGTCAAAGCGAAATTCCGTCAATCCTGCAGATTGTCATTGTTGGGCTGTGGCAGATGCGTGCCCAGTGATTCTCTCCCATGTCCCACCATCCTGTTATGAAACTGGTTTAATGTGGAATTGGAGACATTTGCTGACTCTACTGTTACATAGTAGAGTTCGTATTTAGGCTTGGGGGGGGGGGGGGTCACTTTTTGTATCACAGAAACACAGGCAATATCTTACTACTGATAACAACGCTCTTGTCTACATATGGATACGTCTATGGTGGATTTACGGTTCGCACTGTGCATTCAAGCCCTGACATAAATGTAGGCTGTTTCCCATATGGAGCATTGACTTACAAGCAGAGTGTGTGTGTGTTTTTTCTCTTGTTCTGATTAGTTTTTTCTAAGTGGCGTGGTGTTATGAACAAAGCAAATAAAAGGGTGCTTCTGGCTGTTAAAAGACATTTACCATCAATAAAATGTTTTTGCTGGCTGGCACTTACATTATAATGTCTATCTCTACATAAACAACTCTTTACTGTGAGTCATTGACAAGTCAATTACATTTTTTATTTAACTAGGCAAGTCAGTTAAGAACAAATTCTTATTTACAATGACGGCCTACACCGGCCAAACCCAGATGACAACTGCGCGCCGCCCTATGGAACTCCCAAACACGGCCGGTTGTGATACAGCCTGGATTCAAACCAGGGTGTCTGTAGTGACGCACTGAGATGTAGTGCCTTAGACTGCTGCGCCACTTGGGAGAAATTAAGAAAGAAATGACAAATTCATATACCCAGTGACCTCGGTTTAATGTTGATCACCTCAAAAACCTTTAGTAAGATAAATAAAAGGGGTTGCAAAATGTAAACAGCAACTCTACAGTACGTGGGCATGTCAAGCTAGTTTTGCTCATGTACACACACCCATGGTGTCGCTATTGGAAAGGGAGAATGATTCATCCTATTCCTTCACCAAGCCGATGTAGCAGCAGTAACAGTACTGTGTGAAGGGAGCAGAGCGGGGGATGGAGCAAAGGATGAATAGAGAAGGGGAAGAATGGGAGAGGAGAGACAGGCAGGCTACAAGAGCGGCAAAGGAAAAAGGTCATGAGACTACTTTACACAGGGAGATAAGCTACCACCACCAAAAAAAGACAGCACCTCCCCATGACTTAACCTCCCCACACATTATCTGACTCAAGACACAGTATAGAGAAGATCAAATTCTATAGAGAAGATCAAATTATTTGGGCTACAATATACTGCACACCAAGAACAACTCTCAACAAAACTGGGCTGTGGAGCAAAACAATTCAGATAACACACACATGCGGTTCAACGCTTCAGTGCTGAACAAAGGAAGCCTGTGATCATCCACTCCACCTCTTCTAAACACAGGCATTTGACAGATGATGGATTCGGCCAAAGGGATGGAGGTTGGGTGGGGGAGGGGGCGAGTCGCTTGTTGCATAAGAGGTATCCCAGCATGCCTGGTGGGGAGAAACACAGGCAGCCCTTCACCGGTTCTCACAGTCAGACAGCGTGAGAGCAGATGCAGGTGGAGACATGCTGGAGTCAACCAGGCTGCGACAACCTAAAACGAGTGGTTTAGTTGTGGAGTGGACTAGTCAGCTGAGATTTACCTGAGAATGACACCCAGTGAACTGGCCTTCACTGTCTTAAATACTGTTATGGCAAGTCTTTAGTTTTTCAACTGCAAATGATGAAAATCTGAAAGATCGTTCAGGTTAGGCCTAAATAAACATACTTGTACTGTATGACAGAATACCAACAAGAAGTAGGTAGGCCTACAAGATAACAGTATGCGGTAAGGTAGGAACAAGGAGTGTTTGACTAGCTTGGAGTGATCTCTAGCTTGGAGAACACCTTGAACAGACCACGAACACAGTCTGCAGGCCCTAAGGAAGAAATGTCAAGCACTGTAAAAGACTAAGGAAAGCAATGCTGGCTACAAGGTGGTTCCCCTTATCTAGAATGGGGAAGAACGCTCTGTATTCCTCAACCAGTTCAAACTGCTGGAGCTAAAGGAATTCAGTTGAAAACATCTGGGGAACAGACAGCACAGACATTTGGATCTTATCTACGAGCTGGTGCCCTGGCCAGAACATTCTGTCACATTCGGTCACTAAGCAAACTTTTCTAATGCGGGTATGGAGGAATCTTTCGAAGCCCTTTTGTCAACTGAGCAGTGCTTGTGAATAATAAAACAGTACATGGAGACAAAACATAACCATTGCTAGTACGCAAAAAACACAAAACCAGGAACATCAAAAGGGTCAAAAGATGAAATGTGTAGATAAGTACCTGGGGGGAAAAAAAAGTATAAGGGCGGGGAGCACTTGTGACCTTGTTTATCCTGTTATGTAACTCAAACGCATCGGGCCGGTCCTGAGGGTTGACCGCGAGCATGTCCTGCAAAAGCTTCTTCACCCCGTCCGATATGGAGGACTTGTGCTTCTGCGGGATGTTCAGTATCATCTTTTGGTTCTCTAGCAGCGCCTCGCCGACAGGCACGATGTCGGTGCCCTGCTCACATACGTGAAAGTGATCCGCTCTAGCATGGCCCAGATGTTGATGTCCAGGGCGAAGATGTCAGCCTTGTCTGTGTAGTGGCCCTCCCTCACCTCGGGCGCCATGTAGAAGTCTGAGCCGTACGCCGACGACAGCCAGAACTTGTTGACAACATTTTCGTTCTTGTCCTCGCTCGTCAGCCACTTTGAGAACCGGTGTCACTGACTTTTCAGAGATGAGGATGTTGTCAGGCTTGAAGTCGCGGTGAATGATGTTGTTTTCATGCAGAAAGGCGACGGCGCTTGTCAAAATTACACTTTGAGAGATTTTCACTTTAAAATGTATGCTAAACAAAAAATATTGATTTCAAAGTTTAACAAGGACTACTTTGAAGAATAGTGGAGGTGCATTAAGATGGCGGCCCCCATGAACTTAACACAAATTGTTATCAATTACTATTTTTTGTATGGTCATTAGCGGAGTATACATGATCCCAAGTTTAGCTTCAAGACACCGGGAATTTGAAAAAAACGAAAAAGTCAGTCCCTCCAGAATTTCGTGATTTTTTTGTGTGATTTCTGTGGCCAAAAAATGCTTGATTTCGCAGTAGATTTTCTGAAATTCTGCGATACATGTTTTTTTTCACATTAATTTCATATAAAGCAATAAAAGTCATATGTGCTCAGTTTTAGGGTGATTTTAAGCAGAATAAATGATACAAAAACAATTAGAAACATTTAAAGTCCTCAATTCTGTTTATTTTCCTGAACAAACAGCTCTGTCATAATGCTATCAACACGAGATGCCTCTCTCTCTCTCTCTCTCTCTCTCTCTCTCTCTCAAAAAACTAATAGATCCAAAGCTGATCAATCACTTTCAATTTGAAGATCGATATTTCTTTCTAATAAGTTGACTTCAGAATTCTTGAGATTGTGATTTTTTCTGAAAGGGTCGTAGGGGAGATAAAGGACAGAACACGAAAAAATAGAGTTGTGGTTGATTATTATTCCAAAGATCATGCTTTCGTGATAGTTTAAGTTTAAAATGGCAATGCTGACAAATTGAACTCCGTGCTTTGAGCAGCGCTCTCCATAGACAGACTGGGGGGAGCAGAGTGCCGACCACCCTACTAAAGCCAAGGTTAGCGGAGTAAAAGTTTAAGTAAAACACCACTCACCTTGATTCTTTCAGCGCTTGCCACAGTCTTTCCTGCTACCACTTCAGTCATGGTGATCTGCCGCTGCTGTGGGAACTGTTCTAACAATCAACAGTGAGTGTTGATTGTCGACTTTCTCTAGTTTCCAAAAACATTTGTAAATTGTTTCGCATGGTCGTTAGCTGTTATTTTTGTTGGCAAATGAGATTGATTTCTGTTCATTGTTCTGCCTGTCAGCCATCAACAATCACCCATCATCTTCGCAGGTGAATACGCTGACAAGCCAGGGGGGGAAATGTGTGGTTGGATTGGGCCATTTTCCATAGTAACAGTGCAGTAATTGGTCAAAATTACGAAGCAGCTTTTGATTGGACTATTTTATGCGCTAGAAGTGCGGGAATTGGTCAAAATTGCGAGCTCTCGCATAATATGCGCTGATTGGTTGATTTTGCATTGAATTATGCGATCGCAGAATCGCGGAATCCTGGAGGGACTGGAAAGTAGATTGTGCCGATTTATTGGCCCATTGAACCATATCACACACCGTAGTTTAACAATTCAGTGCATAGTGCTAAAACAATGACGTCATATCTGAATTCTGAAAACTCTTAAATATCTGCTCCGAATTAAGACTCAAAGATGTCTGCAGAAAGATTGGGGTGTCAGCCATAGAGATCCTATGACATTTGTATTATAATTCCTAATTCTATGGTGTCAGCTATGACACGACACCTTGAGTTTGAAAACATTTATTTGGGTTATTGAACAACAGTAGGTGAAGTGGTTTACATCCGGTAGCAAAATGACAGTAATGGAATTACATCATGGGTCCCTGATCTGTACTATACAGATATGCATCATTATGGATATGCATTTCATTATGTTCATGGTGATGTATCCTGAATACATACAAAGTTAGAAATATGCAATATCTTTCTTTTGCATAAATGGGTATTATTCTGCACACTGGTTATTATTCTAATGAGCTCCGCCAAAAAACAAGACCATATTTGATTGGTCCGATAAACCAAATCTGAATAAATCATAGACTTCTATATTTCACAAGTTTGGACAGCACAGTAGAGTACAGTACAGAGCAGCAGAGTAGAGTTCAGTGCAGTAGATACAGTATGCTCAGTAGAATACGTTATACTCTACTGTAGTCTACTGATGGACGTTCGGTGCGCAGTGGGTGAGGATGCTTGTTACAGTAAATGAAAAGGGGCTAGGTGTCAGTAAGACCCGGGAGAGGTAACATTAACTGGAGGGAGAGAGAGCAACAGAGAGGGCGAGGGAGGGGTTGTCCAGACTGTTTTTACAGTCTTGCTTTGACCAACAGATGACAGAAAGACAAAGAAAACAGTTATGAGCGGAACATAATAGTATGACAGTAGCAGGTGACCCAACTGTGGTTTGTGACTACACATTTTAATCACTTAATAATTCATGAACAAAACTTGATATCACTGGAACTAATTGGTAGGTCTACCTTTACTTGATACTTCTGTGAACTTCATTATCCTCCCTCATGAGGGAGAGTAATCAGAAAATATCTTAAAGATCTGTTGGTTTTTGGTAACGGAATATCATGGCACAAGGCAGCGTTTCTTAAACTTACAGGAGACTAATCATTTATCCAAACTAATATATATAGAGTACCAGTCAAAAATGTGTACACACCTACTCATTCCAGTGTTTTTCTTTAATTTTTACTATTTTCTGCATTATAGAATAAGGGTCCTTAGGGTAAGGGTTACGGTTGGGGCTAGGGTTAGATAGTTAGTTGAAATACACTGATAGTATGTTGAGCATCTACAGATGGACTATCTAAATAAAGTGTTACCAAAACATTGCCTCAAGGCATTGGTTTCAATAAACTTTCACAGACTTTCGTTGTGCCAGATACAATTGAAGTCGGAAGTTTACATTCACCTTAGCCAAATACATTTAAACTCAGTTTTTCACAATTCCTGACATTTAATCTTAGTAAAAATTCCCTGTCTTAGGTCATTTAGGATCACCACTTTATTTTAAGAATGTGAAATGTCAGAATAATAGTAAAGAGAATGATATATTTCAGCTTTTATTTCTTTCATCACATTCCCAGTGGGTCAAAAGTTTACATACACTCAATCAGTATTTGGTAGAATTGCCTTTAAATTGTTTAACTTGGGTCAAACATTTTGGGAAGCCTTCCACAAGCTTCCCACAATAAGTTGGGTGAATTTTGGTCCATTCCTCCTGACAGAGCTGGTGTAACTGAGTCAGGTTTGTAGGCCTTTTTGCTCGCACACACTTTTTCAGTTCTGCCCACACATTTTCTATGGGATTGAGGTCAGGGCTTTGTGATGGCCACTCCAATACCTTGACTTTGTTGTCCTTAAGCCATTTCGCCACAACTTTGGAAGTATGCTTGGGGTCATTGTCCATTTGGAAGACCCATTTGCGACAAAGCTTTAACTTCCCGACTGATGTCTTAAGATGTTGCTTCAATATATCCACACAATATTCCTTGCTAATGATCCCATCTATTTTGTGAAGTGCACCAGTGCCTCCTGCAGCAAAGCACCCCCACAACATGATGCTGCCACCCCCGTGCTTCACAGTTGGGATGGTGTCCTCCAAACATAACAATGGTCATTATGGCAAAACAGTTCTATTTTTGTGTCATCAGACCAGAGGACATTTCTCCAAAAAGTATGATCTTTGTCCCGCGAGACAGTTGTGTGCGAGACAGTTGCAAACCGTAGTCTTGCATTTTTATGGCGGTTTTGGAGCAGTGGCTTCTTCCTTGCCGATATAGGACTCGTTTTACTGTGGATATAGATACTTTTGTACCTCTTTCCTCCAGCATCTTCACAAGGTCCTTTTCTGTTTATTCTGGGATTGATTTGCACTTTTCGCACCAATGTACGTTCATCTCTAGGAGACAGAACGTGTCTCCTTCCTGAGTGGTATGAAGGCTGCGTGGTCCCATAGTGTTTATACTTGCATACTATTGTATATACAGATCAACGTGGTACCTTCAGGCATTTGGAAATTGCTCCCAAGGATGAGCCAGACTTGTGGAGGTCTACCATTTTCTTTCTGAGGTCTTGTGTGATTTTGTTTTATTTTCCCATGATGTCAAGCAAAGAGGCACTGAGTTTGAAGGTAGGCCTTGAAATACATACACAGGTACACCTCCAATTGACTCATATTATTCCATTTAGCCTATCAGAAGCTTCTAAAGCCATGACATCATTTTCTGGAATTTTCCAATCTGTTTAAAGGCACAGTCAACTTAGTGTATGTAAACTTCTGACCCACTGTAATTGTGATACAGTGAATTATACGTGAAATTATCTCTCTGTAAACAATTGTTGGAAAAATGACTTGTGTCATGCACAAAGTAGATGTCCTAACCGACTTGCCAAAACTATAGTTTGTTAACACGTAATTTGTGGAGTGGTTGAAAAACGAGTTTTAATGACTCCAACCTAAGTGTATGTAAACTTCCGACTTCAACTGTATACAGTGGAATGGATACAAAATGACCAGCATATTCATACAGTAGGATAGCTGCCGGCCTACAGAGAAATTATGGCATATGCATATCAGTGAATTGATACAGGCTATGAAACAGATTTTCACAGACTCATCATACATTGGCTTTGTACCTTTTAATGAGGTCTCCACCAACGGCAAGTACTGCATGTATCGTTTGTTCCCATGACACATTTTTTGAGCCATACAGTTTCTTTGTAACATGTATTCACGTTAAAAGCGAATGCACGAGGGAATTAGGTCTACACGTTTTGTTGTGGAATATTGACTCAAAAATATTTCCCCGATACCGGAACTTGTAAATTCAATTTGTTACAGAGTAATAGAGCCGGGCAATTCCATGGAAAGACCGACTTTCTTATCACAGAGCTCTGTCTTTATAGTTTTCCCATCTTTACACAGCACATATAGTCACTCCTTGTATGTACATGAACATCTCCCATTGGCCTTATAATTATCCCATCTTTACATAGCACATATAGGCACTCCTTGTATGTCCATGAACAACTCTCATTGGCCTTGCGCCACCATTATCTTCCAGTCTCAGTTCTTTGCTTGTTAACGACCACATCTGACATCTGCTTCGGCCTAGGTTATAATGGTGGCAGGGCCCTGGTTGTTGTGTATATATATATGTTCCATTCCTTATATAGCCATTTCTGTCTCAGCACTTCAATGTGGACAGTGTAGATACTGCAAATAATGGAAATGTAATCATTGTCATGAGTTTTGCTCCCACAGTCTTCTCCCTTTCATACCTTTGGACTAAAAGGCAAACAAGAGCATGTTATTTGTAGGCTACATCTTACAATGTTTACGTGAATGATTTGATTAAGTAGCCTACACTCGCTCAATGCGCTAACAGCGCACAATCAACGAGGGAATTCGATTATCTGGCCCGGGTTGCCACGATGGAGGACTTGAGTATTCACCTGGTGAAAAGTGATTTCATTCGTTTTGGAACCGGGCTGCCTCCCGGGCGTGAGCCAGGTGCGCTGACGGCGAAGTCGTCGCAAACAAAAGTGACGTAGGTTAAGCGCGTGTAGGTTAATGAGTATGATTCTGTTCATTCACATGCAAAGGTGATTTCTCAACAAAGAAAAAATATTAAGTTTCATCTGCTTTCACAATGAAAACTAGTTTGACAATTAAAACATATATTAATAGAAAAGAGATGTATGTTTCTGAACAATGCACCATGCTGCTTTGTTGACAACATTACTGAGCAGTGCAGATTACTGTTCAATTTAAGAAAGGCGCTCCGTCCTGTGCACCGCGGTTCAGGTTAGTAGAAACTCCCTCAATGAGCCTAGAAGAGCAAAAAATTGTGGGGAGATCTCCAGAGACTATCTCATTCTCTTATCTGTAGGCAGGGCCAGTGTTGTGCTGAAAATCTTCCCCCTGCCAGAATTCCCCACCCCCTTCTAATTTCCTTAATTTTGTGGCTAGAGTCAAATACTTTCTGTGGCACACATCAGAGTCAAATACGTACTTTCTATAGAACAAACTTCACGTCAGGATAGGAAACCCGAAATTAATAATTAATATATGTGTGTTATATTAAACATAGAGTAGGGAGTCAAATTTTGGCAAGCAATAAACATTTCAGAACAACTATGGCTGAATTATTATCCTCACCATTTCAAAAATACTAGTCGAATAAGACATGGGAGAGATGACACATTTTGGCAAAGACATTTATTTATAGACTAATACAAATCAGTAGCGGATTTAGGAACGGGCGACATGGGCACCCGGGGGCGTCCGCGGGCCCTGAAGGGGGGGTTCGCCCAGAGCGCCGAAGGGGGGGTTCGCCCAGGACGCTGAAGGGGTGGTTCGCCCATGGCACCATACAAGCTAGAACCGCCACATACACTTGAAACAAATAGCCAAACCGAAAACTGCAGACAAAAATGCTCTCTGCTACTAAGATCAGTGAAATGTAGGCTAAACTGACAACGGAGTGAAGATCAGAAATCTCAACTAGCAAGCAAGTTGCAGCAATGAAGAACGTGAACAGGGAGGGATAATTCTGTCAGGGGGGAAATTTTCGCCTCAACACTGGCCTTAGACATTTGGGGGCCCTAAGAGAGATTTGGTTGGGGGGCCCTCCCACCTCGCGGGCAAAACATTTTAGTGGCACCAGGCCTCCAGTGTGCCTTCCCAGCCCGGTACGTCCTGTGCCAGCTCCCCGCACTCGCCCTGAAGAGCGTGTCACCAGTCCGGTGCAACCTGTGCCGGCTCCACGCACCAGGCCTCCAGTGCGCCTTCCCAGCCCGGTGCCAAGGCTGGAGCCTTCATCTGCGCCGGTGCCCAGTCCAGGCACGGCGTCCAGTCCTGCTACTAGGCCGGAGCCTTCCTCTGCGCCGGTGCCCAGTCCAGGCACGGCGTCCAGTCCCGCTCCTAGGCCGGAGTCTTCCTCTGCACCGGGTCCCAGTCCGGGCACGGCGTTCAGCCCGGTTACTTGGCCGGATCCACAGTCTGAGCGGTTGCACCGGAGCCGCCACCGACGCTAGTGGCCCACCCGAACCCTCCCCAGTCTATTTTCAGGTTTTGCGGCCGGAGTCCGCACTTTTGGGAGGGGGTACTGTCACGTCCTGGTCATAGAGAGCCCTCTAGGTTCTCTATGGTGATTTAGGTCAGGACGTGACTAGGGGGGTTTTGTTTCTAGGTGTTTCATTTCTATGTTATTTGTTGTGTATGGTTCCCAATTAGAGGCAGCTGATTGTCGTTACCTCTAATTGGGGATCATACTTAGTGTAGTCCTTTTCCCACCTGTTTGTGGGTTATTGTTTTTGTATGTGCCGTGTGTGCGCTACTTAGTGTCTGATTTCGTTGCGTCTTTATTGTTTTGTTGTATGTTCCACTGTGTACTACAAGATGTGGAACGTCATGCATGCTGCGCATTGGTCCATTATTGAGAAAGATTGTGACAGAGTGGCTGCTGCCAACATACTGACTCAAATCTCTAGCCACTTTAATAATAATGAATTGGATGTAATAAATGTATAACTAGCCACTTTGAACAATGCCACTTTATATAATGTTTACATACCCTACATTACTCATCTCATATGTATGTACTGTACTCTATACCATCTACTGCATCTTGGCTATGCCGTTCGGCCATGTAGTTGTTGTGAAATTGTTAGATATCTTGTTAGATATTACTGTATTACTGCATGGTCGGAACTAGAAGCACAATCATTTCACTACACTCGCATTAACATCTGCTAACCATGTGTATGTGACAGATAAAATTTGATATATACACTACCGGTCAAAAGTTTTAGAACACTTACTCATTCAAGGGTTTTTCTTTATTTTTACTATTTTCTACATTGTAGAATAATAGTGAAGACATCACTACTAAAACTATGAAATAACACATATGGAATCATGTAGTAACCAAAAAAGTGTTAAACAAATCAAAATATATTTTATATTTGAGATTCTTCAAAGTAGCCACCCTTTGCCTTGATGACAACTTTTCACAATATTGGCATTCTCTCAACCAGCTTCATGAGGTGACTACTGCCTGGAATTCATTTCACTTAACAGGTGTGCCTTCTTCAAAGTGAATTTGTGTAATTTCTTTAATTCTTAATGCATTTGAGCCAATCAGTTGTGTTGTGACAAGGTAGGGGGGTATCCAGAAGACAGCCCTATTTGGTAAAAGACCAAGTCCATATTATGGCAAATACAGCTCAAATAAGCAAAGATAAATGACAGTCCATCATTACTTTGAGACATGAAGGTCAGTCAATACAAAAAATGTCAAGAACTTTGAAAGTTTCTTCAAGTGCAGTCGCAAAATCATCAAGCGCTATGATGAAACTAGCTTTCATGAGGACCGCCACAGGAATGGAAGACCCAGAGTAATCTCTGCTGCAGAGGATAAGTTCATTAGAGTTACCAGCCTCAGAAATTGCAGTCCAAATAAATGCTTCACATAGTTCAAGTAACAGACACATCTCAACATCAACTGACTGTTCAGAGGAGACTGTGAATCATACCTTCATGGTTGAATTGCTGCAAAGAAACCACTACTAAAGGACACCAATAATAATAATAAGAGACTTACATGTGACATGTGCTGTGTGTTTTGGGCTTTCGTGCCCTTGTGGATTGCGCAGATGATTACGGGTCTCATCCCGTGTGTTAATCATCGTGCGCGTGTGTTATTTATTCAAGGGACTCCTCGCTCTTTTGTTTGGGTTCAAACCCTGTGTTTTTGTTACGTGTTTGTTTGGTCTTCGTCCCCGTGCCTTTACACGGCAAACCTTAATTTGGGTTAAATAAAAAAACCTATTGCGCATTACTGCACCTGTCTCCTGAATCTCTTCATACCGTGACAGGCACACTTAACCAGCATTGCTCCCACAGCATTCTGCAGCGATACGCCATCCCATCTGGTTTGGGCATAGTGGGACTATCATATGTTTTTCAACAGGACAATGACCCAACACACCTTCAGGCTGTGTAAGGGCTATCTTACCAAGAAGGAGAAGGATGGAGTGCTGCATCAGATGACCTGGCCTCCACAATCCCCCAACCTCAACCAAATTGAGATGGTTTGGGATGAGTCGGACTGCAGAGTGAAGGAAAATCAGCCAACAGCATATGTGGGAACTCCTTCAAGACTGTTGGAAAAGCATTCCAGGTGAAGCTGGTTGAGAGAATGCCAAGAGTGTGCAAAGCTGTCATGAAGGCATTTGTTTAACACTTTTTTTGGTTACTACATGATTCCATACAGTGGGGCAAAAAAGTATTTAGTCAGCCACCAATTGTGCAAGTTCTCTCACTTAAAAAGATGAGAGAGGCCTGTAATTTTCATCATAGGTACACTTCAACTATGACAGACGAAATGAGAAAAAGAAATCCAGAAAATCACATTGTAGGATTTTTTATTTATTTATTTGCAAATTATGGTGGAAAATAAGTATTTGGTCAATAACAAAAGTTTATCTCAATACTTTGTTATATACCCTTTGTTGGCAATGACAGAGGTCAAACGTTTTCTGTAAGTCTTCACAAGGTTTTCACACACTGTTGCTGGTATTTTGGCCCATTCCTCCATGCAGATCTCCTCTAGAGCAGTGATGTTTTGGGGCTGTCGCTGGGCAACACGGACTTTCAACTCCCTCCAAAGATTTTCTATGGGGTTGAGATCTGGAGACTGGCTAGGCCACTCCAGGACCTTGAAATGCTTCTTACGAAGCCACTCCTTCGTTGCCCGGGCGGTGTGTTTGGGATCATTGTCATGCTGAAAGACCCAGCCACGTTTCATCTTCAATGCCCTTGCTGATGGAAGGAGGTTTTCACTCAAAATCTCACGATACATGGCCCCATTCATTCTTTCCTTTACACGGATCAGTCGTCCTGGTCCCTTTGCAGAAAAACAGCCCCAAAGCATGATGTTTCCACCCCCATGCTTCACAGTAGGTATGGTGTTCTTTGGATGCAACTCAGCATTCTTTGTCCTCCAAACACGACGAGTTGAGTTTTTACCAAAAAGTTCTATTTTGGTTTCATCTGACCATATGACATTCTCCCAATCCTCATCTGGATCATCCAAATGCTCTCTAGCAAACTTCAGACGGGCCTGAACATGTACTGGCTTAAGCAGGGGGACACGTCTGGCACTGCAGGATTTGAGTCCCTGGCGGCGTAGTGTGTTACTGATGGTAGGCTTTGTTACTTTGGTCCCAGCTCTCTGCAGGTCATTCACTAGGTCCCCCCGTGTGGTTCTGGGATTTTTGCTCACCGTTCTTGTGATCATTTTGACCCCACGGGGTGAGATCTTGCGTGGAGCCNATGTGATTTTCTGATTTTTTTTCCTCATTTTGTCTGTCATAGTTGAAGTGTACCTATGATGAAAATTACAGGCCTCTCTCATCTTTTTAAGTGAGAGAACTTGCACAATTGGTGGCTGACTAAATACTTTTTTGCCCCACTGTATGTGTAATTTCATAGTTTTGATGTCTTCCCTACTATTCTACAATTTAGAAAATAGTAAAAATACAGAAAAACCCTTATGAGTAGGTGTGTCCAAACTTTTGACTGGTACTGTATGTTCAGTACATTTTTAAGGGGTAGTGCATTTCCTAATTTACAGTACTGTATCATACTACATTCAAAGGGAGATTTTGAAACATGTATTTTTGGTTAATTTGTTTCATGTTAACTGCTTGTTAAAATAACTAAACTCAGCAAAAAAAGAAACGTCCCTTTTTCAGGAGCCTGTCTTTCAAAGATAATTCGTAAAATTCCAAATAACTTCACAGATCTTCATTGTAAAGAGTTTAAACACTGTTTCCCATGCTTGTTCAATGAACCATAAACAATTAATGAACATGCACCTGTGGAACGGTGGTTAAGACACTAACAGCTTACAGACGGTAGGCAATTAAGGTCACAGTTACGAAAACTTAGGACACTAAAGAGGCCTTTCTACTGACTCTGAAAAACACCAAAAGAAAGAGGCCCAGGGTCCCTGCTCATCTGCATGAACATGCCTTAGGTATGCTGCAAGGAGGCATGAGGACTGCAGATGTGGCCAGGGCAATAAATTGCAATGTCCGTACTGTGAGATGCCTAAGACAGCGCTACAGGGAGACAGGACGGACAGCTGATTGTCCTCGCAGTTTATTTGAACAGTGAGAGACAGAATAAAAAAAAATAATAAAAAAAACGCACGTGAAAAATGTTATAAATTGATTTGCATTTTAATGAGGGAAATAAGTATTTGACCCCCTCTCAATCAGAAAAATGTCTGGCTCCCAGGTGTCTTTTATACAGGTAACGAGCTGAGATTATGAGCACACTCTTCAAGGGAGTGCTCCTAATCTCAGCTTGTTACCTGTATAAAAGACACCTGTCCACAGAAGCAATCAATCAATCAGATTCCAAACTCTCCACCATGGCCAAGACCAAAGAGCTCTCCAAAGATTGTAGACCTACACAAGGCTGGAATGGGCTACAAGACCATCGCCAAGCAGCTTGGTGAGAAGGTGACCACAGTTGGTGCGATTATTCGCAAATGGAAGAAACACAAAATAACTGTCAATCTCCCTCGGCCTGGGGCTCCCGCAAGACAGGAATGTCAGTGTTCTGCCATGGCCAGCGAAGAGCCCGTATTACACCAGGAACCTCGTGGAGTTGCAATGATCATGAGAACGGTGAGGAATCAGCCCAGAACTACACGGGAGGATCTCGTCAATGATCTCAAGGCAGCTGGGACCATAGTCACCAAGAAAACAATTGGTAACACACTACGCCGTGAAGGACTGAAATCCTGCAGCGCCCGCAAGGTCCCCCTGCCCAAGAAAGCACATATACATGCCCGTCTGAAGTTTGCCAATGAACATCTGAATGATTCAGAGGACAACTGGGTGAAAGTGTTGTGGTGAGATGAGACCAAAATGGAGCTCTTTGGCATCAACTCAACTCGCCGTGTTTGGAGGAGGAGGAATGCTGCCTATGACCCCAAGAACACCATCCCCACCGTCAAACATGGAGGTGGAAACATTATGCTTTGGGGGTGTTTTTCTGCTAAGGGGACAGGACAACTTCACCGCATCAAAGGGACGATGGACGGGGCCATGTACCGTCAAATCTTGGGTGAGAACCTCCTTCCCTCAGCCAGGGCATTGAAAATGGGTCGTGGATGGGTATTCCAGCATGACAATNTGGAGGGAGCTGAAGGTTCGAGTTGCCAAACGTCAGCCTCGAAACCTTAATGACTTGGAGAAGATCTGCAAAGAGGAGTGGGACAAAATCCCTCCTGAGATGTGTGCAAACCTGGTGGCCAACTACAAGAAACGTCTGACCTCTGTGATTGCCAACAAGGGTTTTGCCACCAAGTACTAAGTCATGTTTTGCAGAGGGGTCAAATACTTATTTCCCTCATTAAAATGCAAATCAATTTATAACATTTTTCACATGCGTTTTTCTGGATTTTTTTGGTTATTCTGTCTCTCACTGTTCAAATAAACCTACCATTAAAATGACTAAAAATGTCTAGTAACAAAATGAATAACTTGTTGTAGGCCTCTAGGCTATTTCAAGATTAGCCTATGAAACCATCACAGTCAGAAAAGGTGAGACATGTATTCTGCAATGATCATGGAAATGAAATAAATAATAGGAAATATGTTCCTATTTCTAATTATTTTAGAATGCAAAGAAATATATTTTTGCTCTTCCCACTAACGGCAAATTATTGCATCTTATTATTATTTTTAGCTAGGCCTACCAGTTTTTTTGTTATGAATAAGAGTGCCATCATATCAAATCAAAGTTTATTTGTCAGAGAGCCTAGAGCCTGTAAGTAAGCATTTCACTGTAAGGTCTACACCTTACAGTGAAATGCTTACTTACAGGCTCTAACCAATAGTGCAAAAAAGGTATTAGGTGAACAATAGGTAAGTAAAGAAATAAAAACAACAGTATATACAGTAGCGAGGCTATATAGAGTAGCGAGGCTGTAAAAGTAGCGAGGCTATAAAAGTAGCGAGGCTACATACAGACACCGGTTAGTCAGGCTGATTGAGGTAGTATATGTACATGTAGTTATGGTTAAAGTGACTATGCATATATGATGAACAGAGAGTAGCAGTAGCGTAAAAAAGGGGTTGGTGGGTGGCGGGACACAATGCAGATAGATAGCCCAGTTAGCCAATGTGCGGGAGCACTGGTTGGTCGGTCCAATTGAGGTAGTATGTACATGAAAGTACAGTTAAAGTGACTATGCATATATGATAAACAGAAAGTAACATTTGATTACCTGTTCAGGAGTCTTATGGCTTGGGGGTAAAAAGCCTTTTTGTCCTAGACTTGGCACTCCGGTACCGCTTGCCATGCGGTAGTAGAGAGAACAGTCTATGACTGGGGTGGCTGGGGTCTTTGACAATTTTTAGGGTCTTCCTCTGACACCGCCTGGTGTAGAGGTCCTGGATGGCAGGCAGCTTAGCCCCAGTGATGTACTGGGCCGTATGCACTACCCTCTGTAGTGCCTTGCGGTCAGAGGCGGAGCAATTGCCGTACCAGGCAGTTATGCAACCAGTCAGGATGCTCTCGATGTTGCAGCTGTAGAACCTTTTGAGGATCTCAGGACCCATGGCAAATCTTTTTAGTCTCCTGAGGTGGAATAGGCTTTGTTGTGCCCTCTTCACGACTGTCTTGGTGTGTTTGGACCATTCTAGCTTGTTGTTGATGTGGACACCAAGGAACTTGAAGCTCTCAACCTGCTCCACTACAGCCCAGTCGATGAGAATGGGGGTGTGCTCGGTCCTCCTTTTCCTGTAGTCCACAATCATCAGTGGAAGATGCTGAGGGGAGGCCGGCTCATAATAATGGCTGGAATGGAGTCAATGGAATGGTATCAAACAAGTGGTTTCCATGTGGTTGATGCCATTCCATTGTCTCCATTCCAGCCATTATTATGAGTGTCCTCCCCTCAGCAGCCTCCACTGTACTGTATATTCCCCATTTGCGCAAGGCTACTACTAGGCTACTTTTGCCTCCTTGCAATGCAATACTTCAACCACTAGAAACTGTGCATACATATGGTCTAGGATAAAGGAGGATAAGCGCATTCTAACGTTAAGTTTCTATAAAACTGACACATGCATGTTTTGGGGCATATTTTGTGCAAACACATGTTTATAAATGAGGCCCCAGGAAGCTAGTTTGGTATGCATAACACTAAAACCGCCATAGGCCAATGCCCCTTTGTCAATGCTGGTGTGTGTAGCTGGTGAAAAAGTCAGGCGCAGGAAAGCAGAGATGAGCGAACAACGTGTTTAATAAAATACGGGAAAAACAGGCGAACATAACCAGCCGAAAATTCCAACAAGGAACAACAAACAATCACGCACACCAAACATGGGGAAAACAGAGAGTTAAATAATGAACATGTAATTATGGAATTGGAACCAGGTGTGAAAACAAAGACAAAACAAATGGAACATGAAAAATGGATTGACGATGGCTAGAAGACCGGTGACGTCGACCGCCGAAAACCACCAGAACAAGGAGAGGGACCGACTTCGGAGGGAGTCGTGACACCCATGCCGTTTGATTTTGTAATTAAAATACATCTGCCACTTCGAAAGCAACATTCCCTCACTTTTCCTAAATAGTTTCATTTTACATAAAAAAAATCACACCTATTCCTAACTTAAGGGACCAAGACATATGCGCTGCTGGGCGTTGGTACCCAGGTGCTAATGTGTTTCTGTCCTCACTGAATGAATGCCATCAATGGATGAATGGGCGATAGAAACTGATAATCGTGCATGTGACTTTACAATTTACAATTGGATTGAATGAACTGAACTTTTGTAGATAATGGCCCTAGAGGAGATGGCTGCCGTTTACGGTCTCCTTACCCATTGTGCTATTGTGTGTTTTGTACATAATGTTTCTGCCACCATCTCTTATGACCGAAAATAGCTTCTAGATATCAGGACAGCAATTACTCACCTCGTACTGGAAGACGTTTTTTTCTTTAACGAGTCGGACGTGAAGGATTTACTCCAGACACCCGACAAGGCCCAAATCCCTGTGATTCGCATGAGAAAGAGACGGCGATATCGGGGACGTACAGTAGGTGGGGGTGCCTTGTAAGGATCCAACGGCGAGTGAGTAAACTGCCTCTACCATCAGTACTATTAACCAACGTATAATCATTGGATAACAAAATAGACTAAATATGATCACGAATATCCTACCAACGGGACATTAAAAACTGTAATATCTTATGTTTCACCAAGTCGTGGCTGAACGACGACATGAATAACATACAGCTGGCGGGGTGGAGGTCTGTGTATATTTGTAAACAACAGCTGGTGCACAAAATCTAAGGTCTCAAGGTTTTGCTCGCATTAATCTCATGATAACCTGTAGTCCACACTATTTACCAAGAGAGTTTTCATCTATATTCTTCGTAGCTGTCTATTTACCACAACAAACCGATGCTGGCACTAAAACCGCACTCAATGAGCTGTATACGGCCATAAGCAAACAGGAAATGCTCATCCAGAGGCGACGCTCCTAGTGGCTGGGGACTTCAATGCAGGGAAACTTAAATCCGTTTTGCCTCATTTCTACCAGCATGTTAAATGTGCAACCAGAGAAAAAAAACTCTAGACCACCTTTCCTCCACACACAGAGACGTGTACAAAGCTCTCCCTCGCCCTCCATTTGGCAAATCTGACCATAATTCTATCTTCCTGATTCCTGCTTACAAGCAAAAACTAAAGCAGAAAGCACCAGTGACTCGTTCAATAAAAAAGTGGTCAGATGACGCAGATGCTAAGCATCAAGACTGTTTTACTAGCACAGACTGGAATATGTTCCGGGATTCTTCCGATGTCATTGAGGAGTACACCACATCAGTCACTGGCTTCATCAATAAGTGTATTGTTGACGTCGTCCCCACAGTGACTTTACGTACATACCCCAACCATGAAACAGGCAAAGTGTCAATACAGGACTAAGATTGAATCGCACTGCACCGGCTCCGATGCTCGTCAGATGTGTCAGGGTTTGCAAACTATTACAGACTACAAAGGGAAGCACAGCTACGAGCTGCCCAGTGACACGAGCCTACCAAATTACTTCTATGCTCGCTTCGAGGCAAGCAACACTGAAGCATGCATGAGAGCATCAGCTGTTCCGGACGACCGTGTGATCACGCTCTCCGTAGCCAATGTGAGTAAGATCTTTTAAACATCAACATTCAGAAGGCCGCAGGGCCAGACGGATTACCAGCACGTGTACTCCGAGCATGCGCTGACCAAGTGGCTAGTGTCTTCACTGACATTTTCAACCTGTCCCTGACTGAGTCTGTAATATCAACATGTTTCAAGCAGACCACCATAGTCCCTGTGCCCAAGAAAACTAAGGTACCCTGCCTAAATGACTACCGACCCGTAGCACTCACGTCTGTAGCCATGAAGTGCTTTTGAAAGGCTGGTCATGGCTCACATCAACACCATTATACCAGAAACCCTAGACCCACTCAAAATCGCATACCACCCCAGCAGATCCACAGATGAATCAATCTCTATTGTACTCCACACTGCCCTTTCCCACCTGGACAAAAGGAACACCTATGTGAGAATGCTATTCATTGACTACAGCTCAGTGTTCAACATCATAGTGCCCTCAAAGCTCATCACTAAGCTAAGGACCCTGGGACTAAACACCTCCCTCTGCAACTGGATCCTGGACTTCCTGACGGGCCGCCCCCAGGTAGTAAGGGTAGGTAACAACACATCCGCAATGCTGATCCTCAACACAGGGGCCCCTCGGGTGCATGCTCAGTTCCCTCCTGTACTCCTTGTTCACTCATGACTGTATTGCCAGGCATGACTCCAACACCATCATTAAGTTTCCGATGACTCAACAGTGGTAGGCCTGATCACCGGCAACGATGAGACAGCCTATAAAGAGGAGGTCAGAGACCTGGCCGTGTGGTGCCAGGATAACAACCTCTTCCTCAACGTGATCAAGATAAAGGAGATGATTGTGGACTACAGGAAAAGGAGGACCGAGCACGCCCCCATTCTCATCGACGGGGCTGTAGCGGAGCAGGTTGAGAGCTTCAAGTTCCTTGGTGTCCACATCACCAACAAACTATCATGGTCCAAACACACTAAGACAGTTGTGAAGAGGGCACGACAAAGCCTATTCCCCCTCAGGAGACTAAAAAGACTTGCCATGGGTCCTCAGATCCTCAAAAAGTTCTATAGCTGCACCATCGAGAGCACACTGACTGGTTGCATCACTGCCTGGTATGGCAACTGCTCAGCCTCCGACTGCAAGGCACTACAGACTGTAGTGCGTACGGCCCAGTACATCACTGGGGCCAAGCTTCTTGCCGTCCAGGACCTCTATACCAGGCTTTAAAAATTGTCAAAGACCCCAACCACTCTAGTCATGGACTGTTCTCTCTGCTACCACACGGCAAGCGGTACTGGAGCGCCAAGTCTAGGTCCAAAAGGCTTCTTAACAGCTTATGCCCCCCAAGCCATAAGACTCCTGAACAGCTAATCAAATGGCTATCCAGGCTATTTGCATCCCCCCCCCTATTTTACGCTGCTGCTACTCTCTGTTTATTATCTATGCATAGTCACTTTAACTCTACCTACATGTACATATTACCTCAATTACCTCGACTAACCTGTGCCCCCGCACATTGACTCTGTACAGGTACCCCTGTATATAGCCTCGCTACTGTTATTTTTTACTCATCTATTTTTTACATAACACTTATTTTTCTTAAAACTGCATTGTTGGTTACGGCAGCCATCTAAAATGGCTGCCATTGTCATTGTTTTGGGCTATCCCTTTAAGAGGGCATGTCTCTTTAAGGAATGGAGGAACTGTCCTTCTACAGCACTTTGAATGCCCAATGTGGACGTGGATGCGGGGGCACTGGCATTGGTTGAAGATGGTGGAGAAGGTAAAAAGGAAGAAACTGGAACATATTATGAATAAATATGAAGTGGGGATTGTACAAACCTTCTGGAAGACTTGGTGAAGGAGAAAATGGCGGCGGACAAGGGAAAGAAGGAAAGTGAAATATGTCCTGAGTGAATATGGAATGGAGGATTGCACAGAACTTCTGGAAGAGCTAGAGAAGGAAATTGAATATGACAACAATGAGGGTGAATCAATTGCAGTGGCAGGTGTAGTGACGACAGCCGAAAATGAGTTGAGTATAGAGGGAAGCGGGGTGGTAAGGAAGGTTGGTGACAAGTGTAAAAAGATGGATATGTGCTCTAGTAGCTCGAAATGGAACCTGACAGGAGTGTGGATGATGTACCCACGGTGAGGACTGCCGAGTTGGGACTTGTTCCGAAGATGTAAAGGATGATTCTGGCCCATTGGGAGTGAGATTGGTGGAGAGAGTGGATCCTTGCAGTTTGGCTGAAGAGTGGAGGATAGTGATAAAGGAAAATGGAACAAAAGGGCCTTAAGTTGTAAGTGAGTATAGGTTTTTGATTGGAGTAATGATTTTTTGGGAGATCCGTTTGAAGTATCAAGGATGGTAAGGGATGCATTGGGAAAGGTGTAGTCGGTCAGATTGAACAGAAGTGGTTTTGTTTTGATTTCTAGTGTGTTGAAAGAGCAGAAGGAACAGCCATTACGGATCGACAACTATTGATTTATGAAGTGGAGAGTTTAGATTTTTGTAGCAGAGCACCGTTTACAAAGTGTCATCTCTGGCATCACGTTGGATGTGGAGGTCTTGTGGTTTACGAGGAGCATACCAGGAGTAATTGGAGCACGCCGGCTGAACCGTGTAGTGGATGGGGGAAAAGAAGAAAGTCTGTCTGTATCATTGATGTTTGACGAAGAGTATCTCCCTTCACATGTGAAGATGGGATATGTTAGATATGGGGTGAGAGCTTTTGTGTCCAAGCCGTTGTTTTGCCCTAATTGCAAAAGGTATGGACATGTTTCAAGTGTGTGCTGAAGGAATGTTGTTGAAGAATCTGAGGGTGTACAATGTTTATTGGATTACTTATTTTTGCATGTTGAAGGGGGATTGCAAATGTTTTGCTTTTTGATTGACTTTGGGACCATTTTTGTTTGGTTTGGGATTTGGACATTCTGAACTTTAGTTGGGGTCTAATTTAATTGGTTTTGTCAATTTATACGCTTTATATGACAATATACCTCAATTAGCCCGACCAAACAGTGCCCCCGCACATTGGCTAACCGGGTTATCTGCAACCCCTCTTTTACGCTACTGCTACTCTCTGTTTATCATATATGCATAGTCACTTTAACCATATCTACATGTACATACTACCTCAATCAGCCCGACTAACCGGTGCCTGTATATAGCCTCGCTACTGTTATTGCCTCGCTACTGTATATAGCCTCGCTACTGTTATTTTTCACTGTCTTTTTTACTGTTGATTTTATTTCTTTACTTACCTATTGTTCACCTAATACCTTTTTTGCACTGTTGGTTAGAGCCTGTAAGTAAGCATTTCACTGTTAGGTCTACACCTGTTGTTTTCGGCGCACGTGACAAATAAACTTTGACTTGATGTGCAGTAGTACTGAAGCAGGACTTTCAGTCTGAACCTTCTCATTTCCTTCATTCAGTTATTTTCTGCAATTTCTTGGGGATTAATGGAAGGATTGTAGAACCGTTTAAACCACTGTTCTGAACTAATATTTATACGAAACAGTTTAGGGTCCATAAACAGATCGGTTTCATAGCTACATATCCATAGGCATACAGGTATTTTTATCCTCTACTAAATGAAGATGAGCAAGAAAAGAGTTTGCTACATTACTTCAGCTTCATTGGCAAATATCTTCAATCACTAACATTCATGCTACTACAATAAAGAACAATGACAAGTGATTGACTTTGAAATATGTTTTAATTAACAGCAAGGCAAGCTTTTCAAAATTGTACATTTAATTTACAGTAAATGCTTTAGCTATACTGAATAAAAATATAAACGCAACATGTAAAGTGTTGGTCATATGTTTCATGAGCTGAAATTAAAGATCCCAGAAATGTTCTATATGCACAAAAATCTTATTTCTCACAAATGTTGTGCACAAATGTGTTTACATCCCTGTTAGTGAGCATTTATACTTTGCCAAGATAATGCATCCACCTGACAGGTTTGGCATATCAAGAAGCTGATTAAACAGCATGATCATTACAGCAGTGCACCTCATGCTGGGGGCAATAAAAGGCCAGACTAAAATGTGCAGTTTTGTCACACAACACAAAGTTTTGAGGGAGTCTGCAATTGGCATGCTGACTGCAGGAATTTCCACCATAGCTGTTACCAGAGATTTTGTTAATTTCTCTACCATAAGCCGCCTCCAACGTCATTTTAGAGAATTTGGCAGAACATCCAACCGGCCTTACAACCGCAGACCACGTGTAACCACGCCAGCCCAGGACTTCCACATCCGGGTTCTTCACCTGCGGGATTATCTGAGGCCAGCCACCCGGACAGCTGATGAAACTGAGGAGTATTCCTGAATGCCCTTTTGTGGGGAAAAACTAATTATGATTGGCTGGGCCTGGCTCCCCTGTGAGTGGGCCTATTCCCTCCCAGGACCACCCATGGCTGCGCACCTGCCCAGTCATGTGAAATCTATAGATTAGGGCCTAATTTATTTATTTCAATTGACTGATTTCCTTATATGAACTGTAACTCAGTAAAACCTTTGAAATTGTTGCATGTTGCATTTATATTTTTGTTCAGTGTATAGGTATACAGTGTATATATATTAACAAACAGTATAGTTAGCAATAAAAAATATACACTAATACAATTGACAGATAATTTAAAGGTCACAAAAAAATGACAGTGAGTACAGATTATAATTAATTTGAATCAACATTGCAATATAGAAATTAGTTTGAATTAATTTGAATTTTGCTATTCATAGTGCACTGATCCGGTGCCGAGACCATGTCTTTCAATGTAGACAGTGCTTACTGGATACTTTGCGCACAGAGATCTTGTCAGCTTCTGTGACAAAGTTCCTTGCTGTATAATGTTTGAGGAGCTGTCTCCAAGCGCCACTGCGGCTCAACAACTCTTGGTTACCTTTTAAGAAATGAAGAAAATATGTTTTAAAATGACACTAGTTTAGATAAGGCTTACTCTAATGATCTTAACACTAAACCCTGGATGAAAAGTCTTGCTCACCGATAATGCACAGTCCCTCTTTGGCCCTGGTGATGCCCACGTTGATCTGGTTGGGGTCGCCAACAAAGCCCACATGTTTGGACCTCCAGGCCCTGTCCGGCTCGATCTCGATCTCCTTGCTGGGTAATGAGCACACAGTGGACAGAATGACGTAGCGCCATTCACATCCTGCATTGGAGACGAAGCAGCAATTGTTATAGCAATGGCTAACCTAATCAGATTAAAGTTGACAAAAGGACAATGGGGGACAACCATAGCATCACAACCAAGATAGAACAGAGGGGAAAGTATGAGAGAGAAAATTGTCACCTTGACTTTTTGTGATGGTGGTGACAGTGATTTTGTCCATTTTGCATTCATGAAGTTCTTTCTTAAGTTCAGACACCTGTGCGTTGTAGGGTGATAGAACTGCAATATTCTGTTGTTTTATTTTGGACTCTGTTACCAGTGCTTTGGCGAGCCGGATCTGTGATGAACAAAAAGAAAACCATAAATCATATAACTTCCTTACCTTAGTGTTCTTGGGCACAGGGACTATGGTGGTCTGCTTGAAACATGTTGGTATTACAGACTCAGTCAGGGACAGATTGAAAATGTCAGTGAAGACACTTGCCAGTTGGTCAGCGCATGCTGATATTCATCTATGTGCATCAATATGCATCTAAAAGCATATCTGTGCAGTCAAAGGCACAGTGGCATTTGACCATTTTATAAACATTTGGAAAATTAGATTATATGATGTGAATTAGGCTACGATAAATTCATAGCCCAAACATTTCCCGACCTCTTACCATTCTGTACTGGGTATCCAGCATCACAGTCCGGGACCGGCACTCAAAGTAACGCTCAAACAGAGACTTTGACATCCCCAACTTCCTCAGAAGTTCATTCTTAACGATGGGGCGTAGTTGTTTGTGGTCACCGAGCAACACAATCTAGGAAGTGGGAAGAGGTTATTTCGCAATCAATCTTCATCACTTGCAAATGTGGTGATGACCTTTAATAAACATATAGGATGGCTGGAATAGAATAAATGTAACACAGTCAAACATGTGGTTTCCATATTTCATGTGTTTGATACCGTTCCATCTGTTCCGTTCCAGCCATTCCAATGACCCCATCATCGTATAGCTCCTCCCACCAGCCTCCTCTGCTTGGGATGCAAGCTAACATATGGAATTGTTTTAAGATGGTCATACGATGGATAATTTAGCTATTTGATTTTGAATTTTAGGACCCCTTTAGGTATATAATTTGATTCGATTTTTTATGATTTGATTAAATATAGAATTTCGACTTTATAACTATAGGCCATAGAAATGCATTGAATAACACATTCAAAAATGTCAAAAAATACAGAAAAAAATCAATCATAAGGAATAAGGTTTTGAAGTGTCTGTCCTAAATCTAGGCAATGTAAGAAAGCTCAAGAAATATTCTCGTTTTTTTGGATCCATATTTAACCCCTGATTTTTGTTGCCACAAAACTACCTCCACACTTCCATTCATTTCCATGGGTTACGTACAGATGAGTCCCGTGACACTTGTCGGGGTCGTAAAGCAAAATAGAGAGTCTCCCCTTTCCACAGTGGGGTCATATTAGTTTGTAGCCAAAACTGTTTGGACACTACAGACAGAAGGTGGCACATCAGTGTTACCAACTTCAGAGTCCCGTGGGGCATGTGGGGGTCACAGATGCTACCGATTTTCCGGGATGTCTCCTGGTGTGACACTTTCAGATATCTCTAGCTTAAATGTACAGATTTTGATGGTGATTTTTGTATTATGTTTATTAGATTGACACACGGGTTCATCAATAGACTCTCAAGGATTTTAAACCATCAAACATGGAAATATCATTCTATAACAAAAAGTAAACGAATACATGGAGTTCAACACACCTTTTCTGGTTTGTTGCTGACCAATGGGATGAGGGCCTGAGGTTCTGTTGCCATGGCACATTCATCAATAAGAATCTGGCGTGCACTGACTGTTTTAGTGAGGTTAGGAGAGGAGGCTGCTGTACAGGTGCACAGAATGACATCGTGCCTCTGCAGCTCATGCACACGAGCTTTATTCAGAAGCCTTTTGTAGCTAGAAGAAAAAACAAAACAAATGTACGCACTTATATATGTACATCAGTCAGATGTAGGTTTATATTTTTTTAAATAAAAATTGCAGCTAAATTCTTTACTCACTCCTCAACTTATTCTTCTGTCAACTCCTCTCCCTTTGATTCTATTGCTAGCTTTATTCTGTGGTCAAACTCTTTTATTGCCGTGGAATGTGGATTTTGTAATTCCCGTATGCGATGATGCAAGGTAATATCTCTAAAAATGGTACAGATATGGTAAAATACTGTGATATGGTGAGTTTGTGTAATGTGAACCATTTGACAAAAACATGCCGAGACACTGGTCAGACATGATAAAGCCAGCCCTACGATCAGATTATCAAAGACAGAGATTCCCTGAAAAAGTGGCCACAACTGCAGAGTGATGTGTGTATATTTTATACCTGAGTTCTGCCTTGGACCGCTCCTGGCGAAGTGACCTGGGAGAGAGCTGAAGGACACTCCCTGGGTAAGGGTACTCCGCCATCTCCATTTGTCGGCTGTACACCCTGAGGGGCTTCAACTTGTCTCAAAACTTCATCAGGCACTCTACAGAATGTTCAGAATTAATAGAATGTTACCTAGAATGTTCCCTACATAACTTGGATCATGTTTAAGTTGTGGTTGTATTATACATTATTTTGCAGAGACAATTTCAATTCAAGTATGAAGTAACTTGCCAGCAACCACATCGACAGACTTGTTGGAAGGACCACAACAGAGAATAACTTCTTTCTTGTCCTTGTCTTTCGGATTTTCAAATATCCGGGGGTTTTTGGAGTTCATTACAAGGAACCAGTACACAATGTAAACTCCTAAAACAGTCTTTCCAGTCCCTATGAAACAAGAGTATAGTTGTTATTCCAGTAAACATAGCAATGGGAAATATAACAGCTTCAGGTATTCTGGTAGTAGTACTGTATTTCATAACTTACCAGGTGGCCCTTGTATGATTGTGAAGTTGTTATTCAGAGCCTTCTCCACTGCATCAATTTGACTCTTATTCAGCTCTGGGAGACCTTCTGGTGCCTTTTCCCTCATGAGTTGGCACCGTGGTGGTACAACAGATTGCGAAGCTACAATCCCAAGCAAGACCACAAAACAATACATTCAAACATATAGCTTAAAAACAAGGTTGTTGTAAATTCCCACAGATGTAAAATGGGGTTACTTGAGACAAAAAATAGCTTTATTTACTTCTCCAACGCTTACCTCCTTTTGGAATGCGTTGTCCTAGGGCTATTTTCTGAACAAGTTCATTTGCAGACACAACGTTGTTCACAGCCATTTCTTTACGTCTAGACAGTAGAAATGTTAACAACCATTAATTATATATACTGAATTAATTATGGGAACATTATGTCCATCCAATTAAAAGTGTACTTAAAAAATAATCTTATTTTAAAATGTGAGTAGTACTTTATATTTGACTGCAGCAATTACCAGGTATTTACTAAAAACGTACATGTTTAAATGGTAATTACATTTGAAGCACCATTTTGAAGACTTTGTTTTAAATAAGAACTGGAATTGTAAAATAGAGTGTTACGGTAATACATGTGAAATGACAATTGTTCAATTCATGGCTCATCGCATCTCTTTTTTTGCATACTAATTTAATACTTGCATGTCTGTAAGAAGCTTTGGGATTATCTCAACCGTGAATGTTGTCTTTCTCTTGTAGACACACGCTGGAATGGTATCCATTGGCAAGTGGTTGATGTAGAAGTGCACTTTTCTGGTTTGATTTTGGTTGTTTTTTAGTTCTTTAAAGTTGGTTGTAACACCATGTGCCACCCATGTGTAATTCTTAGGGTCGACTACTTCCTCTGATTGGTCAGGGGTTGAAGTCAGTTTCAATCCCCTTTTTCGGATGCACAGAAAGCACTTGCTAAGGTTGAATTCAATGGCCCATTCTTTAATGTATTTGAGTGGAAGGTCAAAACTTCCTTTCAGTCCATTCCCTTGCTTCAAGTTCAGCTTCAGGTCCTCAATTATTATGCTGTCTCTTTCATCCAGAGCATTGTCTGCAGACTCGATCTCACAGAGTGGTCGCCAGATCTTCACATACTCTCTTGCGTTGCTATATTCACTCTTGGATGGACAGTCTACACATTTGGAGAAGCATGTGATAGGACTGTGGGCATGCTCTACACACACCTCAAATATTGGTTTGATGCACACCAACTGAACAGTGGGTGTCCAATAACTTATTTTTCTTTCAGATGTCATTTGGACTTGAAGTGTGTCTCCTGGCTTCAAATGTAGGGTAAGATCAACATAGTGCTCCATTTCATTTTTTTCAGCTTGTCCATGTGCAGTTCTATGGGAGTCATTCCCAGCTTCAAGAAAATCCATCTTGGCATGTTTTGGGAGACTCTTTACAGTTTCCGTTTGCTTTGTTGTGGCATCTAGTATGAGAGACCTTGCTATATTCCATTCTTCATGGTCAATTGCATTAACAATGGCTTGCCAAGTCTTTTGTGGGAGCTTGATGCACGCAGTTGAATTTTGCACCTTTTTTAGCTCTTGGTGAATTTTGGCAGTGTCAACTGAGTACACTCGTCTTCTCCATGTCAGAGTCATTTGGTTCTCATTTGAATCGTACAGTGGTTGATCCTCCAGTTGCAAATCTCTGTACATAACAGGCAAACACTCTGGAAAAGAGTGCCTGTCGAACGGAAATGCCAGCTTGAAACTGTCTCCAACTTCTAAACCAACAACAAATGCTAGCTTCGGAGAACTTTGTTTCTTCATGTTGATGGCAAAAGATATCATCTCAGCCTTCTTTTCATACTCATTGGCCTTCTTGTAGCTGTCTTCAATTTTCTGACACAGAATTTCAATCTCTTGTGGAGAATATTGGACCGGAGTGCCGCTTAGGACCGAATGCAAAAGCCTTTGCAAGATAATATCCATGTAGCGATGTATGGGCGAGGATGCTTGTGTATAGGACTCAAGTTGCAAGGAATAGTGCCCAACTGTTGCCTTAAGGGATGAATTGGAACGGATGACATAGGCTTCGTCAAGACACTTCCTGAAATCATATATCACTGGAAGGAGTTGGGGGTAGATGTCATCTGTACCAATCAGATCAATCATTGTGTCAACTTCCTCTTTCTTGGCAGCTGACAAGATCTCATTCCAGATTGATGTTAGCACGTAGAAGCTTTTGCTCTCCATGGCCTTCTGGTCAAGGTCAATGTCATGGTCAAGGTTGTGCCTCAGGTGTGAGGACAGTGGTATGATGTCTTTGTATTGCTCTTTCAAGTCTTCTAACATTTCAGGGTCAGGTCTTACTTGACATCGGAGAGGAGTGCAGTACATGGTTTCATTTGCATCTATCAAAAATTCAGACACAGAATTGTTGAACAGTATACTAAGCTCCTCAATCATCTGATTGGATCTCCTCTTCCCTGGCTTCTGGTGATCGTCCAATTGTTTATAGCTCCAATCCTTACCAAGCCTGGCCTTCCTTTGGACTTTGGCAAAATGATATGCCACGGAAACACAGTCTTCTATAGTATCAAACTTGGCCTCTTCTCCTGACCGCTTACTGAGGATGTCCTCTGCCTCATCATAAGACAACTTTCTATCAGACTTGATTTGTGAAAGCTGGAACTTCTTTTCAATGATTTCGTGTGTTGCCTTGTCCACTTTTAACATTAACGAAACTACCTTTCGATCTCGACCAGGCAGGAGACTCAAGTGGTCGATGCTAATTGGTTTTGGGAACATGTAAACTGGTTATTTTCTAGGGCTGTAAAATGTTGCACCCTGTTTTTGTGCAGCATCATCCAACGAATCGCCAAGTTTCACGAAACTTGCCACATCTGCTATGTGGACTCCAACCTCATAATGTCTTTCCATGTCAATGACACTGATTGCATCATCCAAGACTTGGGATTTCTTTGGGTCAACAGTGAAAGTAATCAAGTTTCGGAGGTCCTTTCTGTTACCATTTTGTGTTTCTTTCCAGGAACATGGTTCAGCTAAAACATGTCTGGGAGGCAACGGTTGAACTTTAAATTCTGCATCCAAAATCCTTAAGCCCTCCTCCAAAGATGATCCTATGGAAATAATATCTATCACGTTCCCTAATGGATAGGCGTAGTTTCCTTTGTTTTCTGTTTTCGTTTTCCAGCAAAACACTTCCACCATAAATACATGATTGCGTTTGAATTCTTCATCAAGGTGTTGATATTTGACAATCTCCCATTCTCCATCATCGTGCTTCCATATTGGTATGAAATTACGACTCTTCTTGCTAACCAAGGTACACATTTTGTTGGTGTTTGTGTTGAGGGGTACCATCATTTTTGGGAGGAATTGAGATTCAGACTTTGTTTTGGGTTTGTGGTAATCTTCAACTTCAAGGGTACAAGCAAACACACAACGGGATTCAGCTGCCTTGATGGTGCCTAACACTTTTCCTTGTGGAATACCCTCACAAGGAACTACTTCGGCCACCACTTCATCACCACAGAAGGACTTGCCGAGGTTACCTCTACCTTTGATGATAATGTGGTTAGTTGGGTTGTCAAAAGGAATGATATAACCTGCATTATGTTTCTCCATGACCAATTCACCTCGCTTGTACACATTGGGCTGCTCTCTCAACAACTGCAACAAGGCATCTCTTTCAACTTTGGTACTATCGTATGGTCTCTTTTGTTCCACTACATGTTCACATTCTGAACTGTCTCCATAATATGAATTGTAGTGTGCCATGTTTTGCTCCTCTTGTAGTTCTTGGAGAATAGCATCCATGTCGTTCTCTGTGTCGAACATACCTGACTGAGTGCTGCTCTCATCCAGGTATTCTGTCCGTTGGAATCTTGATATTTCCTTGATATCGCCATCAATGAAGTCATTGGTAAGGTGTTTCGGTTCAGCACTTCCCTTGCTAATACAATGGTGAATGTAGCTTCTCCAGATTCTTGAGCACCTCCCAAAGTAGCAAAGCGCAGCAGCATCGCCAACCACAATAACCTGGGATTGAGCCCTAGTCATGGCTGTGTTCAGCATGCGAGCATCGTTGAAAAACTCCACACAATATGAGTCAGGAGGGTGAAGGCTGTCACGGGTTTGAACGGCTGTCATAACTATTGCTCTGAACTGTTTGCCTGTCAAGAAATAATGAAAATGTTATATGGTTAACAACCCATTATTTTGATGAATAGAAAGGCTTCAATACAAAGATGAAAATAACACAACAGAAATTAAGTCAACAAAAATATGACAAAAATGTATTATATTAACAAATCACGTGTTCATTTCTGATTGAGTCGACATATGCAGCTACTGTGAATGACGTCTCCTCGAATGCAGGAACATTGCCTTTAAAAGCCGCATGTCCACAAAGCGCGGTCGTAATAAATTCCAGCCCAAATCTTTGAGTTGTTTTCATGATAAATACCTTGAACATTGGATATATTCTCCACTGTCACTCGGCCAAGGAATCTTTTCTGAAGCGCTTTCCTGATCATTGAAACCTATGAAAAATACATAAATAATGTCAACCAAAAAAGTTAAGGACATAACACAACATTGACTTGGGAGAGGTTTTTCCTCATTCTCTCAAGAAATGCATTAGAATTCTTAAACTGTACATGGTAATTGATAAGTTTAAATGAGGAACAACTGTTTTACCTGGCATCGTTCAGAGAGAACACAGATTGAGCTTTGATCATGATTCCCCCATGCGAGTGGCCAATCTCTGAGCAGATTTTGCACTATTTCAACCACGCATTCAACTTCGTCAAGATTAAACCATGACATGGATGTGGTGTCCAAGTGGGATTCTCCTCTGACATGGTGAAACCTCAGGGGGTGGCTGTTCGGATGAGCTGGAACATTACCAACAGCCTTGATGGCATCCGACTTGCCAACGTAGAAGTGAGTGGACACAAATTCTACTATCTCTTTTGTGGTGCGATAGTTCTCGTTAAAAAGTATTCTGCTTTTCAAAGCTGTACTGCTCTCACAGCCTTGATAGAAGTGGAACAGACAGTTCAGCAAAGAGTGATTGGAGCGTTGGTCATTGTCCATTGAAAATAGTTTTGGTCCCATCTGCATGTGATCTCCGGCTAGAACCACTCGAGTTACTGGCCCTGCCAGACCAAGGGGCATTAGGGCTTCACATTCGAGCATCTGGGAGGCTTCGTCAATCAGGATGTGGGTGAAGTAGCCATCCGAAAGCTTTAGGTCATTGAAGTGTCTTGCCATTGCAGTAGTTGTCATGACTATTCTGTGGTGATCCAAAGCAGATTTGGTAGGAGGTAGAAAAAACTGACCATCTTTGGATAGAAGGCAGTACTTCTGTGTGATCTCATCCGTGGAACTCACTAGAACCCCTTGTTTATTTGCTTTTATTCTCAGTGGCTTCATCTCAGGGTGTCCAGAGTTGATGTATGGATGGAAGTGGTCTTTGATATACAAATCAGCAGAGCTGACCAGAGAAAGAGCGGGGTTAACTATGCTTACCATTCAACAGTTCCACTAAAATGTGACTGTCCTTAAAACCAGAATGGAAAACTGGTCTCCCTACTTCTTCACAAAATGTATGTTGCACCAGTAATTAAAAAGAAGATACATTGCAACTACAAGTGTGTGTGTGTGTTAACATTTGGATTCAAATCTGTGTGTTAACATTGGGATTAATACGTGGCATAATACTTATAAATGTTAATTTATAACTGTCAAACCCATATGAGGCTTACACAATTCAAATGATTGATGAGCAAACTCATGATAGCCCTATGACCTAACTGTATTATCTTAATTAATCATTACACAGAGGTCAAATAAATGTATTTTGTTGCAAATCTAATGTTTACAAAAATCTCACATATGTTATTAACAGTTTTAAGCACTATTATGCAACAATGTGTGCCTGTCAACTCAGGGCTGGGGTCAATTCAAATTGAAGACAGTCAATTCAGGAAGTAAACTTAAATAATAATTCAAAATGCATCTATTTTCAATGACGTCTCAATAAACTTAGCTTTTTATTTCAAATGTTTTTCAATTTGAATTTTACATTAAAATAACTTCCTGAATTGACTGCATGTCAACTAATTGCATTATGTAAGACAGAACATATACAGTGCATTCGGAAAGTATTCAGACCCCTTCTCTTTTTCCACATTTTGTTACGTTACAGACAGTATTCTAAAATTGATTAAAGTGATTAAACAATCAACAAACAATATCCCATAATGACAGGTTTTAAAAATTGTTTTGCACATTTTTTAAATACAAAAAATGAGAAATACCTTATTTACATAATTATTCAGACCCTTTGCTATGAGACTCTAAATTGAGCTCAGGTGCACCTGTTTCCATTGATCATCCTTGGGATGTTTCTACAACTTGGTTGGAGTCCACCTGTGGTAAATTCAATTGAGTGGACATGATTTGGAAAGGCACACACCTATCTATAGTACAAGTAAAAAGATTGGACCCACCTACTCATTCCAGGGTTTTTCTATATTTTTCTATTTTCTTCTTTGTAGAATAATAGTGAAGATATCAAAACTATGAAATAACACATATANTAGAATCATGTAGTAAGCAAACAACTGTTAAACAAATTCTTCAAAGTAGCCACCCTTTGCCTTGATGACAGCTTTGTACACTCTTGGCATTCTCTCAACCAGCTTCATGAGGTAGTTACCTGGAATGCAGGTAAAACGTTAATTTGTGGAATTTCTTCTTGTTAAAGTTAATTTGTGGTAAAAGACCAAGTCCATATTATGGCAAGAACAGCTCAAATAAGCAAAGAGAAATGACAGCCAATCATTACTTTAAGACATGAAGTGCAGTTGCAAAAACTATCAAGCGCTATGATGAAACTGACTTTCATGAGGACCACCACAGGAAAGGAAGACCCAGACTTACCTCTGCTGCAGAGGATAAGTTCATTAGAGTTACCAGCCTCAGAAATGGCAGCCTAAATAAATGCTTCACAGAGTTCAAGTATCAGACACATCTCAACATCAACTGCATGAATCGGGCCTTCATGGTCAAATTGCTGCAAAGAAACCACTACTAAAGGACACCAATAATAAGAAGAGACTTGCTTGGGCCAAGAAACACGAGCAATGGACATTAGACCGGTGGAAATCTGTCCTTTGGTCTGATGAGCCCAAATGTATGACTTTTGGTTCCAACCACCGTGTCTTTGTGAGATGCATAGTAGGTGAACAGATGACCTCTGCATGTGTGGTTCCCCCGTGAAGCATGGAGGAGGAGGTGTGATTGTGTGGGGGTGCTTTGCTGGTGACACTGTCAGT
Source organism: Hucho hucho (assembly GCA_003317085.1). Classification (NCBI taxonomy): domain Eukaryota; kingdom Metazoa; phylum Chordata; class Actinopteri; order Salmoniformes; family Salmonidae; genus Hucho; species Hucho hucho. The sequence goes on along the minus strand of QNTS01000566.1, from coordinate 213,150 downwards.
GATTTATTTAGAATTCAAGGCACACTTAACCAGCATGGCCACCACAGTATTCTACAGTGATACGCTATCTCATCTGGTTTGAGCGGGACTATCATTTGTTTTTCAACAGGACAATGACCCAACACACCTCCAGGCTGTGTAAGGGATATTTGACCAACAAGGAGAGTGATGGAGTGCTGCATTAGATGACCTGGCCTCCACAATCACTCGACCTCAACCCAATTGAGATGGTTTGGGTTGGACCGCATAGTGAAGGAAAAGCAGCCAACAAGTGGTCAGCATATGTGGGAACTCCTTCAAGACTGTTGGAAAAGCATTCCAGGTGAAGCTGGTTTAGAGAATGCCAAGAGTGTGCAAAGCTGTCATCAAGACAAAGGGTGGCTACTTTGAAGAATCTAAAATCTAAAATGTATTTGTTTAACACTTTTGGTTACTACATGATTCAATATCTGTTATTTCATATGTTTGATGTCTTCACTATTATTCTACAATGTAGAAAATAGTAAAAATAAAGAAAAGCCCTTGAATGAGTAGGTGTGTCCAAACTTTTGTACTGGTACTGTATATAAGGTCCCACAGTTGACAGTGCATGTAAGAGCAAATACAAAGCCACGAGGTCGAAGGAATTGTCAGTGGAGCTCTGAGACAGGATTGTGTCAAGACACAGATCTGAGGAAGGGTACCAAAAACTTTCTGCAGCATTGAAGGTCCCCAAGAACACAGTGGCCTCCATAATTCTTTATTGGAAGAAGATTGGAACCATCAAGACTCTTCCTAGAGCTGGCCGACTGGCCAAACTGAGCAATCAGGGGAGAAGGGCCTTGGTCAGTGAGGTGGCCAAGAGTCTGATGGTCACTCTGACAGAGCTTCAGAGTTCTTCTGTGGAGATGGGAGAACGTTCCAGAAGGACAACGATCTCTGCAGCACTCCACCAATCAGACCTTTATGGTAGAGTGGCCAGACGGAAGCCACTCCTCAGTAAAAGGCAAATGATAGCCCGCTTTGAGTTTGAGTAAAAGGCACCTAAAGGACTCTCAGACCATGAGAAGCAAGATTCTCTGGTCTGATGAAACCAAAATTGAACTCTTTGGCCTGAATGTCACGTCTGGAGGAAACCAGGCACCATCCAGGCACCATGGTGGTGGCAGCATCATGCTGTGGGTATGTTTTTCAGCGGCAGGGACTGAGACTAGTCAGGATCGAGGGAAAGATGAACGGAGCAAAGTACATAGGGATCCTTGATGAAAACCTGCACCAGAGCGCTCAGGACGCTCAGGTTCACCTTCCAACAGGACAATGACCCTAAGCACACAGCCAAGACAACGCAGGAGTGGCTTCGGGACCAATCTATGAATGTCCTTTAGCCCGGACCTGAACCCGATCAAACATCTCTGGTGAGACCTAACAAAAGCTGTGCAGCAACGCTCCCCATCCAACCTGACAGAGCTTCAGAGGATCTGCAGAGAAGAATGGGAGAAACTCCCCAAATACAGGTGTGCCAAGCTTGTAGCGTCAAACCCAAGAAGACTTGAGGCTGTAATCGCTGACAAAGATGCTTCAACAAAGTACTGAGAATACTTATGTCATTGTGATATTTTCTTCTTTTATTTTTATAAATATGAAAAAAACATTATTTTTGCTTTGTCATTATGGGGAATTATGCGTAGATTGATGAGGGAAAAACGATTTAATACATTTTAGAATAAGGCTGTAACTTAACTAAATTGGAAATAGTAAAGGGCTCTGAATACTTTCCCGAATGCACTGTAGTAAAGTACTAGAAAGTTAAACTCAGTGTAAGTGAATCTATATAAAACACTGGAGTCATTACCTATTGGTGAGGGTGCAGATCAGTACTCTGGTGTGAGGCTGCCGTACCAGCTCTTTGGCTGCTGTAGCAAGCGTGAAGGTTTTCCCAGTTCCAAATGGTCCATAAATGAGGAGTGGAGCCACACCTCTTCCATCTGAGTCCCCTACAATGAAATCAATGGCTGCATGCTGCTTTGCATTGAGTTTGGGATATTCAATTTCATTAACAGGCACAATGCAGTTCCTGAAGTCTGGCAACACTCTCTCTGTGTCTGGAAGGAAATCTATGGCTTTGTGCATCTCACAGAACTTCAGACGATTCAGGTGGAACTGGACCTCCATTTCATATGTTTCATTTCTTTGGAGCTTCAGATCAGAGCAGCATCTTTTAGACAGCTGCAAGTGCATTTTATTCTCACTTGTGGCGTCTCGGAGGATGATGGCTTCGTAGACCTTGTGACTTTGATTGTCTGAAGATACTGGTGCTATGAAAGCTGACTGGACGCTTCGTCTAAGCACCCAACCCTCTGGGGTGTCTGGGGTTAGAGTATAAGGGACTGAGACGGCACAGAATAGTTCCCCTAGAGGAGCCATCTTCATTCCGAACTGAGGGTCGTCTAGGGTCACAGACAAGGTGATGGTCCCTCGAACACTGAGTCTAAAACCCGAAAGGCAATGAAGAGACTTAAGCCATGTTCACATCTAACATTAGGAGAGATAAAACTAGACAGATCAAAAAGACAAGACGCGTGGTTGAGACCGTTTCCACAGTAACATTGACACTTTACAATGACATAATAAAACTTCAAAACAAATTTGCTACTTTTTGTAGCAAAGCGTTGTGGCAAGAGAGTATCATGAAGAACAAGCAGCCACTTGCTCACCAGAGACAGGGCATACTCTGAGTTGAGAGCAGGGTTTCCATTAGCCGGTAATTTTGATTTAAAAAAATGTAAAAGCCTATAAATAAAATTAGGAGAATAAGAATAAAAAATTCCATTGCGATGTCATGCTTTTTAGCCTATTCATTGATGTAAATACCAGTCGATGGAAATACATTTGACTGGTCATGCTCATCGGTCTATAGGTTAATTAGCATAATTCCATGGAAATATTTGCCGTGTGTGTACAGTAGCCTATGTTCATTTTGTATTTTACTTATCACACGCGTACTGCATAGAGATGCAGAGCCTTTGAGTGGAAATCTGTCAGATAGTGCAAGAGCTGCTGCTGCAGCATTTTATGGTGCTTTTAAAGACAATGGGAACTCTGAAAAATACGAGGTCAAATCATGACGTCAGTGATCTTCAGGTCGGAGCACTAGAAAGAGGCCAGAATTCCCGAGTTGGAAGACCATTCAAATAGATTTTTCGCAGTCTGAGCTAGTTTTTTTCCTAGTTGCCTTGAATGCACTGAAGTCGGAAGTCGAGATTTCCGAATTCCCAGTTGTTTTGAATGCGGCATCAAACAGCAAAGGAAGGCATTCTTCATCGGCACGTCACACGCTACTTTTCAATGAGCTGGAGGCAGTATACATTTTGAAAACATATAGACTACTTAATTGTTTGGAACCTGAACGTTATAATATATTGAACAAAAATATAAATGCAACATGTAAAGAGTTGATCCCATGTTTCATGAGATTAAATTATTAAAGATCCTAGAAATGTTCCATACGCACAAAACGCTTATTTCTCACAAATTTGTTTATGTCCCTGTTAGTGAGCATGTCTCCTTTGCCAAGATAATCCATCCACCTGATGTGTGTGGCATATCAAGAAGCTGATTAAACAGCATGATCATTACACAGGTGCACCTTGTGCTGGGGACAATACTATATAAAATGTGCAGTTTTGTTACACAATTCAATGCCACAGATTTCTCAAGTTTTGAGGGAGCAACTTCAGGGGGGAGCAACTTCAGTGGACAAATGCTCACCTTTGATGGCCACTGGCATGCTGCAGAAGTGTGCTCTTCATGGATGAATCCCGGTTTCAACTGTACCGGGCAGATTGGTTTGCTGATGTCAACATTGTGAACAGAGTGCCGAATGGTGGCGATGGGGTTATGGTATGGGCAGGCATAAATTACGGACAATGAACACAGGCCCATTGTCATGCCATTCATCCGCTGGTATCACCTCATGTTTCAGCATGATAATGCAGGAACCCATGTTGCAAGGATCTGTACACAATTCCTGATAGCTGAAAATGTCCCAGTTATTTTATGGCCTGCATACCCAGATGCTGCTGGAAGTGGTGTTGGAGGGCCAGTAGGAGGCACCCTTTCCCCTGCTCCCCAAAAAATAATATCCCAATCCTCCAAGGAAATGATTGGGGACGTTGCTGTGTGTAAGGTGCTGTCTTTCGGCTGGGACGTTAAATGAGTGTCCAAACTATCTGTGGTCACTGAAGATCCCATGGCACTTATCGTAGGGGTGTTAACCCTGGTGTCCTAGCTAAATTCTCAATCTTGCCCTAATACGGTCACCATCCCCAGCTTACAATTGGCTCATTCATCCCCCTGTACCTATTCCCCAGGTCATTGCTGTAAATTAGAATGTGTTCTCAGTCAACTTACTTGGTTAAATAAATGGTGGTCGGTCACACCAGATACTGACTGGTTTTCTGGTCCACACCCCTACCTTTTTATTAAGGTATCTGTGAGCAACAGATGCACATCTGTATTCCCAGTCATGTGAAATCCATAGATTGGGGCTTAATGAATTTATTTCAATTGACTGATTTCCTTATATGAACTGTAACCTAGTAAAATCTTTGAAATTGTTGCATTTTGTTTATATTTTTGTTCAATGTACATATTATGAGGCATGTCTCACCTTGCTTCAAAGTAGCCTATTAGATTTCCTCTCTTTCATCATTTCTAACAGATATTTTCATCTCTGGCATGTGCAGTGCACTTTTGACAACTGTTTTCCCCCTAATTGCATTATGGTGCGAACATTCGCGCTTAGCCTACTGCCTTGTGTGCATTGCTGCACTTATAATGTGAAGAAATAATAGTTTATCAAAATTTTAAGCTAAATGTTCTGATCTGTTGCATCACTCATTGGTTTTAAAGTTGTTGTTTTTTGTAGCCTAGGCCTACTGGTTGTATGAATTTGTGGGACAGTCCCACAACTGTCCCAGAGTCTGTTTGGAATAGGCCATTTATTTCTCGACAAGCTGACCAATAGAATAGGTAGCCTATACTTTTCTACTATAGTAGATTGACACAGGCTAGTGATTTTGCTGTGCGTTACTCATCTTGTTGGCTGAAGAAAAGTAAATGTGGACAGCTATTCTAACATGTTCAAAGTGCACATCAGAATTCGGTAAGAAGAGCCGCACATCGTTCTATCCTCGACTTGCATATTCTGTTAATATAAATGAACATATTCAGGTTAAGAACACCCAATGCATGGGTCTGGTAAATTTCTCAAATGTCTGGTCAGTTAAAATGTTGGCGGTCAAATGTCCAGCACCACATGTTCCTAACGGAAACCCTGGTTGAGAGAAATTTGAGCAGCGTAGACTTACTAACTGGAGCTTCAGATCAAGCAAACTTTGTTCGAAAACTGCATAAAACCATCTAGTCTCTGCTGTTAGATGTGAACCGGACTTTAGAGGTTGTGTTTTATGTGTATTTAGAATAGTATTGGAGATGATTAGTTAGGAAATATAGCCATGAAAAAGTTACTGATGTTATTACCTTGAAACTACCTGATCTTCTGCCTGCTCCTCTGTGTACAGGAAGCTGTGCATTCTCTTTTTGTAGTTCTGGTGATTCATGGCCGTGTTGCTGTCATCAAGTGGTTTATACTGCAAGCTCATTTGAGGTGGCTTGTACTCCTTCAGAAGCTCTTCCTGTACTTCTGTCTTGTCCATGCATGGGACGATGACCCTGTTCCCCCGATGCCAGTGTTCCAGATTCTGGGATGGGCGCCCAACGTCCTCAGGTGGCTCCTCGAGGTTAGGGGATGGCTGCTGTCTGACTTTAACTTTGAGTTTCTGTAGGAGGACTGGCCTCATGTCGAAGTCAAACACCAACCACTGTTCATAAAGACCTGGGTTGTTGGATTTGAAGGACACAGTGATGTCATAGGTCATGTCTGAGTTACATAACTGTTCAGCCGTGGAGTAAGTGCAGGGCTCAGGACTGTGTTCATCCAGGGAGAAAGAGGCTCCAGGTTCCTGTTTCAGTAATGCTACATGTGCAAGTAGTCTCTGTGAAGACACAGGCAAAATGCACAGGTGACCAATGACATTAAATAAACAATGAAAGTGGAGACATCACAAACAGCAAAATGTAAACTTAGTTGGAGCCACCCCACTGGGCACATACTGGTTGAATCAACGTTGTTTCCACGTAATGTCAATGTCAATCTGTGCCCAGTGGGACCTCATCATTATTAGAGGCATGAGGCAACGTTACAGTAGATGGCTTAAAGTGGAACAACAGCGTTTTAACTACTTTGCAGATATGAAAAAGACAATCATAATATCAGTCAAAAATGTACAATTCCCAGTTTATGCTACAAAACCAACTTTATAAGAGGTTTTACAAGTAGGTTCTATTTGACTCAAAATTCCATGACCTACAGTAAGGTATTGTTGGCAGAATAGATGGATGCAGTTCAATGCATGATTAATATAATTCACCAATATTTTTATTGGTATTCCAAAATGTTTTGCTATCAGGTTGTAAATCACAGCTGGCCTGGTACATTGTTTGCTGCCTCCACCCATTTGGGATGCACTTTTTCAGTTTCAATGACCCAATATTTTGGACAAAAACAGACAAATGTAACTAAGGCTGGGAATGTCAATACAATAAAACTAGCAAGGGCAATGATCACAAGTCAGGAATAATGTGGCTAATAGGCTAGCGTATCTATTTATGTAGCTTTTTATTTAGCAAGCTAAAAACATGGTGTCTAGCATTAGTTAGCTAGCTAGCTGTTGGGAGGAGTGGAGGAGTGGGTGGGTGAGAGCGACTTTTTCCCCTCATCACTTTTCAGTGGCTACAGCTAGAGATGTGTCATTTGGTTAGTGTCATCTGGTTAGCTATAAATTAAATTGCTAGCTAGCTAGCTATGCTGAACTTGAACGACATGACCATTACATGATCATTACACAGGTGCACCTTGTGCTGGGAACAATAAAAGGCCACTCTAAAATGTGCAGTATTGGCACACAACACAATGCCTTGCGTGAGAGCGCGCATGCCAAGTTTCCCGGAAAATCATACTCAAATTTTGCCCCAGATTTACCAAACGGCCCGTCCTGCCGAAGGAAAGGTGCCCTGTGTGAAAAAAAAATCTGTGAGAAACCGGGACATACTCTTAATGACCTAAAATGATAAATCCCATATTGGTCTTTCACAGTCAGGTCAAGCTTTGCTGTGCAAGTAGGCTAATACTAGTCTTACTATTGAACAGATGAATGAGACTGTCAACTCAGAAATGCACAGGTTTCTGATTTTTCTAATTTTCCAATTTGCTCCTAAAGTCACACTTTTGTAATAGAAAAACAATCAAATTGGTTGTTCTAAGTCCATAAGAATGCTTAAACCGCATCAGGGGACCACTTTTGAGGTCTAGGATTTTCTGTTGTTGATTTTTTAGGGTAGTTACCCTTTAATTGAAGTGCACAGGCACCTAGCACAGTTGTTTGGCTAGCGGTGTTTGTTGCACATGAGATGAAAATTGCTAAACAAATGGCCACTGGATTGATGCAAATAATCGTGATATCACGATTATTTGGCATAGGCTACTTTGTAGCTAGTTAACATTTAATTGAGAAGGTTTTTGGGAAAGCCTTTCCATCTACCAGAAGGTTAAGCCTATTTGTATTTAAACTCAGCAAAAAAAGAAACGTCCTCTCACTGTCAACTGCGTTTATTTTCAGCAAACTTAACATGTGTAAATATTTGTATGAACATAACAAGATTCAACAACTGAGACATAAACTGAACAAGTTCCACAGACATGTGACTAACAGAAATTGAATAATATGTCCCTGAACAAAGGGGGGGTCAAAATCAAAAGCAACAGTCAGTATCTGGTGTGGCCACCAGCTGCATTAAGTACTGCAGTGCATCTCCTCCTAATGGACTGCACCAGATTTGCCAGTTCTTGCTGTGCTCAATGGGATTGCGATCCGGGCTCTTCGCTGGCCATGGCAGAACACTGACATTCCTGTCTTGCAAGAAATCACGCACAGAACGAGCAGTATGGCTGGTGGCATTGTCAAGCTGGATGGTCATGTCAGGCTGAGCCTGCAGGAAGGGTACCACATGAGGGAAGAGGATATCTTCCCTGTAACGCACAGTTTTGAGATTGCCTGCAATAACAACAAGTTCAGTCCGATGACGCTGTGATACACTGCCCCAGACCATGACGGACCCTCCACCTCCAAATCGATCCCGCTCCAGAGCACAGGCCTCGGTGTAACGCTCATTCCTTCAACGATAAATGCGAAAATCGACCATCACCCCTGCTGATACAAAACCGCGGCTCGTCAGTGAAGAGCACTTTTTGCCAGTCCTGTCTGGTCCAGCGACATTGGGTTTGTGCCCATAGGCGACGTTGTTGCTGGTGACGTCTGGTGAGGACCTGCCTTACAACAGGCCTACAAGCCTCAGTCCAGCCTCTCTCAGCCTATTGCGAACAGTCGGAGCACTGATGGAGGGATTGAGCGTTCCTGGTGTAACTCGGCAGTTGTTGTTGCCATCCTGTACCTGTCCCGCAGGTGTGATGTTCAGATGTACCGATCCTGTGCAGGTGTTGTTACACATGGTCTGCCACTGCAAGGACGATCAGCTGTCCATCCTGTCTCCCTGTAGCACTATCTTTGGCGTCTCACAGTACGGACATTGCAATTTATTGCCCTGGCAACATCTGCAGTCCTTATGTCTCCTTGCAGCATGCCTAAGGCACGTTCACGCAGATGAGCAGGGACCCTGGGCATCTTTCTTTTGGTGTTTTTCAGAGTCAGTAGAAAGGTCTCTTTAGTGTCCTAAGTTTTCATAACTGTGACCTTAATTGCCTACCGTCTGTAAGCTGTTAGTGTCTTAACAACCGTTCCACAGGTGCATGTTCATTAATTGTTTATGCTTCATTGAACAAGCATGGGAAACAGTGTTTAAACCCTTTACAATGAAGATCTGTGAATAGATTTTGATTTTTATGAAATATCTTTGAAAGACAGGGTCTTTAAAAAGGGGCTGAGTTTATTATGGATCCCCATTAGCTGCTGCCAGGGCAGCAACATAAGACAGTTACATACAGTTAAAATACTACATGACATTACATTTCATAACACCTTACCCAACACATTCAGTGTGTTCCCTCAGGCCACCACTCCACCACCACATATTTACATGTCTTATCATGTGTATGTGTCTTTGCCCATGTGTGTGTGCCTCTTCACAGTCCCTGCTGTTCTATAGGTGTATTTGTATCTGCTTTTTTAATCCAATTATTCTGCTTGCATCAGTTACCTGATGTGGCATAGAGTTCAATGTAGCCATGGCTCTAAGTAGTACTGTGCGCCTCCCATAGTATGTTCTTGACTTGCTGAATGTGAAGAGAACTTTGGTGGCATATCTCGTGACCCATGCCAAAAGATTTGGCAATGGTCCTGAGATCCTCAAAAGGTTCTACAGCTGCAACATTGAGAGCATACTGACTGGTTGCATCACTGCCTGGTACGGCAATTGCTCCCCCTCTGACCGCAAGGCACTACAGAGGGTAATGCGTACGGCCCAGTACATCACTGGGGCTAAGCTGCCTGCCATCCAGGACCTCTACACCAGGTGGTGTCAGAGGAAGACCCTAAAAATTGTCAAAGACCCCAGCCACCCCAGTCATAGACTGTTCTCTCTACTACCGCATGGCAAGCGGTACCGGAGTGCCAAGTCTAGGACAAAAAGGCTTCTCAACAGTTTTTACCCCCAAGCCATAAGACTCCTGAACAGGTAATCAAATGGCTATCCGGACTTTTTGCATTGTGCCCCGCCCCCCCCCACTGCTGCTACTTTCTGTTTATCATATATGCATAGTTAACCATAACTACATGTACATATACTACCTCAATCAGCCTGACTAACCGGTGTCTGTATGTAGCCTCGCTACTTTTATAGCCTCGCTACTTTTACAGCCTCGCTACTGTATATAGCCTCGCTACTGTATATACTGTTGTTTTAATTACTTTACTTACCTATTGTTCACCTAATACCTTTTTTGCACTATTGGTTAGAGCCTGTAAGTAAGCATTTCACTGTAAGGTCTACACCTGTTGTATTCGGCGCACGTGACAAATAAACTTTGATTTGATGGCTGTCTGAGCTGTTTGCTAGTCGTTTAAACAGACACCTCGGTGCATTCAGCATGTAAACACTTCTTAAAAAACAAGTAATGATGAAGTCAATCTCTCCTCCGCTTTGAACCATGAGAGATTTACATGCATATTATTAATGTTAGCTCTGGGTGTACATTTAAGGGACAATTGTCATGGTTCCACCTGTTACCAGAGGGCGGCAGAGACCATCCTAGAGACATTAACAACACTCAGGTGTGTCCAATTTACTCATTATGATTTCGCTCTTAAAGAGGTGTGTTTTCTGTTGTCCTTTGCAAAAGCTTGAATTGTTTACCGTGTGCGTTTGTTTCCTGAGTGAGTTTTCGAGACTTAGTTTTAGTTTTTTTAAGTGTACTGTGATCCTGTGGCTACCGTTTCTCAGTAAAGTATTATGTTTATCCTTAACCACTGATTTCTCATCTGATCTCTTCTTTGCACCTGGGTCCATCCTTACCACATTACAGCAAGCTTCTACCTAAACATGTACCCAGCAGTGATCACCCACATCAAGAATGTTGTAATCCACCAAGGTGCGCTGCTGGTGTGGCAGCAAGAACAACTCTCCCAAATATCAGAGACCCTCTGGGCACTTATCGACTCCAACCACAGTCCAACCTCAACGTCCAAGTCTCATCGCCCAGCGCTACAGGCATCGCCATAGTTCCTGCAGGGAACCTGCACCGTGAACCCAAGATCCCCGTATGACGGCCACCCGTGAGGAAGTGGTTCCTCACTCAGTGTTCTCTGGTGTTCAAGCTACATTCCTCCTCATTCCACATCTATCGGGCCATGATGCCTACATCATCTCTCCAATCTTGGGCAGGGCCCTGGCAACGGGTCTTTGACCACCCGGTTGGCGGATGAGAAGCAGCCAGTCGACTGTTTTTTATTTAACCTTTATTTTACTAGGCAAGTCAGTTACTAACAAATTCTTATTTACAATGACGGCCTTACAGGGAACAGTGGGTTAGCGGCCTTGTTCAGGGGCAGAACGACAGATTTTTACCTTGTCAGCTAAGGGATACTGGCTCAACCACTATTACTCCATCAAGGATGAACTGGCCTCTCAGGAACTGGGGGAGGATCTCGAGTCCCTGATAACGCTGGTAGTCAGGATCGACAACCACCTCCGAGAACGTTTTTTGTTGTTGTTGACACCACCCCAGTATCCCGGTTTCCTAAGCACCCCAAGCCCTCCGAACCCAGCATTGAGGAGCCCATAAAGCTGGGACTGCGGAGGTCTCGGCCATCTCCGTGCTACATGTCCAGAACTGACGGAAATGCCAGGGCTCGCCAGGACAAGGGGAGACCCTGACAAGCTGTGCAGTTACCTCCCGGCTACTCAGTCACTGTCTGTCACTACCCGCAACCCTCCACTGGGACAACTGCCAGCACCAGATTCAAGCCTTCGTGGACTCCGGGGCCGCATATAATTGAATTGATCAGGACTTCGCCAGAGATTTACAAATCCCCTGCGTGAAGTGTCCTATCCCTCTGCAGATTCAAGCCCTCAATGGACGGCCCATTGGCTCCGGTCAGTTGGAATATCAGACCAAGCCCATTCTACTGCAGGTTGAGGTGAACCACTCAGAGACTCTTAGTTTCATTTTGATCGCTGCTCCCGAGAACCCCCTTTATCCTAGGGTACCCCTGGCTGGTGCTACATAACCTACTATTCTCCTGGTCCACGGGACACCTACTAGACTGGGGTAAGGACTTCCAGACTAAATGTCTAAAACCCCCCACCAAATGCATTGCCGTGTCCTCTTGCATCCACTGAAGACCAAGACTTTTCCGCTCTCCCTCCCGAGTACTTTGACCTCAGGGAGGCCTTCAGTAAGAGGCAAGCCGCTTCGGTTTGCCCCCCCATCGTCCATACGACTGTGCCACAGAACTCCTACCCGGCTCCACACCTCCCCGGGGCCATCTGTACTCCCTCTCGGCCCCTGAAGCAGCAGTCATGGACAATTACATCCAGGAGTTGCTGGAGGCAGGTTTCATTCGCCCCTCTACTTCCCCAGGTGACACTCTTAGGGGAACACACCTTCCGGAACACATACTGCACGTCCGCCAAGTCCTGAGACGCCTCCTGCAGAGTCAACTACAGTGGGGAAAAAAAGTATTTAGTCAGCCACCAATTGTGCAAGTTCTCTCACTTAAAAAGATGAGAGAGGCCTGTAATTTTCATCATAGGTACACTTCAACTATGACAGACAAAATGAAGAAAAGAAATCCAGAAAATCACATTGTAGGATTTTTAATGAATTTATTTGCAAATTATGGTGGAAAATAAGTATTTGGTCA